>CM057767.1:14200000-14706576 GCA_030064435.1 Trapa incisa | reverse complement strand
ACCCTAAAAAACCCTAAAAAACCCTAAAAAACCCTAAAAAACCTAAAAAACCCTAAAAAAACCCTAAAAAACCCTAAAAAAACCCTAAAAAACCCTAAAAAACCCTAAAAAACCCTAAAAAACCCTAAAAAACCTAAAAAACCCTAAAAAACCCTAAAAAACCCTAAAAAACCCTAAAAAACCCTAAAAAACCCTAAAAAACCCTAAAAAACCCTAAAAAACCCTAAAAAACCCTAAAAAACCCTAAAAAACCCTAAAAAACCCTAAAAAACCCTAAAAAACCCTAAAAAACCCTAAAAAACCCTAAAAAACCCTAAAAAACCCTAAAAAACCCTAAAAAACCCTAAAAAACCCTAAAAAACCCTAAAAAACCCTAAAAAACCCTAAAAACCCTAAAAAACCCTAAAAAACCCTAAAAAACCCTAAAAAACCCTAAAAAACCCTAAAAAACCCTAAAAAACCCTAAAAAACCCTAAAAAACCCTAAAAAACCCTAAAAAACCCTAAAAAACCCTAAAAAACCCTAAAAAACCCTAAAAAACCCTAAAAAAACCCTAAAAAACCCTAAAAAACCCTAAAAAACCCTAAAAAACCCTAAAAAACCCTAAAAAACCCTAAAAAACCCTAAAAAACCCTAAAAAACCCTAAAAAACCCTAAAAAACCCTAAAAAACCCTAAAAAACCCTAAAAAACCCTAAAAAACCCTAAAAAACCCTAAAAAACCCTAAAAAACCCTAAAAAACCCTAAAAAACCCTAAAAAACCCTAAAAAACCTAAAAAACCCTAAAAAACCCTAAAAAACCCTAAAAAACCCTAAAAAACCCTAAAAAACCCTAAAAAACCCTAAAAAACCCTAAAAAACCCTAAAAAACCCTAAAAAACCCTAAAAAACCCTAAAAAACCCTAAAAAACCCTAAAAAACCCTAAAAAACCCTAAAAAACCCTAAAAAACCCTAAAAAACCCTAAAAAACCCTAAAAAACCCTAAAAAACCCTAAAAAACCCTAAAAAACCCTAAAAACCCTAAAAAACCCTAAAAAACCCTAAAAAACCCTAAAAAACCCTAAAAAACCCTAAAAAACCCTAAAAAACCCTAAAAAACCCTAAAAAACCCTAAAAAACCCTAAAAACCCTAAAAAACCCTAAAAAACCCTAAAAAACCCTAAAAAACCCTAAAAAACCCTAAAAAACCCTAAAAAACCCTAAAAAACCCTAAAAAACCCTAAAAAACCCTAAAAAACCCTAAAAAACCCTAAAAAACCCTAAAAAACCCTAAAAAACCCTAAAAAACCCTAAAAAACCCTAAAAAACCCTAAAAAACCCTAAAAAACCCTAAAAACCCTAACCCCTAAAAAACCCTAAAAAACCCTAAAAAACCCTAAAAAACCCTAAAAAACCCTAAAAAACCCTAAAAACCCTAAAAAACCCTAAAAAACCCTAAAAAACCCTAAAAACCCTAAAAAACCCTAAAAAACCCTAAAAAACCCTAAAAAACCCTAAAAAACCCTAAAAACCCTAAAAAACCCTAAAAACCAAAAAACCCTAAAAAACCCTAAAAAACCCTAAAAAACCCTAAAAAACCCTAAAAAACCCTAAAAAACCCTAAAAAACCCTAAAAAACCCTAAAAAACCCTAAAAAACCCTAAAAAACCCTAAAAAACCCTAAAAAACCCTAAAAAACCCTAAAAAACCCTAAAAAACCCTAAAAAACCCTAAAAAACCCTAAAAAACCCTAAAAAACCCTAAAAAACCCTAAAAAACCCTAAAAAACCCTAAAAAACCCTAAAAAACCCTAAAAACCCTAAAAACCCCTAAAAAACCCTAAAAAACCCTAAAAAACCCTAAAAAACCCTAAAAACCCCTAAAAAACCCTAAACACCCACCCTAAAAAACCCTAAAAAACCCTAAAAACCCCAAAAACCCTAAAAACCCAAAACACCCTAAAAAACCCTAAAACACCCTAAAAAACCCTAAAAAACCCTAAAAACCCTAAAAAACCCTAAAAAACCCTAAAAACCCTAAAAACCCAAACACCCTAAAAACCCAACACCCCAAAAACCCCCAAAAAACCCTAACAAACCCCAAAAAACCCTAAAAAACCCAAAAAACCCAAACCAAACCCAACAACCCTAAAACCCAAAAACCCTAAAAACCCAAAAACCCAAAAACCCTAACAAACCCTAAAACCCTAAAACCCCAACACCCCAAAAACCCAAAAACCCTAAAAACCCACCCACACCCCAAAACCCAAAAACCTAAAAAACCCAAAAAACCCAAAAAAACCCTAACAACCCTAAAAAACCCTAACCAAACCCGAAAAAACCCTAAAAAACCCTAAAAACCCAAAAAACCCTAAAAAACCCTAAAAAACCCAAAAAACCCTAAAAAACCCTAAAAAACCCTAAAAACCCTAAAAAACCCTAAAAAACCCTAAAAAACCCTAAAAACCCTAAAAACCCTAAAAAACCCTAAAAACCCAAAAAACCCTAAAAAACCCTAAAAAACCCTAAAAAACCCTAAAAAACCCTAAAAAACCCTAAAACCCAAACAACCCCTACCAAAAACCCTAAAAAACCCTAAAAAACCCTAAAAACCCAAAAAACCCTAAAAAACCCTAAAAACCCTAAAAAACCCTAAAAAACCCTAAAAACCCTAAAAAACCCTACCAAAACCCTAAAAACCCTAAAAAACCCTAAAAAACCCTAAAAACCCAAAAACCCTAAAAAACCCTAAAAAACCCTAAAAAACCCTAAAAAACCCTAAAAAACCCTAAAAAACCCTAAAAAACCCTAAAAACCCTAAAAACCCTAAAAAACCCTAAAAAACCCTAAAAAACCCTAAAAAACCCTAAAAAACCCTAAAAAACCCTAAAAAACCCTAAAAAACCCTAAAAACCCTAAAAAACCCTAAAAAACCCTAAAAAACCCTAGAAAACCCTAAAAACCCTAACACCCTAAAACCCAAAAAACCCTAAAAACCCTAAAAACCCTAAAAACCACCCTAAAAAACCCTAAAAAACCCTAAAAAACCTAAAAAACCCTAAAAAACCCTAAAAACCCTAAAAAACCCTAAAAAACCCTAAAAAACCCTAAAAAACCCTAAAAAACCCTAAAAAACCCTAAAAAACCCTAAAAAACCCTAAAAACCCTAAAAAACCCTAAAAAAACCCTAAAAAACCCTAAAAAACCCTAAAAAACCCTAAAAAACCCTAAAAAACCCTAAAAAACCTAAAAAACCCTAAAAAACCCTAAAAAACCCTAAAAAACCCTAAAAACCCTAAAAAACCCTAAAAAACCCTAAAAACCCTAAAAACCCTAAAAAACCCTAAAACCCTAAAAACCCTAAAAAACCCTAAAAAACCCTAAAAAACCCTAAAAAACCCTAAAAAACCCTAAAAAACCCTAAAAAACCCTAAAAAACCCTAAAAAACCTAAAAAACCCTAAAAAACCCTAAAAAACCCTAAAAAACCCTAAAAAACCCTAAAAAACCACCCTAAAAAACCCTAAAAACCCTAAAAAACCCTAAAACAACCCTAAAAAACCCTAAAAAAACCCTAAAAAACCCTAAAAAACCCTAAAAACCACCCTAAAAAACCCTAAAAACCCTAAAAAACCCTAAAAACCCTAAAAACCCTAAAAAACCCTAAAAAACCCTAAAAAACCCTAAAAAACCAAAAACCCTAAAAAACCCTAAAAAACCCTAAAAACCCAAACACCCTAAAAAACCCTAAAAAACCCTAAAAACCCTAAAAACCCTAAAAACCCTAAAAAACCCTAAAACACCCCTAAAAAACCCTAAAAAACCCTAAAAAACCCTAAAAAACCCTAAAAAACCCTAAAAACCCACAAAACCCAAAAAACCCCTAAAAAACCCTAAAAAACCCTAAAAAACCCTAAAAACCCTAAAAAACCCTAAAAAACCCTAAAAAACCCTAAAAAACCCTAAAAAACCCTAAAAAACCCTAAAAAACCCTAAAAAACCCTAACAACCCAAAACCCTAAAACCAAACCCTAAAAAACCCTAAAAACCCAACACCCAAAAAACCACCCTAAAAAACCCTAAAAACCCTAAAAAACCCTAAAAAACCCTAAAAACCCAAAAAACCCTAAAAACCCTAAAAAACCCTAACAAAACCCCTAAAAAACCCTAAAAAACCCTAAAAAACCCTAAAAAACCCTAAAAACCCTAAAAAACCCTAAAAAACCCTAAAAAACCCTAAAAACCACCCTAAAAAACCCAAAAAACCCTAAAAAACCCTAAAAAACCCTAAAAAACCCTAAAAAACCCTAAAAAACCCTAAAAAACCCTAAAAAACCCTAAAAAACCCTAAAAAACCCTAAAAACCCTAAAAAACCCTAAAAAACCCTAAAAAACCCTAAAAAACCCTAAAAAACCCTAAAAAACCCTAAAAAACCCTAAAAAACCCTAAAAAACCCTAAAAAACCCTAAAAAACCCTAAAAAACCCTAAAAAACCCTAAAAAACCCTAAAAAACCCTAAAAAACCCTAAAAAACCCTAAAAACCCTAAAAAACCCTAAAAACCCTAAAAACCCTAAAAACCCTAAAAAACCCTAAAAAACCCTAAAAAACCCTAAAAACCCTAAAAAACCCTAAAAAACCCTAAAAACCCTAAAAAACCCTAAAAAACCCTAAAAAACCCTAAAAAACCCTAAAAAACCCTAAAAAACCCTAAAAAACCCTAAAAAACCCTAAAAAACCCTAAAAAACCCTAAAAAACCCTAAAAAACCCTAAAAAACCCTAAAAAACCCTAAAAAACCCTAAAAAACCCTAAAAAACCCTAAAAAACCCTAAAAAACCCTAAAAAACCCTAAAAAACCCTAAAAAAACCCTAAAAAAACCCTAAAAAACCCTAAAAAACCCTAAAAACCCTAAAAAACCCTAAAAAACCCTAAAAAACCTAAAAAACCCTAAAAAACCCTAAAAAAACCCTAAAAAACCCTAAAAAACCCTAAAAAACCCAAAAAAACCCTAAAAAAACCCTAAAAAAAACCCTAAAAAAACCCTAAAAAAACCCTAAAAAACCCTAAAAAACCCTAAAAAACCCTAAAAAACCCTAAAAAACCCTAAAAAACCCTAAAAAACCCTAAAAAACCCTAAAAAACCCTAAAAAACCCTAAAAAACCCTAAAAAACCCTAAAAACCCTAAAAACCCTAAAAAACCCTAAAAAACCCTAAAAAACCCTAAAAAACCCTAAAAAACCCTAAAAAACCCTAAAAAACCTAAAAAACCCTAAAAACCCTAAAAAACCCTAAAAAACCCTAAAAAACCCTAAAAAACCCTAAAAAACCCTAAAAACCCTAAAAAACCCTAAAAAACCCTAAAAAACCCTAAAAAAACCCTAAAAAACCCTAAAAAACCCTAAAAAACCCTAAAAAACCCTAAAAAGCCCTAAAAAGCCCTAAAAAGCCCTAAAAAGCCCTAAAAAGCCCTAAAAAGCCCTAAAAAGCCCTAAAAAACCCTAAAAAACCCTAAAAAACCCTAAAAAACCCTAAAAAAAAAAAAAAACCCTAAAAAACCCTAAAAAACCCTAAAAAACCCTAAAAAACCCTAAAAAAACCCTAAAAAACCCTAAAAACCCTAAAAAACCCTAAAAACCCTAAAAAACCCTAAAAACCCTAAAAAACCCTAAAAAACCCTAAAAAACCCTAAAAAACCCTAAAAAAACCCTAAAAAACCCTAAAAAACCCTAAAAAACCCTAAAAAACCCTAAAAAACCCTAAAAAACCCTAAAAAACCCTAAAAAACCCTAAAAACCCTAAAAAACCCTAAAAACCCTAAAAACCCTAAAAAACCCTAAAAAACCCTAAAAAACCCTAAAAAACCCTAAAAAACCCTAAAAAACCCTAAAAAACCCTAAAAAACCTAAAAAACCCTAAAAAACCCTAAAAAACCTAAAAAACCCTAAAAACCCTAAAAACCCTAAAAACCCTAAAAAACCCTAAAAAACCCTAAAAAAACCCTAAAAAACCCTAAAAAACCCTAAAAAACCCTAAAAAACCCTAAAAAACCCTAAAAAACCCTAAAAACCCTAAAAACCCCTAAAAACCCCTAAAAACCCCTAAAAACCCTAAAAAACCCTAAAAAACCCTAAAAAACCCTAAAAACCCTAAAAAAACCCTAAAAAACCCTAAAAAACCCTAAAAAACCCTAAAAAACCCTAAAAAACCCTAAAAAACCCTAAAAAACACTAAAAAAACCCCTAAAAAACCCTAAAAACCCTAAAAAACCCTTAAAAAACCCTAAAAAACCCTAAAAAACCCTAAAAAACCCTAAAAAACCCTATAAAACCCTAAAAACCCTAAAAAACCCTAAAAAACCCTAAAAAACCCTAAAAAAAACCCTAAAAAACCCTAAAAAACCCTAAAAAACCCTAACAAACCCTAAAAAACCCTAAAAACCCTAAAAAAAACCCCAAAAAACCCTAAAAAACCCTAAAAACCCTAAAAAACCTAAAAAACCCTAAAAAACCCTATAAAACCCTAAAAAACCCTAAAAAACCCTAAAAACCCTAAAAAACCCTAAAAACCCTAAAAAAACCCTAAAAAACCCTAAAAACGCTAAAAAACCCTAAAAACCCTAAAAACCCTAAAAAAAACCTAAAAAACCCTAAAAAAGCCTAAAAAAACCCTAAAGCCCCTAAAAAAACCCTAAAAAACCTCTAAAAAACCCTAAAAAAACACTAAAAAACCCTAAAAAACCCTAAAAAATTCCAAAGAAACCCTAAAAGACCCTAAAAAAACCCTAAAAACCTGTAAAAAAACCCTAAGGAATGCTAAGAAACACTAACAAACCCTAAGAAATACTAAGAAACCCTTAGAAACACTAAGTAATGCTAACAAAAGCTAAGAAACTCTAAGAAATGCTATGAATCCCTAAAAAACCCTAAGAAACCTTAAAAACTCTATGAACTACTAAGTAACACTGAGAAATACTAATAAACCCTTAGAAATGCTAAGAAATCCTTAGAAATCCTATGAAACCCTAAGAAACTGTCACAAATGCTAAAAAACTCCTAAGAAACACTAATAAATGCTCAGAAATGTTATGAAACCCCAAAAAATACTAAGAAACCCTAAAAAACCATATGAGATTTTAAGTAACGCTAAGAAACATTTTATAATTTTAGGGTTTCTTGTAGTTTTATTATTTTATAGGATATATTAGGTTTTTTGTGATTTGTTATAAATTTTAGGGTTTTTAAGTATTTTTAGGATTTTTTCGGTGTTATAGTATTTTGTAGTTTTTATGGTTTTTAGGATTTGTTGGTCTTTTTTGTGTTTTTAAAATTATTTGGTTTTTAGGATTTTCATGGTACCTTAGTATTTTGAGGGTTTTATCATTTTTCGGGTTATTAGATTTTTTTTTAGCATTTTAGTATTTTAAACCTTTTTTTTGTTTGTTTTAATTTTACAAATTTTTAGTGTTTTACGATTATATCATAGAATTATAGGGTTTTTAGTAAGTTTTACTATATTTTAGGTTTCTTGCGTTTCGCTAGAATTTTTAGATTTTTTGGAAATTTTTAGTATTTTTAGGTATTATTAGAATTTTTTAATGTTTTTCATCTTTTATGGTTTTTTTATGTATTTAGGGACTTTTATGGTTTTTTGGGTTGTCTAGATTGATCAGTGGTTTTGGGGATTTTTTTAATATTTTAGGCGGTTTTTTAAAATTTTAAATGTTTTCATATATACGGGAACTTTTCTAGTTTTTTATGGTATCTTAGTAGTTATAGGGTTTTTTATTGGTTTATGTTATTTTTTAGGTTTTTAAATTTTTGGTATTTTGTTTAAAAAAATTTAGGCTGTTTAGAGATTTTTTAATTGTTTGGGTTTTTTTCTAGAATTTTAGGTTTTTTGTATTTTTATGATTTTAGAATATTTTAGGTTTTTTTATAATTTGTTATATTTTTATGGTTTTAGGATCTCTTTTTGCATTTTTTTTAAGTTTTTTAAAATTTTGAGGCATTTAGTGATTTTTAGGATTTCATTACAATTTTAGGGCTTTTTTGTATTTTTATGGTATATCAAGTTTTTTATGATTGGTTAGAATTTTATAAATTTTTTGGAATTTTTAAGGTTTTTAGTATTTTTATAGTATTGGTGTTTTAATGGTTTTTAGGATTTTTAGGAATTTTTATGGTTTATTATGATTTTTTTTTAATGTTTTTAGAATATCTAATTAATTTTATGGTTTTTTATTCTTTTTATTATTCTTTAGAGTTTTTTAGGCTTTTACGGATTTTTAGGTTTATTTTTTTTAGAATTTTTGGGTTTTTTCTATTTTTATGATGTTTTAGGTTTTTACAATTTGTTAGAATTTTCTAGATTTTTAGGATTTTTACAGTTTTAGTATTTTAAATTTTTTAGCGTTTCTTAGAGTTTTAAAAGTTTTTAAGGGGTTTTTAGGGTTTCTTAGGTTTTCTTTGCAATTCTTAGGTTTTCTTAGGGTTTCTTGGCATTTCTTAGCATTTGGTAGAGGTTCTTAGCACTTTTTAATATTTTTTAGCATTTCTTAGTGTTTTATAGGGTTTCTAAGCGTTTCCTAGACTTTCTTAGCGTTTACTTGGGATTCTTAGGGTTGCTTATAGGTTTTTAGCGTTCCTTTGGGTTTATTGGATTTCTTAGAATTTCTTAGCATTTTTTAGCGTTTACTAGTGTTTCCTAGCGTTTCTTACCATTTCTTAGGGTTTCCTATGGTTTATTAGGTTTTCATAAAGTTTCTTAGCATTTCTTAGCGATTCTTTGAATTGTTTTATCGTTTCTTAGAAAGTTTTTATTGTTTCTTAGGGTTTATTAGTGTTTTTAGGGTTTCCTAGCATTTCTTACCTTTTCTTAGGGTTTCCTAGGATTTATTAGGGATTATTAGCATTTTTTATGGTTTCATAGGGTTTCTTAGCATTTTTTTGTGTTTCTTGGGGTTTATTAGTATTTTTATGGTTCCTTAGCGTTTCTTATTCTTAGCATTTTTTAGGGATTCTTAAAATTTCTTAGGGTTTTATAAGGTTTCTTAGCATTTCTTAGGGTTTTATAGGGTTTCTTAGGGCTTCTTAGTCTTAGAGATTCTTAGCATTTCTTAGTATTTTGTAGGGTTTCTTAGCACTTTTAGTGTTTTTTAGCGTTTCTTAGGGTTTCATAGGATTTTTTAGGGTTACTAAGCATTTCTTAGGCATTCTTAGCATTTCTTAGGGTTCCTTAAGGGTTGTTAGTGTTTCTTCGCATTTACTAGGGTTTCCTAGCATTTCTTGGGGCTTATTAGTGATGTTTAGGGTTTCTTAGCATTTGTTATAGTTTTTTAGCATTTTTATGGTTTCTTAACATTTCTTAGGGTTTTATATGGTTTCATTGTGTTTCTTAAGGTTTTATATGGTTTCTTAGGGTTTCTTAGGGTTCCTTAAGGTTTCTTAGCGTTTCTTAGTATTTTTTAGCATTTACTAGAGTTTCCTAGCATTTTTTAACATTTCTTAGGGTTTCATAGGATTTATTAGCGTTTTCTAGGGTTTCTTAGCATTTTTTAGCGTTTCTTAATGTTTTTAGGGTTTCTTAGCATTACTTAGCATTTCTTAGGGTTTCCTAGCATTTCTTAGCATTTCTTTGGGTTTATTAGGGTTTCTTAGCGTCTATTAGGGTTTTATAGGGTTTCCTAGCGTTTCTTAGGGTTTTATAAGGCTTTTTAGAGTTTTTTAGCGTTTCTTAGTGTTTCTTAATGTTTCTTAGTTTTTCTCAGGGTTTTTAAGGTTTTTAGAATTTTTTGGATTTCTTTGCGTTTCTTAGGGTTTCTTAGGGCCTCTTGGGGCTACTCAGCATTTCTTAGGGATTCTTAGGGTTTTTTAGTATTTCGTAGCATTTGTTAAGTTTTCTTAGCACTTTTTAGTGTTTTCTAGCGTTTCTTAGGGTTTCATCGAGTTTTTTAGTGTTTCTAAGGGTTTCTTAGGCTTTTTTAGCATTTCTTTAGATTTCTTAGGGTTCCTTATGTGTTATTAGCTTTTCTTGGGTTTCTTAGGATTTCTTAGGGTTTTTTAGCGTTTACTAGGGTTTCCTAGCATTTCTTACCGTTTCTAAGGGTTTCTTAGGGTTTATTAGCATTTTTTAGGGTTTCATTGGGTTCCTTAACGATTCTTAATATTTTTTAGTGTTTCTTCGGATTTCTTAGTGTTTTTTAGGGTTTCATAGCATTTCTTAGGATTTTATTGGGTTTCTTAAGATTTCTTAGGGTTTTATGGGGTTTTTTAGAGTTTCTTAGCGTTTGCTAGAGTTTTTAGGGTTTCTTAAGGTTTTTAAAATGGTTTTTTTTTTTGTGTTTTTAGGGTTTCTTTGCGTTTCTTAGGGTTTCTTAGAGCATCTTAGTAATTCTTATGGTTTCTCAGCATTTCTTAGCGTTTGATAGGGTTTCTAACCTTTTGGTAGGGTTTATTAGCACTTTTTAGCGTTTTTTAGTGTTTATTAGTGTTTCATAGGGTTGTTTAGGTTTCTAAGCATTTCTTAAGCTCTCCTAGCGTTTCTTTGGTTTTCTTAGGGTTCCTTATGGGTCCTTAGCGTTTCTTAGCATTTACATGGGTTTCCTAGGATTTCTTAGTGTTTCTTAGCATTTCTTATTGTTTCTTAGGGTTTCCTATGGTTCATAGGGTTTCTTAGCGATTCTTAGCATTTTTTAGCGTATCTTGGGGTATCTTAGTGTTTTTTTTTTTGGATTTATGAGTGTTACTTGGCATTTCTTATAGTTTTTTAGGGTTTCTTAGCATTTCTTAGTGTTTTATTGGGTTTATTAGGGTTTCTTAGAGTTTCTTAGTGTTTTTTAGTGTTTCTTCGGGTTTCTTAGGGTTTTTCAACGTTTCTTATCATTTTTAGTGTTTCATAGCATTTCTTAGCGTTTCCTAGATTTTTTAGGGTTTCTTAAGGTTTTTTAAATGGTTTTTTTAGGGTTTCTTAGTGGCTTCTTAGCATTTCTTAGGGATTCTTAGGGTTTCTAAGCATTTCTTAGCGTGTGGTAGGGTTTTTTAAGCACTTTTTAGTGTTTCATAAGGTTTCTTAGGGTTTAATAGGGTTGTTTAGGATTTCTAAGTATTTTGGGCTTTCCTAGAATTTCTTTGGTTTTCTTAGGGTTCCTTATGAGTTCTTACCGTTTCTTTGGGTTTTTTAAGCTTTATTAGCATTTACTTGGGTTTCCTAGCGTTTCTTAGGGTTTTTTAGCGTTACTTAGCATTTACTAGGGTTTCCTAGTATTTCTTACTATTTCTTAAGATTTCCTATAGTTTATTAGGGTTTATTAACATTTTTAGGATTTCATATGGTTTCTTAACAATTTTTAGTATTTTTTTTTAGCGTTTCTTGGGGTTTCTTAGTGTTTTTTAGGGTTTATGAGCGTTATTTAGCATTTTATATAGTTTCTTTGCGTTCTTTAGGGTTTTATAGGGTTTCTTAGGGTTTTATAGGGTTTCTTAGAGTTTATTAGGGTTTCTTAGCATTTCTTAGCGTTTCCAAGAGTTTTTATGTTTTTTTAGGCTTTTTAGGGGTTTTTTTTTAGGGTTTTTAGGTTTTCTTTGTGTTTATTAGGGTTTCTTAGGCCTTCTTGGGGCTTCTTAGCATTTCTTACATATTCTTTGGATTTCTTAGCATTTGGTATGGTTTCTTAGCACTTTTTAGTGGTTTTTAACGTTTTTAGGGCTTTTAAGCATTTCTTAGGCTTTCTTAGCGTTTCTTTGGGATTTTTAAGCGATTGGTAGGGTTTCTTAGCACTTTTTAGTGTTTCTTGGAGTTTCATAGGGTTTTTCTAGGATTACTAAGTGTTTCTTAGGCTTTCTTAGCGTTTCTTTGGGTTTCTTAGGGTTTTTTAATCGTTCTTAGCGTTTCTTTGGGTTTCTTAGGATTTCATAGGGTTTCTTAGTGTTTTTTAGGGTTTCTTAGCGACTTAGTATTTACTAGGGTTTCCTACCCTAAAAACCCCTAAGAATACTAATGAACGCTAAGAAACCCTAACAAACCCTAATAAATGCTGAGAAATCCAAAAAAACCCTAGGAAACCCTAAGAAACGCTATGAAACCCCATGAAACACTAACAAACCCTAAGAAATGCTAAAAACGCTAAGAAACACTAAAACCCTAAGAAAGCTTGAAAGTACTAGGCAATCCTAATCAACTATACGAAATACTAAGAAACGCTAAGAAATTCTAGGAAACATTAAGAAACCCTAATAAATAGAAACTATAAAAAAAACTCTAAAAAACCCTAAGAAATGCTAAAAAAAAATAATAAGAAATGCTAAGTAACGCTAAGAAATGGTAAAAAAAAAACTCTAAGAAACGCTTAGAAATCATAAGAATCACTAAAAAATGCTAAGAAATCCTAATAAATGCTATGAAGTACTAAGTAAACTTTATAATTTTAGTGCTTATTGTAGTTTTATTATTTTATAAGATATATTTGTTTTTTTGTGATTTTTTATAATTTTTTTGGATTTTTAAGTATTTTTAGGATTTTTTCGGTTTTAGTATTTTTGTAGTTTTTAGGGTTCTAAGGATTTTTTTGGGTCATTTTTTGTGTTTTATAATTATTTGGTTTTTAGGATTTTGATTGTATCTTTTTATTTGTAGGGTTTTTATTATTTTTAGGGTTATTATATTTTTTTAGTATTTTAGTGTTTTTAAATTTTTTAGGGTTTGTTTTTACTAAAAAACCAAAGAAAACCCTAAGAAACGTTAAAAAAAACCCTATGAAATGCTAATAAACCTTAAAAAACCCTAACAAACACTAAGAAACCCTAAGAAATGCTAATGAAACTAAAAAACTCTAAGAAGCCCTAAGAAACCGTAAAAAAGCTAATAAATGCTAAAAAAGTCTAATAAACACTAAAAACCCTTAAGAAACCCTAAGAATTTTTATGATTTTTTCTGTTTTTGTATTTTTGTAGTTTTTAGGGTTCTCAGGAATTTTTGGTCATTTTTTGTGTTTTTATAATTATTTGGTTTTTAGGATTTTGATTGTATCTTATTATTTTTATGGTTTTTAATATTTTTAGGGTTATTATATTTTTTTTAGTATTTTAGTGTTTTTAAATTTTTTAAGGTTTGTTTTGACTAAGAAACCCAAGGAAGCCATAAGAAACACTAATAAACCCTATGAAACGCTAAAAAACCTTAATAAACCATAATAAACTATAAGAAACCTTAAAAAACCCTAACAAATGTTAAGAAAACTAAAAATCCCTATGAAACCCAAACAAACCCTAAGAAAGCTAATAAATACTAAGAAAGCCTAAGAAATCATAAGAAACCCTAAAAAACACTATAAAACCCAAACAAACCTTAAGAAACCCTAAGAAAGCTAATAAATGCTAAGAAAGCCTAAGAAATCCAAAAATGCTAAGAAATGTTAACAAACCCTAAGAAATGCTAAGAAACCCCATGAAACGCTAAGAAACCTTAAGAAATGCTAAAAAATGCTAATAAATACTAAAAACCCTAAAAAACCATGAAAAATGCTAAGAAATCCTAATAAACTCTACGAAATTCTAAGAAACGCTAAGAAACTCAAGGAAACGTTAAGAAACTCTAAGAAATAGAAACCCTAAAAAAAATCCTAAGAAATGCTAAAAAAACTCTAAGAAATGCTAAGTAATACTAAGAAACGCTAAAAAACTCTAAGAAATGCTTAGAAATCATAAGAAGAGCTAAAAAATGCTTAGAAAGCCTAATAAATGCTATGAAGTGCTAAGTAAACTTTATAATTTTAGTGCTTATTGTAGTTTTATTATTTTATAGGATATATTAGTTTTTTTTGTGATTTTTTCTAATTTTTTTGGATTTTTATGTATTTTTAGGATTTTTTTCAGTTTTAGTATTTTTGTAGTTTTTAGGGTTCTAAAGATTTTTTATTCATTTTTTATGTTTTATAATTATTTGGTTTTTAAGATTTTGATTGTATCTTATTATTTTTAGGGTTTTTATTATTTTTAGGGTTATTATATTTTTTAGTATTTTTGTGTTTTAAAATTTTTTAGGGTCTGTTTTGACTAAGAAACTAAAGAAAACCCTAAAAAACGCTAAAAAAACCTATGAAATGCTAATTAACCCTAATAAATGCTAAGAAACCTTAATAAACCCTAAGTAATGCTAAGAAAACTAAAAAACCCTAATAAACGCTAAAAAACTCAAACAAACCCTAAGAAGCCATAAGAAATCGTTAGAAAGCTAATAAACGTTAAGAAAGCCTAAGAAACACTAAAAACCCATAAGAAACGATAAGAAACCCTAATAAACCTAAAGAAATGCTAAAAAATCTATGAAACCCTAAGAAACGCTAATAAATTCTTGGAAATGTTAAGAAACCCAAAAATGCTAAGAAAACCTAAAAAATCCTATAAAATGCTAAAAAAAACCCTAAAATGTTAATAAAACCTAAGAAATACTAAGTAACGCTAAGAAACCCTAAGAAATGCTAGAAAAAACTCTAAGAAATGCTAAAAAATGCTAAGAAATCCTAAGAAATGCTATGAAGTGCTAAGTAACACTTTAAAATTTTAGTGTTTATTCTAGTTTTATTATTCTATAGGATATATTAGTTTTTTGTGATTTTTTATAATTTTTTGGGGCTTTAAGTATTTTTAGGATTTTTTTCGGTTTTACTATTTTGTAGCTTTTAGGGTTCTAAGGATTTTTTGGTCATCTTTTATGTTTTTATAATTATTTGGTTTTTAGTATTTTGATTGTATCTTATTATTTTTAGGGTTTTTATTATTTTTAGGGTTATTAGATTTTTTTTTTAGTATTTTAGTGTTTTAAAATTTTCTTAGGTTTTATTTTGACTAAGAATCCCAAGGAACCCTAAAAAACGCTAATAAACCCTATAAAATGCTAAGAAACCTTAAGAAACGCTAAGAAACCCTATGAAATGCTAAGAAAACTAAAAAACCCTAAGAAACCCTGAAAAACACTAAGAAACCAAACAAACCCTAAAAAAGCTAATAAACTCTAATAAAGCCTAAAAAACACTAAGAAACCGTAAGAAATGCTAAGAAACCCTAACAAACCCTAAGAAATCCTAAGAAACCCCATGAAACACTAAGAATCCCTAAGAAATGCTAAAAATGCTAACAAACACTAAAAACCCTAAGAAACCCTGAAAAATGCTAAAAAAACTCTATTTCGGCCAAGCTGAAATCGGCCATTTCAAGCCCTCCCAACACTTCCTCAGCCTTTTCACGGCCGAATTAGGACTGAAAGGTAAGCCAATTCGGCTCCCCTTTATAATTTTCAATCGGTGCTAGAGAGATAGTCGGCCGAATTTCAATGACGAAATTCTAATCCAATTCAACATCAATTGATGCAATTCTTGATTCTAGGATGAACCTCAGGACGAGACCTATCTGCCCAGAATGAAAACTCAGACCGTCGTGCCTTCACCGGTGAGTAATCAAAGCTTTCTCTCTCTACAGTCTATTTTCCGGCAAAGCTCTATTTGAGCTCGTTCCGGCGTTAAAATCTGCCATTCAAAGTTTCTTAGAATTGTATGAACATGCAGGAACTCAATTTCAACTCCAATTTCAATAATTAGAAGTGTTTGATCGGTCAATTTGATAAAATCAAATTCAATAGTGTTGAAGAGTTGAAATTAGGGGAAATTTTGGGGATTTTCAAAATTCAAAGAGCCAAAATACAATTTTATGAAATAGAGGGTCAATTGGGCATGAAAATAATGTTGGAGGACCAATTGAGGAATTTTGGAATTTTTGGGGCAAAACTTACCATTTTTGTAAAAGAAGGGCAAAATGGTAATTTTGGAAAAAATTGGGGGACCAAATTGGAAATTTGGGAAATTAAATCCCTTTTTGGTGAAATTGAATAAATTGAGGTCCCAGGATAATTTTTAAAAGTTACGGGACTCAATTTGAGGGAAAACCGACATTAGGGACTTAAAGTTAAAGATAAATAACTTTAGGGACCTAATTGCAAATAACTAAAAGTTTGGGTTTTCTCATTCATTGAAAATGAATGAAGGCCGTTATGCCGAGTAATAATGAACAAGGTTGTTCATATCGTGTAGGAACGCCAGCAAAGACAAGCTCGCGTGAATACAAAGAACCAATCTAGTGGAATTCACGGCATTAACGGGTGAGTGGGTTTACTAACATCATACCCGGATGGGATGATGAGCATAACTTAAAATTTAAAAACCACTTATCGGTTGTGAGTGGGATTATAAATCATACCCGGTTGGGGATGATAAGTGCCTCGGTATAAAAACTCACTGTTTAGTGGTATTTTAATCATCACTACTTAGAGAAAGTGATGTGAAAGTTATGCAGAAAAACTACTTACGGGTTGTAAGTAGATCATACCCGGTTGGTATGATGAGACTTCCTCGAAGGAAGTTGAAAACCTGTTCATCAGTTATAAACAGAGATGTCCTTATACCGGTCAGTATGATGGACAGTAAAAACCTATTTTTGTCAGAAGTGCTCTCCCCTAACTATGTGCCAATGCTTAAACAATTTGGGAGACCTTTTCGACGGGAGCTCGAATAGCTCTAATAGGCTGGGGGCCTCGGTTTTGGAACTTGGGGGCTAAATGCCCGATTTTGAAAATCTCATACAGTGGGCCCAAGGCCAGTTGGCACGAGCAGGAGTTCGTAAATGAACATGATATATGTGCCATAAAACTTAATAAGTGAATTGTTTGGCCATGGTACCATGATAGGACCGACATGCTCAGTCAACTAGCAGCAGTGCGACATGACAAGTTCACGGACTAGTCAAGACAAACAGCTGCGGGTTGAGTTGAGAGTCGGGGCCGTTGGACTAGTGGCACCAAATATTACATGGAAATATAATAAAACATTATTTGTGCATGCACTGTGAGTACAGGATCATCAAGACGCCCATGAGGGGTAGTGATGCATCCTAAGGGCACTAGACGACCTGGTGGCTATAAGGGCAATTTGTCATTCCAGGTGTCTATGCGAAATCTGGAGTAGCATGAAGCGCATGAGACTGGGGTGGGGACATGATGAGGTCTTTGTCCTCATATGGACACGAAAAAGTGATTTCGGGATTGTGGGTCGGATGTCGCGTACATTCACTCATTCATAGGGTAGAAGTGGTCGTACTTCTATCCAGGTGGCAGGAAAAGTCGCTCTGAAGCCACTAGCGGGTTCAGTAGTGATACTGACTTGCGAATGTGTGTAACCTTCATGATGAAGCATGTGTGTTGGGTGATGACACACAGGTATGATGGATAGTAAAAACCTATTTTTGTCGGAAGTGCTCTCCCCTGACTGTGTGCCAATGCTTAAACAATTTGGGAGACCTTCTCGACGGGAGCTCGAATAGCTCTTATAGGCCGGGGGCCTTGATTTTGGAACTTGAGGGCTAGAATGCCTAGTTTTTTTGAAAATCTCGTACAGTGGGCCCAAGGCCAGTTGGCACGAGCAGGAGCTCGTAAATGAATATGATATATGTGCCATAAAACTTAATAAGTGAATTGTTTGGCCATGGTACCAAGATAGGACCGACATGCTCAGTCAACTAGCGGTAGTGCGACATGACAGGTCGACGGACTAGTCAAGACAAACAGCTGTGGGTTGAGTTGAGAGTCGGGGCCGTTGGACTAGTGACACCACAGATTACATGGCAATATAAGAAAACATTGTTTGTGCATGCACTGTGAGTACGAGATCATCAAGACGCCCATGAGGGGTAGTGATGCATCCTAAGGGCACTGGACGACCTGGTGGCTATAATGGCAGCTCATCGTTCTAGGTGTCTGTGCGAAATCTGGAGTAGCACGAAGCGCATGAGACCGGGGTGGGGACAGGATGAGGTCTCTGTCCTCATACGGACATGAAGAAGTGATTTCGGGATTGTGGGTAGGATGTCACGTACATCCACTCATTCCCAAGGTAGAAGTGGTTGTACTTCTATCCGGGTGGCAGGAAAAGTCGCTCCGAAGCCACTAGCGGGTTCAGTAGTGATACTGACTTGCGAATGTGTGTAACCTTCATGATGAAGGATGTGTGTTGGGTGATGACACACCGTGGTAACTAAGAAATAATGGGAAAATCCACATTTTTAAATGATGGGATTTTTGAAAATAAAGGAGTCTGGCACACTCCATATAAATGTTTTTCTTAAAAGTCAAAAGCTTTTAAAAACTCATTCACTGAGTAGTCGTACTCACCCCCTCCCTTATATCCCTTTTAGGAAATCCAGGAAATCCTCCCCTTAAAGACCGTCAACTAAGATGCCTGTAAGACAGGTATGTAAAGTTTTAAATTTCATACAGTTTTGATTATGCTATTCCAGGAAAAAAGTGCAAGTTAAAGGATGCCTTACTCTTTACGGTTTACGATAAGGGGAAACCCTTTAATAAACCGGGAGAGTGACCAAACCGGGTCGGGGCGTGACACCCCAAGTGGACATCAAGGGAAAATATTCCCGAGGCAAAGGATGTTAATTTAGTTTTAGGGAAAAAAAACTCCTAATATGATGGGAGAGTTGTAAACCCTGTCCTTTAAAGGTAAGAAAACCGGTGAACGAACTGGTCAACCGAGGTGAGAAAATTGAGTTGGTTCACAAACCACAACCGATAAGGAAAGGTTAAAAAGAGAAATTTACAAATCCTGAGTGACCTAAAGATTCATAAAAGTCATGGAAAAGTACTTTGGGATGAATTGGAAGAGAAAACCAAACCTGTTCGGATGAATAGGACCTAAACCTGATTGAACAAGATTGAAGCATCATTAAACCAGTTTCTAAATTCATTTTTCTAGATGGCTTAAAATATTTAAATTGAGTAATTGAAGGTATCATTGGATAGAGAATGAATTTAGATGAATTTAGAAATTTTTTATTTTGAAAAACTTGGTCGAATCGGGCCTAAACTGGCCGATTTAAGCATTGAACCCGATTCGGGCCGGTCCAATCCGGTTCGGAACAGTGTTGTCTTCCCCTTCAGATGACAACACTATTCACTCGTTGGAAAAGCGAACAACATCAACGAAGGTGAAAAGTTTCCGTTCAAGGCATTTTAGGCCATGAATGATCACCATAAAGGCGACAATCGGACGTACAGAGAGTCCCCGAGCTCCCTATATAAAGACCTCCTCCCCATTCATCCTTATCACACGTGAAAACTCATCTCTCTCTCTACTACTTCATTTTCCGGTGAAGCTCGAAATAGAGCTCCCACTGGGGATTTTTCTCAACCTCAGAAGGCAAGGTCAGGCTCTTTAGACTCCAAGTGAAGTCACCCACTGATAAGAATCTCTATTCGATCCAAGGATCGCCAAAGAAGTGCCGACGTAATCAAACAGTGAAGAAGCTCTCGTGGACCAAAGTTGCCTTGTTTTGGCCGAGGTGAAATCGGACGAATTCAACCCTTCTCCAGCCAAACCAAGCCCTGCCAATATCCCCACAGCCCTTAGACAACCTCAACTGAGCTGAAAGGTAAGCCAATTCAACCCTCCTTAGTTTGTAGGTCGGAGTTAGAGAGAGAAACTATAGAATTTCACTAACAAAATTCTCCCTCAATTTGAGGCTAATTAAAGGAATTCTTGATCCTAGAAGATACCTTAGGAAGAGAGTTATCTTCCCCGATAGAGAGATCGAATCGCCGCACCTCTGATGGTAAGCTTTTGAAGCTCTCTCTCTCTAAGTTCAGTTTTCTAGTGAAGCTCCGTTTGAGTTTAATTCGGACCCAAATGACGTGGTTCAAATCTCAATTGAATCATATGCAAGTGTAGGAATTGATCCATACCTTCAATTGGAGCAATTAACCCCGATTGAATGGTCAATTTGATTAAATCAAATTCAATAAGTTTGAAAGGGGGGAATTAGGGAAAATTTTGGGGATTTCATAAAATTGAGGGACCAAATTGCAATTTCCCAAAATTGAGGGACAATTTGCCATGAAAAGGATGTTGGAGGACCAAGTGGTCCATTTTTTATAATAATTGGGGTCAAATTGCCATTTTTGTAAAGTAGGGGCAAAATGGTAATTTTTTTAAAGTTGGGAACCAAATTAGAAATTTGGGAAACTTGAACCCCTTAAGTGATTTTGAGTAAATTGAGGACCCAAAGTGAATTTTGGAAGTTTCAGGACTCAATTTGGGGATAAGTTTGCATTAGGGATCTAAAGTCAAGGAAAATGAACTTTAGGGACCTAAGTGCAATTAACTGTAAGTTTTGAGTTTAGTCATTCATACGTGAGGAACGAAGGTTGTTATGCCAAATATTAATAGATAAGATTGTCCATATCATATAGGAGCACAAAGGATCGGAACGCCAACAAGAAAAGCTCACGTCGACTTGGGAAAATCAACCGAGGACGAACACACCATAATTAACGAGTGAGTGGGCTAATTTACACTTCATACTCAATTGGAATGATGAGCACCTTTTTTAAATTGGAAGCCATCGTGAGTGGGCTATTGACATCATACTCGGTTGGGATGATGAGCACCTCGAAAATGAAAAACCATTTGTCACGCCCTGACCCGGTTTGGTCGAATCCCCATGATCAACCCGTCGCTCACTTGGTTCAAGAAGGGTTTCCCCTTTTCTTTAATCAAGAGGAGCCGGGCAAAATTTCAACTATGTTCCCTGGAATAACATATATCAATAAAAATACAAGCTGAAAAGAAATTAAGTATAACTGACAGAGGGTAAATCTTGGTGTTATCCCTAGTAATTTCTCTACTCCTAAAAAGGGATAGAAAAGGTGGGTGAGTTTCTACAACTCATTGAATGGGTGTTTGAAAAAGAGTTTCAATAAAATAGTTTTAATTGGAGTGTGCAAGACTTCTTATTTTCCTTTAAGATTATTTTTCCTCAAATTCTTGGTTTTCAAAATCATAATTCCACATTATCCACAACCGGTGTGTTTAACAATTAACACACGCCCTTAATTATGAAGGGATCACATATTCATAGGGCAGCCCATCCACTGCACCCACTTGTGGCGTCAGAGCGATTTTACCAACCACCTAGATAGAAGCATATCTACTTCTACCCTGGGAATGAGTGGATGTTCGTGACATCTAACTCTCATACCCGAAAAGCAACTTCGTGTACGTATGAGGATAGAGACCTTATCCCGACCCCACCCCGATCTCATGCGCATGAAGCTAGGTCGAGCTTCCATGACTGCTGGCACGACAATGTATCCTTATCTTCACCATGTCATCCAGTAGCCCTTAGGACGCATCACTACCCCTCTTGGGTGTCTTGATGGTCCTGAACCTCAGTGCATGCACAAACAAAGTTTTCTAATAAAGCCATTAATCTTTGGTGTCACTAGTCCAACGACCCCGACTCTCAACTACACCAGTAGTTGTTTATATAGATCAGTTCGTCGATCTGGTCTTGTCGCATTGCCACCAGTTCATTAAGTATGTTGGTCCTATCTTGGTACTATGGCCAAATCATAATATAATTCATTTAGAAATTTTCATGGTTTATCATCATTTTTGTTTATAAGCCTTGCTCATGCCAACTGGCCTTGGCCCACTGTACAAAATTTTCAAAACCAGTCATTTTAGCCCTTCAAGTTTTAAAACCGGGGTATCTGGCCTATCCAAGCTCTAACATTTTTTTTCATATTCAATTGGCTCTCAATTTTGATAAATTACACTTTCATCCCTCAATTTTTCGAAATCTCCAATTTTTTACAAAATTTTCTCTCTTTCAATTATAGTAATTAGTTCTTTAACTATAATTACTATTATCTCGAAAATAAGTTCACTTACAATATAATTGCAAGTTTTAATTTACTCCCTCCTCTCCCTTTTCATTTATTTATTAATTTAATATGCATTTATTTATTTATTGGGACTGCCGCTATGCCCCCGGGCAGCAGAAGAAAAACTGCTTCCCCACCTTGGGTCTTCCTCCCCGATTCTCTCACAATTGAAGGTTAGGGGGAATGGAATTGATCAAACTCGAAACCCACTGATGATGAAAAGGGAATAATGGAGTCCAAGAATTTCTTGAAATGGTTGTTCCGTCCCAACCCATTCTCCTCCTCCTCGTCCTGCTCCTCCTCCGCTTCCCCCTCTAAGGACTGGGTCTTCCATCTCAATCCTTCCTATACCTCCACATACGCGTCCCACTCTGAAGCCTACCCGGAAATGCCCACTCCGGACCTTAAATTATCCCCTTCCCCTCCTCGAGCTCCTCTGGATTCCTTTAATGCACCCCTGGATCCCGACCATGTGGCTGCAGACCAGCTCGCCGCCGAGGTTCAGCAGCTCTGTTTGAGGCCCCTGGAATCGGACAATTATGAAGAGGCCGAGGGAAGAGACTCGCACCCCAGAAAAGAAGACGAGGAGAGTCCAGGAGAAGCAAAAGATAGGCAGGATCACGGTCCTGATGGCGCTGAGGAGGAGAACCATGAGATGAATGAGGATGGTAATGAGAGCAACAAGGATGACGGTAGTAAGAAGGAAAGACTAGACTTTGGGAGAAAGAATAAGTTTCCTGTGAGGCCTGAGGCTGAGGAATGTTCTTTCTATATGAAGAAGGGGACTTGCAAGTTTGGATCTAACTGCAAGTTCAATCATCCAATTCGAAGGAGGCCTCAGGTAATATACTGATTGTTTTCGTGTATCTTTTATTTTTCATCATCGGCATGATAATAGAGATGCTTCATTTCGCATTTACACTTTCAGATGGAATGATCAGCTCGTGTCAGCCGTCCCCATCCCATGGTTTACTTTTATTTCGTCTGTATTGCTCAGAGGCATCATGTTCTGTATTAGCTTGTAGCTGTATGCCCCGTTACTAGAATCTACCGTCACGTCATCTCAATATAGGGCTTCTTGTTTCTCCTTTCCCTTTTGATCTGCAAGTACAAAAACTTTTACAATTGTAAACTTTAGTGCAAAATCTTTAAAATACAACACTTATACCTCCAAATTTTCAAATATAACACTGATAAACCTCTACAAATCCTGAAATCTGAAGTTTTGACTCATTATCATTTATTGACCTGAAAAAGTAGACATGTCTGTAGTACAAGGAAACCTTAGTATTCAAAGGTCAGTTGGGACTTGACTATTAAGTTGTATTATTTTGTACTAAAATGTTATAATTTGTAAAGGTTTTGTAAGCATGGTTCATTTTACCTGACCAATGGCAAAATTTTATTTGCACCAGACCAGATGAGGATGCCCGCCGGGCCCAAATGCCTTAGATTCCTCAGATTTTGTTGAAATATCAGCCTCCTATGAGGCATTGGACTTTAGCTATATATTGTGTCAGATTCTTACCAATTATTCTGCATATATTTTGTTCTCACCTTGAATTGTTTATTTTCTTCTTTCAACTTGTTTTGTGAAGGCTGAAAAGGAGAAGTCCAAGGATAAAGAAGAATCTAAAGAGAAAAATGGGCAGGTGGAATGCAAGGTATAATGCCTAGCAGCCTCTCTAGAGTGCTCTTATCTTTTATCAGTGTTTGTTCAAGATGCTGATAGATATCTGCACAGGTCAAGAGGTTATCTTTTTTTGTCCCAAACATGTTATATGATAAATGAGGATTTGGCAGGTTAGCTTATTGCTTAATTGGTTGCTCTAGTTGGAATTTTCCTTCAGCTGGTCCTGTTGTATCTTAAAACTATGTAGCTCCAACCTAAAGTTTATGACATGGCTTGATTAGATCTTTTGGTAGCTTAGTAGAGCAAATTGGATACAAGTATATTTTGAGATTGTTGTTAATATGGTATATTTGTTCTGAATAATCGGATATAGAATGGGAGCATCATGCTTCATTCCGTCCCCTTTTTTTCTGCTGTTTCTCCGTTAGAATGATTCAATATTGCACAAGGTATAGATAATTCTATTATGATTTACTTGCCGATTTGTCAGGTCTATGAGAAACAAATAAAACTGGATGCAGTTTAAGATATGGTCTGTAACAGGCCATAATTTTAACATCCATTCTTTTCAGGTTCTTTCAAGTATTTTTAACACTGTTGCTTTAGTATGTATCACACGTGAATTGCATCCTTCACTTTTATTTTCTGTGCAGTATTACTTAATGCCAGGAGGTTGCAAGTATGGGAAAGCTTGCAGATACAATCACTGTAAAGCCAATTTCATGGCTCCAGCTGCTGAACTGAATTTTATGGGGCTTCCAATCCGTCCGGTACATTTTAATATTTAGGCCAATTAGATAGGGTTCATATGTTTATTTTTTCTTTTGCAATTTCGTCATCCTGGAACATTTATCGAGCATCTTCTTTCATCAGGGAGAGAAAGAGTGCCCATTTTATATGCGCACTGGAACTTGTAAATTTTCTGCAAACTGCAAATTTAATCATCCTGATCCTACATCTGGAGCTGATTCTCCTATGGATTCATCACATTTGCATGCTTGGTTTCCATCCGGGACAAATAGGAATGACTGTCCTCCATATGTGCCGATGATGCATCCTCCAACTCATGTGATTTCCTCTCCAAATGCAGAATGGAATGGCTATCAGGTATGGATATTTCATTTCCATTTCTGCATTTTTCTAGTTAGCACTTCTGTAAATACAAGTTTGGTGGTATTGCCTTCCTCGTGCTATGTCTCTGTAGTTATGATTGAATAGTTTGCCCTGGACTTCCTTGGACAGATATCACTCAACTTCCTTCTGTCCTTGTGCTTAGACTTTACTAGAACTTAGGATCATCATCCCGAATGTAGGAAGTGAGGAAGGTTTAGATCTGTCCACCTCACTACCCTGTTCCTCTATGGTCATATGTATTTTTGAAAATTTCTTGTCTGTTGTTCTCTTATCTCATGCATTAAGCTGCTTAGTATTGCTTTTCTTCTTTATGAGGCAGAGAGATTTGCCACTTCCCTTGCAAATTGTGTTTATTATGTTTATTACATCTCTAACTCTCACTTGTATGTTATAGTTGGTTTATAACTTCTCCTATTGATTGTTCATTTTGCTGCTTGTCTAGTTTCCTCTAAATCTGCAGCTACAAGGACAGATCAGGCATCATCCTCCAGCGTACGTTATGAACAGTTCCACAACTAACGATAGTCATATATATACCAATAATCAGCAGCATACGGTGGTTGAGGAATTTCCTGAACGTCCTAGCCAAGTGGAGTGCAGTTATTTCCTAAAAACTGGGGACTGCAAGTTCAGATCTAACTGCAAATATCACCACCCCAAGCAGCGGGCCCCAAAATCACCTCAGGTAGCACTTAGTGACAAGGGCCTGCCATTAAGACCGGTAAGTGGTTCAAAGTTGCGTGCCTGTACAGCTGAAAGACGTGCAATTTATATTTATTGAAAGTTTTGTATTGATAGTATGAATTATCTTCTTCCTCGATATGGGTCGTATGTATTATGGTTTATTCCAAAAGTTTTTCTTGCTGCTCGACACTCTTTTTATATCATTAAAAATGGCAGGCTTATTTATTTAAAAGGTAAATTGGGTTTTTCAATAAAAAAAAAGTTAGAAACCAATCAGGACAATTCTGAATGTGGATGTTTTCTCCGTAGGACCAGAATATGTGCTCATCCTACAGGCGGTATGGCATATGTAAGTTAGGCCCCGCATGCAAATTCGACCATTCAATACAGTTGGCTCCATCTGGACTTGAGAGGCAATCCTCCACGGAGAGGTCTTTGGGAGAAGATTACGTCCCTAGCTTGGGCAGGCATGGCAGATGATCTTATGGCAATTCGGGAGCAGCAGCAGTCCATATAGTAAGGCTCGTGCTTTGGTCGGTCAGTTTCTTTTATAAGAACATACAAACAAAGCTAACTTATTTAAGCAACCCCAAGAATTTTCATTTGTGGTGTTTTATGTCGTCTGTACATCTAGCAAATGATGTTTGATAGTCGGACTAAAACAAGATCTGTGCTGTAACCAACTATGATATCTAGTTAAAATGTTGAGATTAAGGTATGTTATTATAAAACATTCATTTCTTTTTCTCCAAATGCATATCTTGTGATGCATGTGATAATCAGTACCATTCAATGGTTTTTTTTTTGTGATTCTATGCCCGAGGGCACGCTGCTTGCTGCTTGCTGCTTGTCTGTAAAATTGGAGCAAAAAACCTATGAATATAAAAACTAACAAATTCAAATATATCTATTACTAAAAAATTGTTGAGCAAAAAAATTACTAAAAAATAGGGATCCAAACCCGAGCACAATTAATTTAATAAATGGTATATTGAATTTTAATTAAAATGATTGTGTAAAAATAATAATTAAAATAATATATATACCTATAACAACTCAGATCTAAAACATACAAAAAAAGAAGACCATTGGGCCTGTGGCCCAATAATGAATCACTGTGCTGGCCTGGCCAGCCATTTCTGTCCGCGGTGGCATCTCTTTCCTCCTGCTTGAACTGCACAAGATACATGATCTATTACTGGTGAACTCAACGTGCTGCGGAAGTATCGGATTAAGGGCCTGCTGCCGCCGCCAGCCGTCGGTTGCAGTGGCAAAATATTAGCTCTCATAGCTTCCAACTCTCATTGCAATTCAGCGGATGGCTGTGGCTATCTTTGATTTAGGGCTGTTCCGTCCCCGAGCCCCAATCTTTGACCCTTATCCATGCTCTCGACTTCTTCACTTGGCATCATTATCAATTGTAATGATAAGTTTTCTCATTCGATTTCCACCTGTCTTCTTACCAACTCTTAGTTTCTCTCCTATAACAATTCTCTTGTGCATTGCTTGACAGCTCCGACACACTTCGACTCTGGTTGTACCAGCTCTTGATACCCAAATTACTTCCACCTCTACACAATACTCTCTTCATGGAAACCTCTCTTCTGCAGCTGCTCGTGATGATGATGCGTACGATGAGGAGATGGCACAACCCCGATTGAATAAACTATGTTCCAGGACCCTTGGAATCCGCTCTTCAATGATTTCTAAACCTACCAGAAAGGTTCTTAATGACCTCAAGAGAAAAGGTCTTATAACTTTCAAAAGCTTCACCTTTATGGCCATCCTACTATTGCTATCATACGCCTTAATACTTGATATATCTCAGGATACGAGGTTTATCTCGTTGGTGGTTGTGTGCGGGATATGATCTTGAGGAGAACCCCCAAAGACTTTGACATTATAACTTCTGCTGAACTGAAAGAGGTGCGTTATTTTTGTTCTCTTATCCAATCTCGTGATAGTAAACTTTTAGTCTTGTTTCTTGTCCCGCTTCATATGCTCCTTTCCTCGGGCTACTCTCCCGTTTGGATGCGTGAGGTAAGGGAACACATCGTGGCTTTGGGTGAGGAGATAAGATAATTCTATCTTTGAAGAACAAATAATATTCTACTGACCCGTACTTATGTCATATATTAGAATTAGTTGGTCTGTGGTTGCTGAAATCTTGGTCAGCCAGTGAGTTGGACTCTTCTAAGAGGAGTTCCTGCATTTATCTGACGTCCATAAAACTAACCAGTAACCTAAAAAAACATAGCATGCAGAAGAATAGGATATTGAAAATGCCGTGCTTTTGGCTTCCATACGGAAGCCCAAAGTATGTTATGTAGCAGAGATAAATTGAACAGTTTCCATAGATTATGAACCTTATGCTAATGTGCAGGTTGTGAGGGCATTCTCATGGTGTGAGATAGTTGGCAGACGATTTCCAATATGCCATGTGCACATGGATAATAGTATAGTAGAGGTGTGTCTTCTATTTATGCTTTTGCAATTATATGATATACCTGTTGAGGTTTGGTGTAGGGGCTTAAAAGTTTCCAGAACTTCTCTGGCTTATTTCTTGTTGATAAATTTGTGGTGTCATTTTGATATTCCAAAATGATATTTACTTCTTGAGAAAAAGATCAGGTTTCAAGTTTTACCAGCTGTGGGAAAAAAATCAGCAGGGCATTGAGAGATGACATTAGAAAGCCTCCTGACTTTGACGAGAAGGATTATCTACGTTGGAGGGATTCTTTGCAGAGAGACTTTACCATTAATGGGTTTTCAACCATTCTTTCACTCTTTTACATTCAATTCTAAACTTTGCATTTAGCCAATTTATTTTGGAATTGCTCTCAATTTCCCTGTTGTATTATATGTGTGGTAATTGACCCTCTTTTCTGAAGTGTCTCTGAAATGCTGCAGCCTGTTTTTTGACCCATATGCAAACATAATATATGATTATGTTAGAGGCATGGAAGATATTCGAAAAGCGAAGGTGGGTGTGTGGTTAATTGTTGTAATTGTTTCACAGTTGTCATTTTCATCCATTATGTTGTTTCTCTTGATTGACCTGTCCATTTAGGTTCAAACAGTGATTCCTGCTGGTGAATCATTTGGAGAGGATAGTGGTTAGTCCTTGTGTCAGGGCAAATTTCTTCATGTTATTTTTTTATAGATCAATCATTATTTGTTACATATATTTGTAGAAAAAGGCTATTGATTGGCTTGAATTGTGTACAGCTCGAATTCTGCGGGCTATAAGAATTGCTGGTCGGTTGGGATTTCGTCTTTCAAGGGAAACAGCTTATTCCATCAGAACTTTTTCTTCCTCAGTTCTAAGACTTGATAAGGTAACTAGATATGTGAGACATTTTCTTGGTCTTATGTATATATAATACCAATATATTTCAGTTTATCATACATTTTTTTTCATTTCAAATTGATATAGGGAAGGATCTTGATGGAATTAAATTATATGCTGGCTTATGGTTCTGCTGAAGCTACCTTGAGATTACTTTGGAGATATGGAGTCTTGGATATACTTTTACCTGTTCAAGTAATAACAATGTTAGCGCTGTCTGTTTTGTGCAGTCATTTTGGCAGTACATATGTAATGGGTTCCCTTTTTGTAGGCAGCATATTTTGTTCAGAGTGGATTCAAGAGGCGTGACAGAGGTTCTAATATGCTATTGGTATTTCAGAACATATCCTACTTTCTGTAAATAGGATAAAGCTGCCGCATATTTTTCATGAGTTGATATGATTATTTCTTTGTTGATTAAAATATAGAGACTTGTTATGTGTTAATTTAGCATTTTTCCATGTCTTAAGTGGTATTATTTGTTGATTAAGATCCAAAGATTTATTGTGTGAAATAGTGATTGAGATCTCATTATTGATATTTTGTTTATTCTTGTTGATATCAACTTTGCTTATTTAGGAGGACAATGCTTAACCATATATCTTGTTTATTTGCAGTCACTCTTTTCAAACTTGGATAAACTTTTAGCCCCCAACAGGCCATGCCATAGTATTTTATGGTAGGAATCTTCTTGTCCCTGTGGTCCATACCTTATCCTCATTAAACATGGATAATGTAATGCATTATTTTGGCTGTAATATTCCTTGCCTCATCCTCGATATGTATCTTGGACCTTTAGCATTGTTAGACATGTTATTTATCTGTAGTAAGCGCCCTGTCAGTGCGATGGTGTCACTGCGTGTTAGATATAATGTTACTGTCATAGGTAGCCTTTAGCTCTAATCTGAATAACACTAGCTTGACCAACTGAAGGGTTTCATGTCAGTTGATATGAAAGCTTGGTTGCTTTCAAGAACAGAATCTAAACGTGTTTTAGTGCATATTACCCATTATGTTCAGGGTTGGGATGTTAGCTTTTCACAAAGCACTGTATGGTCACCCAAGGCATCCTTCTGTGGTGGCTGCCTATAGCCTTGCTATCAACAATGGTGGAAATATGGTGGAAGCACTGAAAATTGCAAGGACAATCTCAAGACCTCATGACCCTAGGTTTGTAGAATTGCTACAGGAACAGCGGAGTGGGGATCCTGAGGTACTGAGGGATGATGTTATGAATCTTGCTAAATCTATTAAGGAGGCACTGTCCAACATGACTGATGAGAATTTTGTTTCTCGAGCAATGGCTGCATACCCTGAAGCGCCTTACTCAGATCTAGTGAGTATCTTCTTTATCTTGCTTATGGACCAGTAGTGGTACGGCTCCCTCATTAACCGATTTTATTTGTTGAATTAATGTGGTTAATATGGAATACCCTGGTCCAAAAATATGTAGTTTGCCTTGAATGATTTTGATGGTCTTTACGTACGCTAATATTGACCCTTAAATTTCTTCCCCATATTTTCTTTATGTAAACTTTTGCAGGTATTTATTCCTTTAGGGTTATATATAAGGGTATGTCGAATGTTTCAATGCGTGACAAGAGGTTCAGAGGACGGATTTAGAGCAAGGCAAGGTGGGGGAATTAATTACGATCTGTTGGCACAGGGTAACATGCAGGAAGTGCGGCATACTTTTGCAAGAGTTGTCTTTGACACTGTGTACCCTACCATAGTTGAAAAATAGCGATAGTATGCTGTACACTAACATGCGGTGTTATTTCAAGTTGTGTTGAGTTATGGTGTATGGAGTGAAATTATCTTGGTCAAAAGAAAAGGATCCGGAAATTATCACGCTAGAGAAATTCTTTTGTTAGGGTAATAAATCCATTTTGGAGCTGAACTACAGTTTTGATTGTATCTCCGATGTTCAGTTTGTCCAAAAAGAACTCAATTGTAATACAGACTTTTTATATGATTTTTGTAATATTTGAGATGTGTATAAGTTATATTTGTCCCTTATGTAGAATATGCATATTTTTTAATTACTTTTGAAAAAATATGTGATCACTATTGATTTATTTTTTGCTCGAACCACTGTAGGTGGCTTAGAACATTTTTTCCATGCTAAGTATTACAATAATTTGATGTTTTAAGTACACCGCTTTATAGTGGTTTATTTTTAGAAAGTCATTCTTTTTTATTTATAAGATTATGTTTTTGGCAAGTTTGATTTGTTCTTTTATATTTGATTATATCTTTAAAATATTGCACTTGGATTTGTGAGAATTATATGCTCCAACTCTCTATACATTATATGGTATATATGTAAATATTATTTATATTGGTTTTAGGGGTTTTGAGAATATGCAATCATTTTTAAATATTTTTTTAAGATTTTATTTAAATTTTTTAAATTTTTTGTATTTTTCTAAAATCTTATTTTAAATCTCTCACAATTATGAATAAATTGCATTATCAATTAAATTTTTTATGAACCTACCATGCATATTATTTTAAGTTTCATCGTTTTTATTTACTTATAAATTATGAGTTTCGTACAATTTAATTAATTTATAATATTATTATTCAAAATCTCAATTCAATTATTATTTAACTCAATTTAAAAAAAATACTATATTTTAAGAATATATGAATGCATCATGCACCTTCTCCTTCCTTTTTAACCACTCATATTCTTCAAATATTAATTTTTTTAAAATAGATTTGAAATCGAATAATAATATTATAAATTAATTGATATAAATTTTATCAAATTATAGAAAATTAAGTATAAAATAATTATCTAATTACAATTTGGATAAAAAAAGATCTAATCAAATCATAACATATAGTACAATTGAGAGAAGGGTTGGATGATGATATAATATGATAGACACTTTTGTCTAAAGGCATATTTAATTTTCTACCTAATTTAATTTGTTTTGACTTTATTCTATCCATTTAATCACGTTGAGAATAGCCGTGAACATCGATGATAGAATGCTACAATGCTTCCTGTTCAGTTGTAAAACCTGAATTATTTTTTCTCTTCAAATGTTTCTCTCTGTGGCGTTTTCTCCAAATCCTAATTGTGGCTTCTCATCCTTGTTTCTCGTTGTAGGAACAACAAATTGAGAGTAAGGTTATCATGTTGTTGAGCCCATTACGCGACAACAGGCTGGCGTCATAAGTACTTATGATATTGAGAGTTGCTCTTTTCACTAAACTATCTTGTACATAGCATTTTTGAGTGTGGAGAAGTAGGCGTGAGGAGAATGTTTCACCCCTAGCAAAGGGTATAATCTCGTTGTAGCGTACTCACTTGGCACTTGTTCCACTTCAACAATGAATAGGAGGCAGCCCCTCCTTCCATTGCAGTGCCGCAACTTCTTGTATTCCGACAATGCAAGAGTCGAGTGAATACTTCCATTAAATATATTTTAAATACTCTTTTTTAATATTAATTAATTAAATTTTCGAATTCATCTTTTTATTTATTTTTTTTCAGATAATCAAGAAAAAACTCACTTAAAAATTTTTTAATAGATGAAATTGCTAGACATGCATGTAAAATTAATATGTTTAGTTTTAATTAATGTTATTTCAGTAAATAAACAGACATCTTATTTCTAATGGTTTAGAAAAGGGGAAAATCTTTAATAAACCAGGAGTGACAAGTTGTTCATATGTATCCGATCAAACCGGGTCGAAACATAATACAATAACTACTGGACGACCCAGGAGTATAAAGATAGCTTCGTCGTTCAATAGGTAATGAAGTCAAGTAGTTTGGAAAATGAGGTATAGTCCCACTTAGCGTATATTATAAATGGTCCCACTGAACGTATATTGTGAATAAATTGGGGTTTGATGTGTTAGACTAATTATGTTCACTCAAACCCCGGGTAGAGCGAGTACACCTCTATCAGAGTGGACAGTAAATGCGCTCTGGTCCACTATAATGGTCGAGAACAGTTCTACAAATGTGTGATCTTTTCTATTATATGCGGGCGGTTGTTGATCATATAAAATATGTGAATAACGATATACGAAAAAAAACTTAAGTAAATAGATAAAATTAATTAAAGTAAATATTATAATAATTTTTCTCAATTAATATTAGATATAAAGACGAAAAGTTCAAGTATACTTTTTAGATTTACTTATAGTAAGGGTTTGAATATAAACATTTATTTACCTACACTTATGGTAAAGGTTTGAAGGTAGATATATATTTACCTTCTCCATCATTAGAGTGTAAATACTTAAATGATCTAGAAAAGAGTAACAAGTTGATTACAAACTCAGATTAAACCAAATCAGGACATGATATCATCCATTTGTATTGTTTCGTTTGTCCTCCTCCGTTTTACTTCCCTTTCTGGGTTCTTTAGTCCGTCCTTTCGTACTTTTTTGTTGACGATAGAACTTAATTTTGTCCCTAGCAATAGGACTCCCCGTCATATTGCTCTACCCCAGCCTGTCCAGCCGTGTCCTTTCGCTCTTATCCTTAGGGAGTATTCACTCTTGTTCTTATTTTTTGCTACTCTATTTACCCGGTTCCAATTTCATGTCCTTTCGAGGTTCCAATGTCCATGGAATGTAGATGTTAAACTACTTGTATGAATTTGGAGTTTTCTTATGTTTATTCATTTTATTCTATCCCAATATTGAATCTGTCTATTTCGAGTGTTGGGTTTCCAGTCCCCTGTTGCTCCCTTGATCCATCGGTTCCCCTTCCTCTTATCGATCTAAACTCTTTCGAATTTATCTTTCTCTAATTCTAGATGACGAGTGTTGGTGTTTATCTGAACAATTGTCTTCTTAATACCTATCGAGGGACTTCTCCCTTCTCCTCACTATTACTCTTCTTGTAGGGTCTAGCGAGGGTGTTTCCGAGTTTTCTCATTTGTTTTTACGGTATGGTACTAAGTTCCGTTCTCGATGACTTGGAGGTGGGTCCTTCACCGTTTACTTATCGAACTACCCACCCCTCACTCAATTTTTATCATATCTATATGGCAATCCTTCCTTCCCTGCTCCCTTTCGGGTTTGGGTCCATGCATCCTCATGACTTGAAGTGTTCTAGACCCATTTTAAATATATCTCTCATACTCCCCCAACTCTTTTAAATTTCTTAGCTTCGCTCTTCGTTATAGCTTACTAGCACTTTTTCCCACTTAGGGCAGCCTAGTTATTTATTATTTCTACCCTATTTTAGACACTTCATTGACCCTGTAGGTATATTTTCTCCTGAATTTTTCATTGCTAGTATAAGGTATCCTTCTGCGCTTTCTTTCTTATGGGGGTATACTGCCCTTTCGACCCTGTGTTCTACTCGAATATCGAGTTTTCGATTATGACTTTCTCATGTAATTGCCTAACTGACTTTATAGTCTCTACGCTTGTCCACCCATCCGTTTTGCTTTCCCGTAATTCCTGATGTCGGGGTGTCACAGTTCCTCGTCAGTGACTTGCTTCCCATTCTTCTATTACTGAAATAGTTTATCGTTATCACTCGATTATCTTAGCTGTTACATGCTCAGTTGAGTATAGTGAACAATAATAATATCAATATGTGTCATATTATTGAGAATTGTAGCACAATTTAACCATTAGTTTCTAAAATATTTATAGTGAACAATATATTCAATTTCTAGAATATACAGAGAAATGAATGTGTTTAATGTATTTAAACAAGATTGATGGATGCTTGCTTCCCCAAAGCAAGCATCCATCTTTTCTTCCAATCTCTTTTTTTGTGTTGATCTTTATGCATGGGTCATACAAATTTCTTGGTTCCCAAGCTTCATCTACCTCCTTATCACGATTAACAATGTTCCTAAATACTAACTAGACAAAAAGCCCTTTTTGGCGGGATGTGAGTAATTGTGTGTATATATATACACTAACTGTGATACAAAAACAAAATCCACTAATTCCCATATTATATACACACGGTCTAAAATGATGGAGATGTTTTCTCCGCCAAAGCCTATCATTTTATTCATCTTAGAAGCCTCTTTCCACCACTTCACACAAAGATACTAATAATATACAATTTTGACATAAATATAAGGTTAAAAATCTGACATCCCTAGGAATTAAGAGACTTGTGTGGATCTAGATGATCTCTTAGCCGATGGACACTATTTGTATCGGAGCGTTTTCTAGACATCATTTATAGGTGGGCATTCATGCATTAGATAATTAAAACTAGCATATCCCACCACCCATGTGACATCACACCAAAGACTCTGGGATTTTTGTTTTCTTTTGATAGGAGTTCAGTTTAAGGCTGAGGTCCAACCTCTACTCGGAATCCTAATTGCATGAGATATCTGGCCCACCAATTGAGATTGATCTACTGCATACCCTCGGCTATGTAGGTGCATATAAATATAAAAGATCGGCATCATCCTATATACATAAGTGTATCCTCGTTTGAGCCCTGCAACTCTCCAAACTTGGAGGAGGGTCTGTCCCCGATCTCAAAGGGATATTGATTAATCATTGACTATGCATAGTTGGAATCCAAACAACTTGGAGACGCGCGTTGGTTTGCACTGCGGTTAACTACCACATTTGAATTTCATAGTAATAGAAATACATGTACTATATGCAAGAATTCATGTTGTATATTTGTAAAAAAGTTGATGTCCTTCCTCCTCTCATGATACAACCCTCTTTCCACTGACCCTTATTTATTCATCAAGCAACCCTTATTAGTGTAATATAAAGCATCATCAAGGAAACTTGGCAGTTTTTGGGTAATGAAAAGAGAATCTTGTAACTTTGAGAGAGAGAGAGTTTTTGCAAGAAAAAATCCAAGAAGGTCCATCTCATTCATTTAGTAGTTGGGCAAAAAGAAAAATCACTCAACTAGTAAATGTATAGTTTCGAATTGCTAATATTAAAACCCTGGAGAGGTTGGAAATGGGAAGATATGTAAACACAAGGAAAATATATGGAATATTGCGTGCTTGGAAAAGAATGATAGATATATTTGCAATGGGGTTGTAACCAAGGATAACTTGGGTAGTCCTCCGTCACAACATATTTTATGGGGAAGTAGTAATGAATATATTGTCAAGTCTAAGCAAATGGAATTAATGATAATAGAAGAAAACAGAAGAAAGGAAGCAAAGCATCTCTCTCGTCTTCCATAGACATTCTGCTTTCCATTTGAAGCATCAAATCTTTCCTTTGCTTAGAATTTAGTAGCTGATTGATCCTTTTCAGCTCTCATTAGATTTAAAAAAAAAAACACAATTGAAATTATCCTTTTTTTCCTTTCATGAACTGCCCTCCTTTAGATCTATGGAGAAAAGTTCGTCTAAAGTTTGGAATCACTCCTCAGTATGATATATTGTCAAATTTTTAAACAGATGGCCATATGTTAAGTTCTTATTATCAGCCATCTCTCCTATAAGTAGCCAGAGAATAGAAACTTGATTGTGAGGTTTAATTTTGAGCCTCGCCCTTTGCGTGCATTTATTCTCCAGCTTTATTCTCAGACTTATTTCTGGGAAGAAATAGTGTGTATCACATCATCAACTGATTCTTCTTTTCCCGAGAATCATATGCTCCTTGTTTAGATCACTTCTACAAAATATTAGTTTTGGATCGGTTAAATTTCCATTTAGTATGTGCTGGTAATCCTTGATAAGAATCCACTGTTTCTTCTGTTTTCCTCGTTCTCCATGCCATCCTAGCACATCCAAATTTTCCACCAGGAGAGGGAGACCCTAGAGAATTGGGAAAACAAACTAGGAAATGAGTTTCTTGAAGGGATCCACAGAGGACTCGTATAAGCCCGTGGTAAATGGTGATACGACCGCTGCCAGTTACTGGTTTAATTGGAGGGTCCTGCTCTGTGCCCTCTGGATCCTGGTTTCAGCTGTATTCTCCCTCTTCATGATATGGAAGTATGAAGACCGCCGGAAATCAGACGGTCATGTAACAGGGGAAGATACGACCAACCAAGAACATGGCGGACTCTTATATGATGATGAGATGTGGAGCCCATGCCTCAAAGGGGTTCATCCAGGCTGGCTTCTCGGATTCAGAGTCGTTGCCTTCTTCGTGCTTTTGGTCATGCTGATCATTATAGCGTTTGTAGATGGAGGAAGCATATTTTACTACTATACGCAGTAAGTTCTTTCCTTCCTCTCTTTTCTATTAATCCCGGCAGGCATATAATTCTTCTATTGGATTCATTTCCTACTGATCCTTGCCAGTTTAACTTTTTGGTTTTTCCATGGTGGACAGATGGACTTTCACCTTGATCACAATTTATTTCGGGGTATAATTCTGGGTTGTTCTCTGTTGAAGCCGGATTGGAAATCCATTTTTGTTTGTGTGTGTGTGCGCGCGTAGACTTTGTTATTACCTCCATATATAACCCCACTTCTAATTTATATAGCTTGGCTCATTGCTATCGTCGTATGGGTGCTATGAGTACCGCCATAGACCACTCGGAGATAAGGTTGATGACATGGAAATAGGCTCTGAGAGAGGCGTCTATTCTCCTAACGCACCTGACAGCGGTTCCAAAGCCTTCAACAAGAAACCCACCCCCAAGGAAGGCCGTAAATTGGCAGACATATGGGGATATCTATTTCAGATCATATTTCAGGTATAAAAATTGTGATTTGGACTAGGAGTCCACTGCTATACGTGCTGCATTTCTATTATTCTATATCATCATAAGGGCGTTGATGTTAACTAGTCTTATCTATGAAACAGATGAATGCAGGAGCTGTCGTACTCACGGACTGTGTCTTCTGGTTCATAATTGTCCCTTTTCTGGCAATCAACAACTATAGTCTGAGTTTTGTGAGTATCACTCAACACATGAATAATGCTTACGATGATACAAAGCTGGGTCTAGGCTAATAAAATTTGATGATGAATCTTATTGGAACTCTAAAATATATAATATATTGCAGCTGGACATTAATATGCATACGATCAACGTGGTATTGCTGATTGGTGACACAGCTCTGAATTGCTTGGTATCCAATTTGAAGCTTCCATTTTCCTAGTGTTTCCCTACGCAGCCCCGTTCTTCATCTATATTCAGTACTCAACATTTGTTCCCTCTGATTTTCACAAATTTTTTTCACTACCAGCGTTTTCCTCTGTTCCGGATCGGGTACTTCTTCATGTGGACAGTCACTTTCGTGATCTTCCAGTGGATTCTCCATGCTTGTGTCTCCATTTGGTAAACCATTGTCAACTACTCTCTGATTGTAATAAAAAAACTAATCGATTCATGTATCTCTTTGCAACTGTACAAATCCTTTTTCTTTTGTCGATAAATAGGTGGCCATATCCATTTCTCGACTTGGCATCTTCATTTGCTCCTCTATGGTATGTGATCTGAACATCTTCTTCCTTGCATACAAAGAGTTAATAGCTATAAGGCCAAAATTTTCTCTTTGTTTGTGATTCGAAAGGTACATCGCAGTGGCATTGATGCATTTGCCATGCTATGGGATTTTTGTGCTGGTGATAAAGCTAAAGCACTTCCTTCTGTCAAGGTGGTTCCCTCAGTCCTATCAGTGTGCAAGGTAAGGTAAATGGCACCTTGCTGGCTGGAGAACCCCAATTTCGATGTTGCAAATTCTCAGGCAATTAAATGTAGAGATAGAAGACAAAAAAAAAACCAGAAGAAATGCTACACAGATAGATAGTAAAACTGAGGTTTTGGAAAGTAGAGATACGGATTGGGAAGGGGTGATTGATACAACCGGGTTGTTTGAAGGGAAATTAATTCATACCGGAGAAAATTCTTAAGAAACTTGCTCTATTGTTGTGCGACACACGTGGACCATGTCAAACATTTATACTGAGGATGCGGCTAGCTCCTACAGGAAAGCTTAGCTTGAGAAATTCAGTTTTGCTCTTATCATAGAGGGAAAGACTAGGTTGGAACTTCAAGCTAACGGGGACAGCCAATTCCGGTCAATTTCAAAAACTCGCCCTACCTTGATCACCCCCTTCCTAGGTTGAGTGAGAGTTGATGAAATTAAATGGAGGGAAATGGATGGAAGATAATCAACCGAAACTTCATTTTTCTCCGGTGAAGTCGAAAATATGAGAGACACTGCTTTTTTTCTGTGAGGGGAAGAACGAGCAGAAGACATCGTTTCAATGCTGACTCAGGAACGTAAAAGAAAATAAAAATAATTATTTTCGAAAGAATTCTTCCCATAAAAAGGGGAAACAAGATCGTGTTCACTATCATCTAGAGAGTATACTTCTTGATGTAATATATAAAAATTATCTCGAGGACAATTGCAAGAATAGATATTTGATAAATTGTGTGTGTAGGTTCCAGATGAAATCCTGTGCTACCAAAACTATCCTACGTACAAAGGCCCAAAGAATCTACAGCCATTCTTTAGTATGTGCCTATTCCCGTTTATTCTATCCAGAGTAAGGACAACAGAACAAGTGAAGTAGTTACAGATGGTCAAAACGAGGCACTAGGCAAAGAATCCATCAAAATAATAGCGCCATCTTCCCTACTGTCTTTTGTCCTGTCAGAACTTACCTTAGGGAATAGCCTTGACAAAAACCCAGTGGAGAGTGCAGACTGAGATCTGCTTCCCAGCCGTTCCGAATGTCCACCTATCGCCCCCACTTGAGAAATAAGTTGAGCCTGACAGGGGCACTTCTCAAGTCTTTTGAAGCACTGCTTATGGAAAACCAGTTTGCAGAATCTACACCTTTCAACTTCATCTTCCTATTCAACAATGCATATTTGTCAGATGCCCATAAAGATGAGTTTGGTAACATGAGAAAAGTACCAAGGGAATGGGTTTTTCTTTTCTCTAATTCAATCTATCCGCACAAATCTTCATTTGCTGAGTAATGGAATGAATAAAATTACAAGCATTGATTATGCAAGAGTTTCTTTCAAAATTTTGTCCAATAAAGGTATACCTGGAAAGGGAATATTAGTGAAGAAGGGTCAAAGCAAGCCTGTTTAGCACTGCAGGGGATTCCCACATCACAGCATATAAGGCACTGCTCTGTAATATGTTCCAGGATCTTCCTTGAGAAAGTTTCCAACATAGTTGGTAATGCTATATCAGCAATTCATGCACATCAAAAACAAAATTAATATGAATTAAGCCATACTTTGAAAAAATTATAGAAATTTCAGTGAGAATATTTTATAAATACTATAATTAAGTTTTCCATTTAAGAGGTAACCTGAAAATACGCCTTTGGAAAGATCAATGAGATCCCTTAGGGCAAAAAAATCATTGCTATCAAGGAGATAACTTCGGCATCCTAGTCCTCGGTCGATGGACCTCCTAAAAGGACATCGAACAAAAGGGAGCATAGATCTTATCCTTCTCCGAGTACACATAACATGGAGGAGACCTGACACCTTTGTGAACAGTGAAGGATGAACTGCACTAACACAAAGCATGGGCTGCACAATGCCAAGAACATGGGTAACTAGCTTGCCAAAAATATAAAGGAAAGGGAAGTAAAAATTGAATAACACTATCAGAAAAAGGGGCTAATTTAGCAACCAATGTGGGACAGTCCAATAAGAATGAATAGGCCACTACACCAACCATATTCCAGACTCTAATAAAAAAAAGATGTACATTTTCCAAGATATGAAACCTTTAATTCACCTGACTACTCTTGATTTAGAAGTATCTATTAATTTTCCAGAACACGGATATGTTAGTGTAGTCAACTCTATCATTTACCTTATCTTGTATGGAATCAAGATAAGACTTGGCCAATTGGCAAACAAGATGCTCAGTAAAGTCCCAGTAATGCAAGACTCTTGCAGGCAAGACTGTTGCGTCATAGATGTGGCATGAAGAACAGAACAACTGTCCTGTGTACTGGCACATACGAGGCTTGCCCCAGCCAAGTGTTTGCACAAAATCTCGTACTAGAGTCCTCCCTTCATCAAAATGTTTGTGGCAACCTGCACAACAATAATGCTGTCCTTCCAGCAATTCTTTCATTGATTTGAAAGGCCGAATGTCGACAATTAGAGGAATGGTCTTCCCTAAGCTGGAATTATTTTCTATCTCACAAATAGATTGATCAGCCAGTCTAATGTTTTGTTCAGGGGAGCTAGGGACCAAATCAGAATCCTGAGGAGACAGAAACCACAATAGAGTGTTTGGGGGGTGGGTCCCTGATCTGTGATGAATAACTGACTGGAGGCAGTCTTGAATTAAGGCACTTCTTTCAGAAATAACATCAGGAGATGCTCTCCCAAAGACCTTTCTTGATTCATTGTCTATAGAAAACCATTCAGATGGAAGACTCCAGCCCTGTTCTGCAAAGAGAGATTTTAGACGGCAATAGAGTGTTAGGAAGTCGCGATACCTTCGCTCCACCATCCACTGATCATTCCCACTCCAAACTTTCATTATGTACACTGTATATTCCTTCACTCCAACAAGCCTTTCACTTAGAGACACGCCCCCTTTCTTTTGTTTTGCTCCAATCACTTCAACCCCATCAATTCTCATTTTCTGTTTAATGAATGGTTCCATATCATCTGCGGCAGATGTAGACACGGTCAGTCCAGCATCTCTCTGGGAGAAACTTGACCCAGAGAGCGAGTTCCTCTTCCCGTGAGAGAACCGAGCCCCAGGAGAGTTGGTGGAATCAAGTAAAATTTCTTCCATATCATGGAGGACATCATCCAGAAATTCATTCAGCTCGACAGTCTCTACCTGTAACAAAGTTACGAGAAGAAAAGGGTACACCTTAAAATAAAACAAATGCTGAAGGAAAAGCATTACTAATCCCAATCAGTTAGAGCCATAACTCCGAATATTGAAATTACCTGTAATATTATAAACAAAATACAGACATGAGTAGAGATGTTTTTTTAATTAAAATGTGCTTATTTTGACAGTATGGGAACATACACGCTAGATTTATAAACTTTTAACTAACCTTAGTTGGGGAAGTGTGTTCAGTGTAGAGATCCCTTGAAAGTTGAAGATTCGTGGACCACGTTGTCTGGTCAGTCTCTGGCTCAGACAAGTTTTGCATCTCATCATCAGAGAGAGCTGTTTTTATATTCAGAGGAATTACTTGATCAAGTAAGATTTCATTCATAGTTGAGTCTGAAAGTGGATCCAGTTTCACCTCAATGTCTTCTGACAGCATGTCTTCCACATGTCTAGGGTCAGTGTTGATGAGTTTCTCTGGATTCAAGCAATGAAGATCGACTTCCTTGCTAATTTGCTTGACCTTTGGAAACTCGTCCAGTTCAAAATGGACTTTACCCACTGCTGGCTCTTGGTGCATCTCAAATATATCGATTATGGAACAATTATTTAGATACTCTTGCAATTCATCTGCATCTCTGACCTGATTTCTGCTTTGAGTACTACTCAAAACTTCTTTATGTGGTTCCCTACCAGCTAATTCCTGGGGACCACTAGGATTTGCAGGATGCACTTTTCTTGTGCTTGATCCTGTGTAAGGATCTAGAACTTGTTCTTCGACCACAGATAAGTCCTTCAAATCTTTCCCTTCGTCAGATTTCCAAGCACTTGATAAATCCCACCAACCTTCATAAGGACGATCCAGAAGGTGTCTTTGAATTTCAAGGTTCATTTTTCTGGGTTCATGCGATGTATCGAAAATCAAGGGATTTGCCCTAACCTCATCCATCTCTTCAACAAAGTAATTCCAGTCATCAGCGCCAAAGGCAACAGATGAATTCATAAGAAAAGGATTCCTGTCATCTTTCCCTCCCATGTCATGTTGTATATTCCTGGAATAAGGTAAATTCTTGCCACAGCTATCGTCTGATCCATAGTTGTAACAGGAATCCTCATCTTCTGAGTGTCCATGTTTTAGTAACTCTCCTCCTTCTTCATCCTCCTTGGGATTCAGCATCATTCCATCATCAGAATTCAACTTACTGCGTTGAATATATTTTTCCCTGGTACCCAATTCAGACAAAGAAGCATTGCTCGCTTCAAATAAAATTCTTTCGTTAAGGGCCCCTGACTTGGCATCAACTGAGGCACCAAGAGGAAGAAAATCCCTCAAGACAGGAGCTCCGTCCAACTCGTGGGGATCTGCACACACGTTAGCTCTGTCATTTGAATTCAGGTCATCGCGGTTCCGGCTACCACGAGAAAACCTGACAATCAAATTGCAGTCTAACCTCCCTGCGGAGCTGAAAGCATCAGAATCATTTTCATCCCCAAAACTCCTAGATGACCCAAGCTCAGAGTCTGAGTGGTCAATGCAGTGCACTGCTCTAGACAATCTCGTAGTCACCAAAACTGAATTCTGGCTAAGAGATAGCGGTGATTTCGAACCCACCGCATCCAACAGATCAGGAGAGGCGACTATGCCCGAGGGTGACATCTTCCCTCGGAGGAGTCCCGTCTGTTCATTTTTTACCATTTGAAAGACAAAATCACAACCAGAACCAACTGCATCCGAAACAAGAAAGAATTGGGAAAAGGTATTTTAACCTGAGATGAAAAGAAAAGATCGCGGGTTCCGATGCCGAGTTTGCAGGATAAGTTTGGAATTGCAATTCTCGAAGGGGGGAGAATAAGAGAAAACAAGAGTGGTAGGTAATCTCCTTTCGTGTTGTTCCTGATTCGTTTTGTGCGCCTGCTTCTCGTCCCTCCTTCGCAGCTTTGGTCGATGCCTGCGATAACCGGATGACCTTATGGAGGCTGTAGGTATCCCTTAATTGAGTGTCCTCACAGCCGTACCTGTCACCACCGGAAATTGGGTTCCATGTTCCAAAAAATATTGTTAACCAAATGTTGAAATCCATATTTTTCTCAATAAAGAAAAAATATTATATAATTGTTTACAAATTATAAATTATAAATTTTAATGGAATATATTTTTAATCTCCGCACACAATTGTGATTGATTATTGAGGAAATGTCATTTTCTCTTCAAACACCCCAGCCCACAGCAAAGGATGTTATTGCAATTGTCATTGATTATTAAAAAAAAAGTGAAGTTTGGGTGCCTAGAGGTATCCCTTGGACACACCCATGTGGAGGAAGGAGATTGAAAGGTCCGATGCTACAAAGAGCATATCAAACTATCTCAAACATAAGCTCTCTCCATACCCAGTTTTTGGATTATGTTATGTAAAACTTGGGGGGAAAAACTAATGGGAAGTAGAGTAAAGGTTGGGAGGATAGCTGGTGAAACCTTGTCATGGTCAGAACTCAGAACTCGCCCGTTCCATCTTCCTCCTTGCAGAAGAGAGTTTTATTATGCTTCTTATTGACAGTTTTCCCGTAAAATTCTTACTGAACATCAAGGTTTGCAAGAGCATAAGTTGCCTATTTCACTTTCACCAGCCACAAAGATAATCAAGGTTTCCAAGAGCATAAGTTGCCTATTTCACTTTCACCAGCCACAAAGATAATCAAGATTTCCAAGAGCATAAGTTGCCTATTTCACTTTCACCGGCCACAAAGATAAAGCTTTATAACCCATCCCTTCCAATCTCACACCTCAATGTTAAGTGGAGCTGCCGACAACTGCACCAGCATCCTTTAGAAGGGGCATCAACTTACCCCCTTGGTGCATTCCTGTGACGGCTGTAGTCCCAAGAGGAGAAAACGACAGACACAGAGATGTGTCTCAGTTATGGATGTAAAGAATATGATTTAATTAGAATGAAAATAATTTAAAAGGGGAGAGAGAAGTCAAGAGTGGCCTCACTATCACATCCACCGATATGTTTTCCTCCTATGAACACATTTGGAACAGTACGCTGCCCAGTCCATTCAGCTAGAGCAGATTGGATATCAGATCCATCATCTTCCCAAACAAGAATGCATAGTCCACCAGTCAATGTCAATGCATGAAAGTTCAGAAATTAAGCCAGATTAGTGATTTATAATGGTCATTCTGGATGCATAAGAAGAAAAAGAAAAAAATAATAGTGCAATTCCAAACAAGTAGACATTTACTTACTTTCCCTATCAAGTTCCATGACAGTGTAACTTGCTCCAATCTGTGTGAGTAACTGCTTGACCCTCTTGCAATAACCACAGTACGTTTTACTGTCCATATTGACGACCAGAAAGAGAGAGGACGGAAGGTGAAACATCAAAGCTATAGTCTATGAGATATATGGGATACACATTTAGTTTTAGTAGCGTAGTGTTAGCTGGAAGAACAATGAGCACGAGGAAGAGGAGGCGGAACTGGGATTTTATACCTAGGGCATTTCATAGGATTGGAGACAGAGTACTTTCAGGCAATACTGTATAATTCAGCCTTCAGTTAGTTCCGTTTGAGAGTGAATTATTTTTCTCCTCAAAAAGAGACCAATGAACCTCTGCCATCCACTTAATTCCATTAATTGCACAAGGAGTCCAGAGGAACCATGTGAACTTCACCTTATTACACCTCACTGATCTGGTACCAAAGCTCCAATCTTTACGCGTTTAGTTTACTGGCGATATGATCTACATTTCCAATCACATTAACACGACGGTATATTTCCGCCGACCATCTTTCATTTTGCGTTTAACCATCGATTGATTGATTTGTTCTAAGACCTGATTTATGAAAATCGGACTCACAAAGTCGTTTCAAAAGTACGTTTCCATGAATAATTCAATCAAATATGGCGGAATTAGATGTTAAAGATCCAAGGAAAACAAAGCAGAAACCACGAGAAGGTATGGAGAAGTCAACTCAGCGCGAATATCTAACCTGAACACGACAACCGAGGAGGAGGAAGCGACCTCCGTTGCTTTGGTCAAGGTCGCCTCCAACTCTTCTGGGCTCTTCTTGCTCGACACCAACCCCATTTTCCAACCTGCTCGTGGTCGATCGTTCGTTCCGCTGCTGCAGAAAAGGATGCAGGAGAGGAGACAAAGTATAGGGATGACCAAGATAGAAACGAAGACCTTGAGGGTCTTGGGGCGAAATTTTGTGCTGCGACTCCTCCTGTCCGGACTGAGCGTGAGAATATGGTGTGGAGCCCGATGCACGGCCGTCCACTCAACAAATATCAAATAATTATATAATGATAAAGCCGCCTGGTCCACTTTCCAGTTTGGGCGGCCCTCTCGATTTATATTAGGTCAGACATGAGAAGCTCAGCCCATAGAAAATCAATACAATCAAACCATACCAGTGTGAAAAAAAATACAACCGACCGGTCAGACCGGTCCATCACAAAATAGTGGAATTGGGATGGTCAAACTCATCTGCCAGTCGCCTGTGGAAGAAAACTATAGAAAGGTGGTGTGCTCGTCTGCGCTGCTGCCATATTGGATTTGATCAAATAAATAATACACGCTATTTTTTGCATAAATCATAATATTCACAAGTGTTTTTTCAAATATATATATATATATATTATTTCTATAAGGCCAGAGTAATAAAAATGTGATAACGGTGAAATTACCTTTTTCTATGAGTAATTTGGACATCCTACTTTGCTATGAGTAGATGATGAACAGGAACCAACATAGCATTCATTAGCACCATTCATAAATTCATCTCCACTATCAAGTGATTAAAAATATAATCATATATTTAATAAATATATAATTATTGTTTATAAATTATTACTTTCAAACCAATAATTTTTGTATTTCATTAATACATTTGGTGTGTGCGCTGCATATTAATTGAATGATTATAAATAGACATAAAGCAAAAAAAAAAACGTGTTTGACGATGGGATGAGTTTCAAGTTGGGAAAATTCGTCCAACATAAGAAGCTTGTCTTTCACGGTATTGGTAATGTAATCATTCAAAGAATCCATCATACTGAAGAACATAGGGAGTATATCGGGATACATTCCATGAATGGACATAATGACGTCTGGTGCCCACTATTATGAATATGATGCCCGACCCAATTACTCTCATTGGGTTTGACCGCAATATCATCTGCACGTCACATCTCATTTAACTCTTCCGAAGTCAAGTATAGAGTCAACGCGCACGCGCAGCGCTCACTCTTGGTAGGTTGATCGTACATCCAAACACAGTGTATGCTCTTTATTGCCACAAACAATTCGTGGACCTGTAAATATTCATCTTCATCCACTGCACACTTCAGTTCATTTCATCACCTCTTCCACCTATCCATTTATTTCGTGATATATCTCTTCATTTAAATATTGATGTCAAGAGAACGAGTGAGTGGTGGAAGATTTGTCAAAGATTACATGGAAGACTATATAGACTGGAGGCTAACGCTCCACGGAAACTCAGTAATTAAATAATTCCACTTTTCTAGAACACTAGTTAATTAATATTAGAATATGAAGACCGTATTTTATAATGATATTTAGAGGTTGTGGATTAGCGGAGGAATACGCGGTTAAAAAAATGTATACATATGTTGCAGAGTGCGAGCACCCATCATAGCATAATGTCACCTACTTCCCAAACCATTTTAAGAAATAAACTTCATAAGAGGGTTTTATGAAGAAATTTCAAAGTATTCAAGGGAGATTAAGTAGATGACGAATGATGAGGCATACTTACTACCTATTGTCTATTACTATAACTTCTTCACGATGCAATTATGGTTCCTGTCAATTTGGCAATTAGTCAAAAAACAGAGGCGAATACAATCTTTTCTCCACCTAACGAACCATAAAACATAGTCCCAATTCCACGTCTAGGATCCGACCCCCCTCTCATGTCGTGTCCTGTCGTGTCATGCTAGTCATTGTTCAGGGTGGCCCTAGGCCCACTTCCTTTGCATGCTTATGGCTGTGTGAAATTAGGACACCATCCCCAATTATTCTAAAATTAAATACCTTACCAATTCCAGCACAGGTGAGCTCCATCTCCATCCAATAATTCTTCCCAACACCAAAAGTTAATTACTGTTCCGTGAATTAACCATGGACTATGATATCATCGGCATGGCAGACATGGATGAATGATGATCCTTTATACCAAAGTTCCATCTTCAATCGGCCTCCCTGTGATCATTTTGGGTTTTTTTCTTTCTTTTTTTAATCAGATTGTCCGTTTTATTTTTTCATTACAAGGAATAAAGATTATAAGTTAAGCGCCATGGCTTTCAAAGAAATAGAGGCAGCGCTGGCCATAGAGACCCAAAAGTCAGTTTATTCGGCCTCTTTTTCGATCTGTTCTACTTTTCATTCTCTTCCTTGCCCTTTCTTCCCTTTTCTCTCTCCCGGAAAGCAATCCTCTATCATCTCACGGCGGTGGCGGCAGCAGCGGCGGCGGCAAAAATAGGAGAGGAGGAGAGAAACATATATTCGGATCCCAATGCAAGTTCCTGTCCAATCCTCGTCAGCTTCTTCGTGTTTTAGGCAGATATTATTCGTCTCCTCGATCTGGTTCTTCATTTCCCCGAGCCTCTGTGACCCGAGGATTGAGGAGGTAGAACTGAAATGCGGAAACTCCTCGGAGATCATTCAAGGGAACATCATTCCCAACTTCGGGACCATCATGAGATCCATTGAGAACCAGGTCACAGAGCAGCGTTGGGGATCCAACTTTACCTCCAAGCCGCCACCAGCGCTCTACGGCCTGGCACAGTGCCACGGAGACCTGAACCAGTCGGATTGTCTTCTTTGCTTTGCCCAGAGCAGGACAAGGCTACCCCGATGTCTCCCAAATGCTGGCCGCCTCTACCTTGACGGCTGCTTCCTCCGACATGATACCTACAACTTTTTCAACGAGTCCACCGATCCCAGACATGACAAGTCAGTTATAGCAGCTCCTGCCCACTGTTCTAGGATTGATTGTGCTATTGTGCGCAAGTTCAAACATATTGCAGCCATAACTTAAGGGTGACTCGTTCCAATTTTCTTTCAAGACGAAATGAAATATAAAAGGCCCAATCTTGTTTGATAAGGCTTTGAAAGATTTACTTCACCTTTGACCTGGATCCATCTGCATGGTTCTAATGTCATGTAGATCATGATAGGATAGTGAAGTTTTGTATTTCCTATCTACCATGCCATGTCATGTATTCTCTTATTACTTGCACCAAATGTCTAATTTGCAAGGCATATATTGGGTTTCTTCCAATAGTTGTGTCTCGTTGATGGATCTGCCATCTGATTTAACATATTCCTAATCCATGATGTTTCTGTAGCTTCACGTGTACTGTCAGAGCGTCCGCCATCATAAACACGACAGCCACCCTCTTTGGAGAAAGGGTTAGCAGAGTCCTGGAGAATGTGACCAACACTGCAGTAGCGAACAAGGGATATGCAGTTGCAGGGGAGGATGATACTAGAGCTGGTAATTTAGGGGCCTATGCCCTGGCACAGTGTTGGAGCACCTTGACTGAAAGAGGCTGTAGGGACTGCCTAGATGATGCGGTCTCCAAGATTAAGAGTTGTGTTCCTGGGACCGATGGAAGAGCCATGAATGCTGGATGCTTTCTGAGGTATTCCACTCACAAGTTTTATAATGTCCCCATAAGTGGAGGTAAGAATTTATGAGACAAAATCTTACCTTGATCAAAAGGCCAGCTCATCTCATCAGAACAAATGAATCTAGATGCTATGAGATGAAGCAAAATTCAATGTGCAGGATCATCAAACAGAAGGCGCATCATCGTGCTTGCTACGAGTCTTGCTGCAATTGCTTCCCTTGTCATAATTGGAGTTTTTATTGGACACAGAGAACTCGCCAAAAGGAGACAAGGTAATCAACTCGCGGCTACAATTTTCTGAATTTTCACGAGGAAAGCTTCATAGCAAAATTTTTAAAGACTCAGTTTCCGTTGCATAAAACCAACGCAAGATGTTCATGTGTTTTGTTGCCTCCCTCTGTACTTCACAGCTCGCAGGAATGCGACCCGGCTGCCCTTGTTCATGCGCAAGTCTGACCTGAACTTCAAGTACGAAAGCCTCGAACATGCCACGAATTACTTTGATGAAACGAGAAAGCTTGGTCAGGGTGGGGCGGGCTCAGTCTACAAAGGTATCCTTCCCAACGGAAAAGTTGTGGCAGTGAAGAGGCTCGTGTTTAATACAAGCCAGTGGGTTGACGACTTCTTCAATGAAGTGAACTTGATCAGCGGGATCCAGCACAAGAATCTCGTGCGGCTATTGGGTTGCAGCATCGAAGGCCCTGAGAGCCTCCTAGTGTATGAATATGTTCCAAACCACAGCCTGGACCAGATCCTTTTCGGTAAGATGCAGGTAGAGTTGTTCCGTCCACCAGTACTGATATGTCTGTCGGTTTAAGCCTCACTTCCGATGTTATTTCTCAGCGGGTGATACGATCCATGTCCTAAATTGGCATGAGCGCCTTCGTATAGTACTCGGGACAGCTGAGGGACTCGCGTATCTTCACAGTGGTTGCGGTTCGAAAATCATCCATCGGGACATTAAAACAAGCAACATCCTCCTCGATGAGAACATGAGCCCAAAGATTGCTGATTTTGGACTCGTGCGATGTGTGGCTCCTGATAGATCTCATCTTACCACAGGAATTGCAGGAACATTGTAAGAGAGACCAGCTTCTCTTCCTCTCAACATTCCTAATCATCTTTTAACGCACATCACGTATAGACTCATTTGTCTACTCTTGAACGAGTTATATGCTTTTCTACGTATGGTTTTAGCATCCTATTTCTTCGTGGGTACATGGCTCCTGATAGATCTCATTCGTGCTGCATGCAGTGGGTACATGGCTCCAGAATATCTCGTTAGAGGTCAGTTGACGGAGAAAGCGGATGTTTACTCCTTCGGGGTACTGGTTCTTGAAGTTCTCACCGGTCGGAAGAACAGTGTCTTCTCTCAGGGCTTAGGCTCAGTACTACAGTCGGTAAGTTCATGCTTCTATCCCATTGAATCTATATTCCATTCCATTTATTTTCATCACAAAAATTATTCTGATCAACAGCTTCCTAGCCTCACTGATTTGCACGGCTTGTCTGCTCTATATAGGTTTGGAGAGCGTATAGGACGAACAGTCTTCAGGAATCGATGGATCCTGCATTGAGAGGGAATTTCCCAGTTAAGGAGGCAATAAACGTCCTCCAGATTGGGTTGCTTTGTACGCAAGCTTCATCTGAACTGCGACCATCGATGCCTGAAGTAGTAGAAATGCTCAACAATAACAAACACTGCAATGTGCCTGATCCAAAACAGCCCCCTTTCCTCAACGCCAGCGTTCTGTCTTCTGATGACTCCTCGAGAAGCTCAAGCACTGGCATCTTGAACCAACTATCTGAAATGTCATCCACCACGTACACTATGAGGTCATCAGTCATGGCCAGTCCTCCTACCAACATTAATCGTGTCGTCCAAGTTTCGGATACGGGGTAGGCCGTTGGACTCCTTGAACTGATATGATTATTTGTACATAACTTTAAAAAAAATATAGATCCCATGAGGAATTAGATGGAACCCATTGGCCTCCCGGAGAAGTGCAGTTTGCTAGATTACAAGAAGGGTTGGGACTGGAGAAAATTCTGAGCGGCAGTTATGGCTTTATCGCTTTTACTATTGGTTTTTGTTAAAGATTTAGGTGTCTGACTGGTGGGTATTTGATTTATTGTGTGCTATGTTAGCAATAGATACGATATACTTGGGGGTATAGCCATGCATTTATCAAAGGTTTTGCCTCATCTAATGTAAAGTAAAGGAGGGTAAACTACTCATAATTTCTCAGGCGGTTTCATATTCTTCGTAGTATTACTATCAGTTCTTGTATGGCGGTGAATCCTGTGATTCATTTATCACATTACACAGTCGTGCTTATTGGATACGTAAAAAAAACATAACATGTATCGTGTAGAAGTGAGGGGTGCGGGTGATCCCGTGGGGATCCATTTCCGATCGTCAGTACCCGTATCAGAATTCCGCTCTAAGCCAAAGCAATCCCTAGCCACAGCCATTTTCTTCTTTGGGCCAACGAACAACAAACAATCTTTCTTTGCGGTCAAATATTTTAATAGTTCCTTTCTTCATCACGTTTCTTGTTTTCCCCCACTAATGAACGCACCAAAGAACAGCGAGAAAAAGCAGGATGGAAACTTCCATGCAATTGGTGGGTGTTCCACATGGCCAAGGAGAACGATTTAGTGAAAATTCCTGCAGGCTTATTCCATGGGGTTTTTCTTTTTCTTCACACTTTCACGGGTCATTTTCTTGGGTTCCGTTATTTTGGCCTTTCCCCCTGGATGTAGCAACTCTTACGTATCAAAGAAATAAAAATAAATCAAAATGCAATTCCAGGGCAAAAGGCGTGGACTTTTGGGATGATGATACAGTAGTCCACAACAGAGAGGCACGGCACCACCAGTACCACAGACTTTTGTTCCTCCTTATGATTATTGAATTTGGATACATGGAGTCCATTAAGCTTTCATTTGCAATCCGTACTCTTGTCTATACTAGTCGATGCAAACTGGAATGAGGAACGCCTCAAGCCCATAATTCACTCGTTTTTATAAGTTAAGCTTCTAATGATATACTTAATAGTCCTCACTCACTCGTTATACTCTTACTCACGGTTGGGTTTAGCCCAGTATGTTTGGGTCATATGCCCATTCATGTGACCCAAGAATGCATTTCCATCCCTCCCACCCAAGCTTAACTTGTCATACAAGACAAGGGAAAAAACAACTACCTATCCATAGTCATCGTATCATCAGGAAAAAGACGAATTTCAATTAAAATCAGTTTTCAATTTGTGTAATATATTTCCATGTTTTTTTTTAATTTCTTTGATATGCGAGTGGATAATAACAGAGCAAAAACGACACGCACAGCGGCACAGGAGCCAGGCGTCCCATTGGACACGGAATGAAATGAAACTTCGCTGAGCCAAGGCCAAACAAAGCTCGAAGCTCCCTCCGTCTACTTCTCCTCCAACCAATCATCCATCTCTGGTCTGCTACTACCACTTCCCCGTCCCTGGAAGCCGATAAGTTTCAGTTCCTTGAAGCGCCTCTGGTGCCGGTGCTTTGAGAATCGGTAGGGATGTTCTCCTGGTTTTAGTCGCCCGTGGTCATGAGTCTCCACTCAAGTTCTCGCGCCCCTATCGACTGGAGATTTTCCCAGGTTTTCGGAGAGAGAGCCCCCGGAGAAGAACTTCAAGACGGTCCTTCCTCTCTTTCTCTCTCTCTCTCTCACTCTCACGCTCACCGCCTCCCGGTTGTCATTAGCTTGCGTAAATGTGATCATCAACCTTGGATACATTACGATTTTGTGATCATCACCGTTGGAAACGTTACCATGCGTGATTGCTTGTCTTGACTAATGAGAAGCCATCGCAAGTTCATGTTGACCTTTGAATTGCAATATCTTGTTTAAGCGCTGCGTTTCCAGTCGATATTTGTCAAACCTCCATCATTGTTGAGGGTCGTCGAAAGCCTTGGAATTGGTTCTTCGCACCAATTCGAATGAGTTAGGTTGACCGATTGTGATGTCGGTTCCTAAATGACTGATGAACGGGAGCTTTTCTTCTTCTCTCTGGTTTTGATTTAAGTTTGTTGCTCATTGCAGCTGACATCATATCTGCAATTGAATTTGATAAGAGGGGTGATCATCTCGCCGTAGGAGATAGGAGCGGTCGTGTAGTTATATTCAAGAGAAGTTATGTAAGCAGATTGTTTCCTGCTGATTGGATATACGAGACTATCTGTCCGTGTAACTGTTTCATTTGAGAGTTATATTCTTCCATGGGTTGAAATACGCAGGCTTCAAATGAACTGTACTCTCAGAGTCAGTTGGAACAATTGGATTCTACCCCAACACTGCATCCTGAATATCGGTATATGACTGAGTTCCAGAGTCATGAGCCTGAGGTTAGACGGTATTTCCTGTCCTTTTATTGTCCAGATGTATTGTGCAAGTTTGTGTTTCTAATTAGTGCCGTGTTTTTACTGGCTGCATATACTTATGCCACTAATTTTCCTTATAGTTCGACTACTTGAGGAGTCTGGAAATTGAAGAGAAAATCAACAGTGTCCGATGGTGTGCTGCACCCAATGGTGCTCTATTCATACTTTCCACAAATGACAAGACAATCAAGCTCTGGAAGGTGCATTTGGTTGATGAAATCTAGAAATGTGAGAAGTATCTATGTCCAGATACTTCAATTGTTTCATAGCCTAATAAATCCTGGTTGTGATGGGGATTTGATGTGTGGTTGTCTATTTGAGACTGTAATATTTTCAGATGAATGAATTAAATGGTGGTGTGAGGTTTTGGAAGTGTTTTAGATATTTGATTTTTCATCATATATGGAATCTACATAACACATATGGACATAGCAGTTAAAAACTGCAACTCTCTCTCCAGATATTTTTTTCTTCTTCTTTGATGAAATAGACATCTATCTCTGACAACTGATGAAATTAGTATTCATGCTGAACAACTATAAATTAATAATTAATGGACTATTGCCTTCTCTTCTTTGCTGGTTGTTATAAGTGAAATTCTTTATTGTTGATAAGTCTATCCATCTTGTATTGCAGTAGGTTCAAGTTTTGAACTTATTCCAGTTGATAAGGTCTTTAGGGACCATGTTTTGTATGTATTTTTTTAAATAAATAATTTTCTATGGCTTCATCTCCAAATGATATTAACTCATTTTCTCTGCAATACCAAAGCCAGGTAAAGGAACGGAAACTAAAGAAAGCAAATGCACTGTGTCCTGATCCACATGTTTCTTCCGAGAATGCACTCTTGGCAGAAAGGAGTTTTGTGAGCGAAACAGAGGAAACTTCTATTACCAATGGTTATCAAGCAGAATCAGGAGAGAAGGTTGCCAACCAATCATTATCATCCCAAGGCTATAGCTTGGAGGTAGGTAAAGTTAGCTACAGAGCAAGGTCTTCATTGCCATCTCTACTAAGGTTTTCCTCATATGAGTGAATGGTTTGTATCAATTTTTGTTCTATAGATTGCTAATATTGGGTATGATGCCCGATCCAGCTGTCAAAGGACTTATGCCCATGCCCACGATTTTAACATACATTCTATCTCAACTAACAGGTAAAGATCATTATCACTTGACTTGTATTGCCTGGTGCATGATACAGTACATGTCTCACGTTGACTAATGCATTGATGAAGGGCAGCTACTTCCTGTTGATACTGGTTGTTCTATATGGCATTTAATTTAGGCAACATTTTACTAAGTCCTGTGCATTTATGATGGTTGTATTTATTTCCTAGTGATGGAGAGACTTTCATTTCTGCGGATGATCTAAGGATTAACTTGTGGAACCTGCAAATCAGTAACCAATGTTTTAACATAGTTGATATCAAACCAGCAAACATGGAGGATTTGACTGGTAATTTGTTGCAATTAATATTCTCCTGTTCAGTTTAGACTGTTATACCTAATGGTGCTTCTGCTTAGCTTAGTTGAACAAGTAATTGCCTCCCGAGATTGCTGGCATGTTTTTGAAAATCAAGACTGCTTAAGATTCGCCAGATGTAAGATATAAATGTATACTGCTTTTATTACGGATACAACATTACACACTAGATGTAACTATTTTGTGCATCTATTTGTATCATGTTATTGTCTGTTCCGGCCTTAGCACATATTCATATCAGGTGCTGCATGAAGAAATTATTTGATCTTGCATTGTACTATTATGATTGAAAATTGGAATGGCCGTTAGATAGTTAATAGTTTTACTATTTTTGGAACATGCCCTCCCATAGTTTCTATGTCTAATTTCTGATTTCATTTTCATGCAGAGGTCATAACTTCAGCTGAATTTCATCCTGTTCATTGTAACATGCTTGCTTACAGCAGTTCCAGGGGTTTTATTTATCTCGTTGATATGCGACAATCAGCATTGTGTGACCATAATGCGAGGATGTGAGTGTCACCCAATGTTTTGCCCTTCTTGTAAAGACTTCATTGCTTCTGAACATTTACTCTGGTACTTGTCATCAATAGCTTATCTGTACAGTTTACAGGATGACGACTCCCACGGGTTTAAGTCATTTTTTACAGAGATCATTGCTTCCATCTCTGATATAAAGTTTGCAGCTGATGGGCTACACATCTTAAGTCGTGATTACCTAAGTCTAAAGGTCTGTCTCTCTTCAAAGCTTATGCATCCATTGTCAATTACTATAGGATTTTGTACTTCTTAAGTTGGATGGTTTGGAATGATTTTTATTAGGTTCAAATAAGCCTGACTTATCATTTTCCTATATGTTTTGTTACTATACATGTGTATACATCTACTGTTTCCAATCTGTCATTTTCTGAATTTAATATATCTGTTTGTTGTAGCTATGGGATTTGCGCAATGAATCTAAGCCCATCAAAGTTTACAAGATTCATGAGCATCTACGAGCAAAGGTACAAATTGGAAGTAACTATTTTATTGAGCACCCTTCTGTCTCATCTTTGACACTTGGGTTTTACCCTACTTTGCACAACATTGCGATGGAGGTTTAGGTTAGACACAAGTTGTTCCTTCCATTGATGAGGTAGTCAAGCTTTTATTAGCAATATCTTACCAGTTATTAATGGTCATTTTATTGCATGCAAGATGAAGGTTCAAAAAAAATCAGAGAATCAGTGTAGACTTGCCTTTTTGTTTTTATGATATATTGTTACTTTGCTTTCTATTTAGGCATTTGTTGATCACCTTAAAGTGAACATCATTTGTTGATTAGTCTTTAAAGCTGTTCTTGTCTGTGGACGAAAAATTAAAATGAATTCTTCCATCTGCAAATCCTGAGATTCACTGTTGCCCTATATTTATCTAATATATGTTTTCTTATTTGAAACCAGTACGATAGCTCAAAATTGGGCTATCACAAAGGTATTATGAGTTGTCTAATAGATGTGCATACATGTTTCTGGTTACTTGTTCGTGTAGTTGCCAGAGTTGTATAATAATGACGCAATATTCGACAAATTTGATTGTTGTGTCAGTGGAGATGGATCTCATTTTGCAACTGGTTCATATAGGTTAGTTCCAGGCTCTTCTAGCAGTTTTATATTTACATCTGAAAACTTGCTTCTGCCATTGCTCTGCTTTTATGTTTGACTCGATTCCATATTATCTTAATTAACTCAGCAATCTTCTCCGGGTCTTTTCTGATGGATCTGGGAGCAAAGAAGTGTTCACTATTGAAGCTAGCAAGAACCCTAACAGGTAGTTGGTTAGTCCATTTTGCATTTACTCCAGCGATATGTTTGGTCCCCGGATTGTAATCAATCATTTCAGTTGGCCCACCTTAATATCTTAACTTGAAAGCAGGAAGTCACTTCTGACAGCTGCTCCAAGGGCAAGGAGGACTTCCTTAAGTAACTTGGCCCGGGGGTTTTATCGTCAAGGTTATATCTTATTAAAACTTATTCACCTTTCCAATTCCATAAAAAGTGAATTCTACATAGTTCTAACTAGCTTTCTGTGCTTTCTTGCCATGTAACACCAGTCCATGAAAACTCATTCTCTGGCAGTAATGATACCTCATGCGACCTTAGCAGCAAGCTGCTGCATTTGGCATGGCATCCGACAGCTAATATGATCGCTTGCGCTGCAGGGAACAGCTTGTTCATGTATTATGCTTAAAGTGTACTTGTACAGTTGCTTGGTAAAGCTGCGGCAGTGAAGCTAATGTTCATTAGGTCGGGACCCAAAGGGGCTTTGTTCATAGTTTCCAGGGCTTATCTGCTTATGGGTGTGGTGATTGATGTCAAAGTTGGTGATATGTGATGGTTGCCCCAGTTTTCTCCGCATTGTTATTACGTCTGGGTAGAATCTGAAGCTGACAATCTGTACGGTTCTTTACTATTAATAGGATTAGGTGTGCATGACTCTGTGTTTGCTGTTTGTGTAACGATTTATCCAATCTGGAGTATTATTCCGGCTGTCATCACCGGATGAATCCTGTAGATTTTCGCACCAAGTTAAGTTCTTATCGATTAATGTTTTGAATATATTATAATGTTAATCTTATTGACCTTATTAAGATGATTATTTTATTGTATACACAAATCATATCAATTTCATGTCTATTATCCAAAATTAAAATTCATTAATTATTAGAGTCCTCGGACAGGATACGAGGTAGACCTATGCTATTGCACATATAATTATAATTGTTCATGCTTGTAAATCAAACCATAGAAAGGGCTTGAACCGCACTCCAAGTAAACACGAGCTCAAAGGATGAATAAGAGAAGGTAGACCCATGCTATTAGAAATTTCAACCGTTGCTATTTTCTTTTCTTTTTATTTTTGCGACCGGTGACCTAATACTACTTTTTGGCCCAAAAAAAGGAAAACAAATGCTACTTCTTGGCCCAAAACTACTTCGGATAGTGTGTGGTATGTAATAGGGGCATAATAGCCTATGCTCTTCCCTTCATTTCTCGAAATCATCCGATTTGCATAAGGTCCAGCCAGGACAGAAGCAGGCCCCGTCATAGTGGCCCGACCAACTCGAAAATGGGCCTAATAGAGTTTCTACTTTCTATATAACAATATTCATATCGAAAAAACGGAAAAAGGCATTGTATAGTGTATATATACAATGCAGTGCAATGTAACTCTAACCTGCATGGCCGTCTTCCTCATCTTCTAATGATGTGCATTTTATTTACGCTACCTTCTCTCCTTTGCTTCCTTATGTTTGATCTTCTCTTTAGGCTTCTAACCTGAACTTCCCGTCTAACGTTCGCAATGAGAGTATCTTTTTTTAGTTTTCGTTTCTTTGATATCATCATTCTGTGTTGGAGAGTGGCTTCACTTACCGTTCTCCTTTGGAAAGAAATATGTCACTGGAAACTGTTATATTTTGATTCTCTAAGGTTTTGCAATGAAAGTTGAGGTTCTACGCCGTTTTTCATGCTCGTGGTCGTCTTACTGTTCTTTCACCCGCTTTTGATTGTCGATTTCACTGTGCTTATGCTATATATTGCTGATTGAGAAAATCAAAAGATCTACTTAAGAGAGGAGGTGGGCGTTGAGACTCTGAGAGTTTGGAGTGATTGATGTGCAAATGACTTCCATACACGTGTGACTGCATTGATAGTGCGCACGGCGGCCATATTTTTGCACAGAGCAATGGTCAGTTCCGAATGGCAATTATTTTCTTTCGTAATTTGCTGTAATGTCTTCTCCTTCCAAGAGCTTTACGTGTTTCATCGTAAAAATCTCTACAGATCTTGCAGCCTACATATCCAACTCATAATATATCCCTCCGTCTTTCACCTTCGTGACATAATTAACTGTACATCATTATTAGATTAGATTCCACTGGTTTTACACAATTTCTATTCATATTGGAACTGTAGGAAATTCTTAAATTATCTGACATAATTAATACCCACTTCTCTTTCTTTTCTTCTTGCCAGAAGATATAATGCCACACTGAAGAATGAAATTGACTTATAGGCACAATAGGGGATATGCAATTGAGTAAGGGCATCTTACTTCATATGCAATTATGATGGGGTGATCAATTCAGTTGCCCATTCACATACAAGGGCAACAGTATTATCATCTGCAATTCTATTCTTACCTATCATCAAACTCTTCTACACAGTTGATGTTCTTGCTCTGAAACTTCTGTCAAATTAGTTGCCCAATCACATGAAAGCGGATCACTTCTCTGCCCTGTAGTTTCCCAAGTCTTGCTTAGAGGTCACCCTATACTCATAAGGTGGTCCTTGTTAAGTGCTTGTTCTTGAATAAGCATAGAAATGGACCTGTCAAATTATTTTCTATTGTATGTATTTTCTGTTAGCTCGCTTGTAATCATAACAGACAAATAGGATGAAAATTTGTGTTGTGTACATGCATCTGTAATTTGCCAATATTGGAAGTAGTTTGCTTGAGGCTCATATGGTCAAATCCATATAAGGCCCGCGCTTAAAAGTTTTTCAAGAGAGAAGGAATCTCGTGATCCAACATTCACATACACTTACTTTTAATAAATACCAGTATTTTATAATGCTCAGACTCTATATATTATGATGGATGATGCATGGAATAAAAATGATATTATCAACCATGCATACCAAGTACCAACAGCATCCCGATGCGCATGCCCCCACCACAGTACACAATGTGCCATATCCCGAGGATTTAACCATGCGCTTGGAAATTCAAGTTTTCTTTTTTTTTAAACATCATATTGTTGTTCTCTCAAATCGATCACATTCTTATGTCTCGTGGTGAATCATATTCTAGAAACAGGATTGGATTGTAAGACATGCAAAAACAAGGACTCGTTAATTCAAACAATTCTCGGTCAATCTAGTGTATGGGTTTGGTTAAGTTAAGGTAATATATATTATACATACAAAATTAAGCTAAAAACGCAAAATCTCATAAGCACTGCAAAAAAGAATCTTTTGGTTGATCATTTTATCTTTCAAGAATGAAATTGATTCTCAAACGCCCATAAAGGAAGAGAGTATCAGTATGCAAATTCCACTGGTGCAAATAAAAAATAGTGATGTATGGAGACTGGAGAGAGACGAACATGCAAGGGGCGGGTGGAAAGCATTTCATTTTGGATGGTGGGAAATTGGAATCTAATCCACTTTGCAGAAAGTTGCTTATGCCCCTCACCTCACCACCACTTGCACTCCGCACTGATTTTCGTGAAAGTGCTGGTAGGACATCGTGAAAAGATGTGAGACTAATATCTTAGTCCTAAAGTGAAGATGATGTCTCGCTCCGCTACGCTCCTCCTCTTGGGAGGTACTAGTACTCGAGATTTGATAGAAAATTATTTAGTGCAGCTATATCTTATATATCTCATCTCATCTATCTCTAGTATCTACTTATTATATATCTTATATATCCGCTGGGCTGGGTTTGGACACAGGGAGAAACACCATTAGCAGGGGATAAATCACCATTATTCATGTATGATTTCAGCAAAATTATCCAAATGGGCCTGTTTGCTTCAATTATCAAATCAAAACCCACATAGTAGGGCTCTGTGGCCTTTTTTTGAGCTTTGAGAGTCGAAGGGCCAACCCCACCTCATCATTCTCCAAATTTTAAATAGAAATACTGAAACTATTATTGTTTGCCACCTAATGAAATTTCTGATTTTTGCCCTTTCTTTCTCATCTATTTTTATAACAGCAAATTTCAAATGGGCATAGTGTTCTGTTCTGTCATGTGCTGTGTTCCTCCGTCTGATATGCTCTCTCTCTCTCTACTATAAATATTTTAATCTCCTCGTGCCTGAAGTTTCTTAGGTGTCAGAGAGAGCACCCAAAAAACAATTCTCCACTCACTTATAGGGAGCAAGTGATCGAGAGGAAGTGAATAAAAAACTAGGAGTCAAGGAGTCTTTGTCCAAAAAACACCCTCAGACTCATCAGCTAGCTCCTCCTTCCCATCCCACCCTCTTCCTCTCTGTTCTCTACCATCTCACTTACATCCCATCTCCTTTCTTCACTTTTGTATGGATATGGAGATTCAGAAGTTAGATTCTCTCCTTCGACTGCACTTGCAGAATGATACCAACAACAACCAACCAAAGCAGCCATCAACTTGCCCCCATCCCTCTCCTACCACAGAACAACTCCCCCAATGCTTCCAAACACAACCCGCTTCATCAAATCCAGCCACCTCAACTTCCTCGAAGCATATGCATAATCCCATACCCCTTTCTTCATCCACCATTATTTCTAAATTCCACTCCACACGCCCAACCTTCGGTCTTCCACTCTTTGGCTCCGTCTTTGTCACTTTCTTGTTGGTCTCTTCGGTTATTATTCCCATTGACGGGGCTATTCCGGGCAGTCTCCTTCCGGTCAACCAGACTTTCCCAACGAGTGCACACCTGCGGAGACTGACGAGGGTCAATGCTCACCTGAAGAAGATCAACAAACCTGCCGTCAAGACTATTCAGGCAATAATACTCAACAGCAAGGTCCCTTTTCCACTTGTACCCGGCTTGTCCGTGTTATTGTGATCTTAACTGTTTATTCTTTCCCTGTTCCCCTCTCCTGCCTTGTTATTTCAGAGTCCTGACGGTGATGTGATAGACTGCGTGTTATCCCATCTTCAACCAGCTTTCGACCATCCGGAGCTTAGGGGAAAGAAACCAATGGTAATGGTAACTTCCTTTTTCTAGGCAAAGAACTGAAGGGGACTGTGAATTGCTTGAAAATTTTCATTTCCCCCTTTTTTTTCCCTTTCTTTTACTTGAAGAAATTGGCTGCTCGATTTCCAGAAAGAAAAAAAGAGTCCGACAAGCTGGTGAAGAAGAATCGCTTTTTGACCGAGCAGATTTTAATGTTCATTTTCAAATATTGGCAGCAACCACCAGAACTGAGGCCTAAGCGAAATGTCTCCGGTGAGGCTGACACAGAGAAAGATAGGTTTCAGATATGGAGAGACAATGGCGAGACGTGTCCAGAAGGGACCGTTCCCATCAGAAGAACCTCAGAAGCCGACATCCTCCGGGCAAGTTCCATAAAGAGGTTTGGTAGAAAACTTGCCAAGAGGCCTGTGAGGAGAGACTCCACAAGCAGTGGCCACGAGGTTAGAATTTGATGTGTTTGCAAGAAGACTGGAGAACTAAACACGAAAGTGCACTACACTTATTTAGTACTCTGAAATGCACGGAGGCAACCATCATCTGACTCGATCGAAAAGGGCATTTCTGTTTTTTGGATTCTTGCCGAAGAAAATCGCTTCTGCAAATCCTTTTGTTTTTCACCTTGTTTGTTTTCTAGATTATTTGTCTTCTTCTACATATCCTATTTCGATTTTTTATATCTCACGACAACACCCAACTTATCAACAACATTCTTTATTATTCATCGTGGAACTGGAACCTAATAAAGCACTTTTTGTTTTTTGTTTTTTGGGGAGGAAAATACTACAACACTGACTGTTTACATTGCATCATCATCAGCACGCAGTTGTGTTCGTGAACGGGGAGCAATACTTTGGAGCAAAGGCGAGCATCAATGTCTGGGCTCCCCGTGTTGTCGATCGGTATGAATTTAGCTTGTCTCAGGTGTGGCTTATCTCTGGTTCTTTCGGCAATGACCTCAACACCATCGAAGCAGGTTGGCAGGTAGATAGACATCTTCTTGGAAAACACAGCTTCCCATTCTGAAATTGCCCCGTTCAGTTCATTTTCTGTGGAGACTGTTATTTCATCCCGAGTTAAAAGAACTTTCTTTTTCCACTCTCAGGTAAGCCCGGAACTTTATGGAGACAACTATCCCAGATTTTTCACTTACTGGACTGTAAGTACCGTATAACGAACTGAAGACCATTTTTTTTGGTTCTTTCTTAATTTCTGTGCAAGAGATTCAGTACAGCAGTGATAAAAGACGTGCAAATTCACAGACTGATGCATATCAAGCCACTGGATGCTACAACTTGCTCTGCTCCGGATTTATCCAAACCAATACCAAGATAGCCATGGGAGCAGCAATCTCCCCCAGATCATCCTACGGGGGTAGGCAGTTCGACATAGGTGTCATGGTGTGGAAGGTACTTCCCAGTAATCGAACTCCAAATACTCTTTATAGAAACCAAGATAAGGCAGACATTTTGTGAAATAGATATATATATCTCTTATAGAAAACTCACCCACCTGGAAGTCTAGGTTCATTTTTTCCATTCGGAAAGATACTGTTTCAAAGAATGAAGTTTACCTTAGAAACAGTTATAGAGAAAATAGTCAAGGATTGGGGGTGTAGCATAGAATATAGGTCCACATCATATTCGAAGCTAAACGAATAATATAATGCAACGAGCACTGTAGTCAAGTGGATACTGCATGTAATGTGGAAAGCATTTGTTTTAGTGAGACTGTTGAACTATGGAAACTGATCTATGTCTCCTGTTCTCTTGACATCTATGGTTTCCCACCCCAAGCTAATAAACTATTCAAGATTCCATTTTCTCTCGCTCTGGTTCTAGCTCCAGATTCCCATGAAAAATCATTTGTTAATGAAGGGTAAATATTTAGAAACAAAAGTAATTAAGATTTATAATCTTTTAAAAAATGTAAAATTATTATCATCATGTGCTATTCTACTCTTTACTAACAACAAGTGAATGAGTTTGGATGGAGCATGTGAGAATGCTTTTCTTTTTCTTTTTTTTAATATATCTCGTTAAATTATTTATCTTCTATGTCTTTTCCATTTAAAAGGCTATGATAAGAAAACGATTAGATTATGAGATCCCCACAACACACCTCCATCAAAATGGACTTTCTTGTCTAGTGCCTGTCAATATCAGTGTACTGTACTAGCACGTAGATCACATTGATAAAGTCACACTGGCACTGCACTCCACTACCTACACTAGTGATAGATATGTCAAATTCAGTGCTTTTAAACAATAATTTCCGAAACCTGCACTTTATTTATATCTGCATCACCATTCCACTTTATTGGTGCGTGTAGGATCCAAAGCATGGGAACTGGTGGCTAGAGTTGGGATCAGGCATACTCATCGGGTACTGGCCATCGTTCCTGTTCACTCACCTGAGGAGCCACGCGGACATGGTCCAGTTCGGGGGAGAGATCGTGAACACGAGGCCATCCGGGTCACATACATCTACTCAGATGGGCAGCGGCCGCTTCGCAGAAGAAGGTTTCGGGAAAGCCTCCTACTTTAGGAACCTACAAGTGGTGGACTGGGACAACAATCTGCTACCCCTGAAGAATATTCATCTGCTAGCCGACCACCCCAGTTGCTACGACATAAAGCAGGGACAGAACGGTGCATGGGGAACTTATTTTTACTACGGAGGTCCAGGAAGAAATGTGAGATGTCCTTGAAAAGTAAGATGAGCGTATAGATCATCGATCAAATGGTGAGTATTACATAGAGCCACCTAGCCATTTTCCTCGTCATAATTTGTTTTTATAAGGTAATTAATTGCTAGTTTCTTTCCATCCTCTCTAGGATTGGATTGGATTGGATAGGATGGATACACAAGTTCCGGTCATTAATTTTGCCTTTAGAATATATATTTCATCCTCTAACATGTTACTTTTTAATTCTCCCACTGTCCCACTTAGGTGGCCAATATGTATATTGGAATTATGAGCCGTGTTAATAATATTTGCCTTTTTTTTAATAAACTACTGGTGGTTTTTTTGTTACTTCTTTCTCCTGTGGGAGTGTGTGGATTATAAAGACTTCAAATAATATTATATCAGGGGTGCTCATCTACTTTGAACTTTATCGAATTGCATGATATGGAAAACATACTACGCAGTGGAGCCAATGGTCCGGCTGAGGAAATCAGAACAAGTTGGACTTATAAAATTGTTTTATTAAATCCCCCAAAGCATGTAATTAACAATGATGGCAGACTATAAGCTGAGATTTATTTGCATGTGGGGAGCAGCAGCAGCTGCAGCTGCAGCAGCATCCTACCGGATGAACCAATTTTATAATTTATCTGCCATCTGGTATTGCCGGTGACCAAACAGCGTCTCTCTACTATAATATTTCACTGAATTTTTTTTATTTAGTACTAATACCTTTGCAGTTCGAGTTTAAGCTGACTTAGAAGTGAGTGGGAACTTGCAATGGCACAATAATTATACGGGGAGCATTTGTATCGTTTCCTAATCACACTATATTAAAATTGAACTCAGATTATAACTAAGTTTTCTGTTGCAAGTGACATGATATTGAAGGGCAGGTCAAATGGCAACCAAAAAGGTGCATTCTTCCCAAGCCGCCGGTCAGAAGTTGTAGTCTACCGTGAAGGAGAAGAGGAGCTTCTCAAGCCAAAAAAAATAGCCAATCGAGTTTTTTCCAACTTGGATATAAAATGCTACTCCAATAATATGCATTTACTAATAAATCGAGTCACAGCGTCCTCTTCTTCCACTGTTGGAAGTCTCTAAACATCAACTCTCCTTGCCTCAAGGTCAGACTCGTATGCCCAAGTCAAAGGTCACAAACGGCCAATCCGCCTTGGCATATCTCTCCTACCAAATAGACAAACTTGTCTTCTTATAATTGTTTTTTTTCTTTTTTCAAATTAAATAAGTATGTGACTCTTAATCCAACGTGCATCCATTTGAAAATCCGTTGAAGGGGGTGACTGACTATTCTTTTCTTTTTGTTTGTTTGGCTAGTTTATTGACTGGTACTGTTGGAACAAACCTCCGGAGTCCTACCGAGATGAGGTCGTAGCTCGTAGCTGGGAGCTCCAACCCAATGTATAGTGGAATCCAGAGGATCAAAGTAATTCATGTAATATATTGTAGTGCAGAGGAGTGAACGAGACTCTCATACTCGTCAAAAAGCAAAGACAGTCCATCCACCCTGTACTGCTAAAGATAAAGAAAAGAAATGAAAAGATGGGGGCAAAGAAAGCTTTTAATGCTCTATACTTTATTAATGAATGAAGGATCATTCATATCATAGCCAGCTAGCTACTCTTTAACTTTTTGGTACAGAAGAAGAGGAGCAAGTGGTGAAATTATTTCAGATTCCGTACGAGTATTGTCGACTGAACGATGAGTAGAATACTCATTCGATTAACCTTTTTTATCCATCAGACCCAGCCACAGGACGGAACTGAAAGAATACATATAAACGAAAATGAGTTATGTCATTTCATGGATATGTCAATTATACATAGCTATTCTATATCCCTTGCAAGGAATATTAGATTTGTTAAGGTGTAAAATTTAAAGTCAGTTGTGCTATATATGTATATATGTCACATATTTTTTTTGGCTCAATAGATGCTTATTATACATTTCATGTATGCCTATGTATCACATCGGATCACAGAAGCCCGTCCTACTTCCATTAATTGTTGCTTGACAATTAATAAATAGTACTTCCCAATAGCTATCTAAATTCAATGCCATGTGCCTTTGGCATCTCCCTCCCATAATGACATCATACACAGTGGTTGTAGAATTATTTGATCATATAGTTAGATATGGCAGAAATCAACATTAAATAAATATATGATCCGTTAGCCCATGCATTAAGTGCGCATAAAATGGACTTACACTTGTAGATAGATTTGAAGGCTACTTTATTTATGTCCATATACATGATCATCATTTCTTTTGTTGGTATTGGCAGCAAAAACATCCCATTGACACGAATGATGACCTGTTCTGCAGCACTCTCTTGGGATGGGGATCAAGTAACTTATTAGTTGCTGAGACCATTTCCATTTTATGTTGAGACGTGGATGCCTCCATTGATGTATTCGACAAGTAGGTGCATCACATCACGTGACATGGAAAAGTGGCATAAATGGTGATTGGATTATGGAGATTGTAAGGTGAATTTTTATTATAATAAGAATAAAGAGGATGCGAGGAGGAATGGAAGAAGAAAATTGCATGACACATTCAGATATACAGTACAAGAATTGCTACTACTGTGCGACTGCTTGTTTCTTGTTCCAAGTATAATTAGAATTCAAAACAAACATCAATGAAGGGCTAAAATTCCAACTAAAGACAAATTAGCCAAATACTCATAATTAATTTATCATTTGTGTGTTGTGAGGATGTTTGGGTAATTACTGAGATGGGTTGAAATTAATAAAAATCCATACTATAGTTTAGTGCACCTCAAATACACTACAATACACGGACAAAATCATATCATATGAGTTGAAAATTACCAGACACTGCCAAAACCTAGCTTACAAGATGGATGCTCTTTCCTCGACATAGAAAATCCTTTTTACACCTTTTCTAGAGTGGATTATATTAAATATGAATATTATTCAATACACTTTTTAGTATATATTATATTTCTATTATACAATCGGGAATATAATATTTTTTAACATATACTTTAGAAAGAAAATTAATATATAAATTAATAATATCATAGTATAAAACTGATTAAAATGAAACCTTATTTTTTCATAAATAAAAAAAAATATAGATTAAATATGAATATTATTAACATTTTTATATAAAAAAATTATAAACTCCCAAAATTTGAATTAGTAAGACACCCATTAATAATCCTATGATAGACAGGTTTCTCAGTTCTTGTAAGTTTGAGTAATTAATTCAAATTGGTCAAGTAAATTAAAAACAGGTATATACTTCCCATCAATACATCCCAATTATGCCCTCGATGAAAATGTCTATGGCCTAGACCCAACATATGACATTTAAAAGGCCCAACTCCGAAACTCGTGAATCAGAACTCTCTATCTACGAGAGCTACCGCGGAGTGTAGAAAAAAGGGTCCGGAGGAGGTGGAGACCGAAAAATGTTCCGCGTCCTGCGTATTCGCTACTCCCTGCCATAGCTTTCGAAAACCAGAAACACCAAAGCACTTATCTTTCCAATGGCGTCTGACGACCACCTTGACCACGTAAGATACTGTTGTCGTTCATATAGAAATCTTCTTTTGCAAACGTTTACAATATGATTACGTGTCTCCTCTCCAGGACGACGATTTTGGGGGAGACTTCTCGGGGAATAATAGTGTGCGACATTCAGGTTTTCCTCCTTTTTAATTTGATTAGTAGAGGGGAGCAACAGCGGTTGGGCTTGGGCAGTCCCTGCATCCTGACGTACTCCACCGGTCCCTAATTTTGAGTGCCAATGTTACAGGAACTAAGAGAAGCTTCGGAGACATTGAGGACGAAGAGGATGACTTATTTGATTCTGAAAAGGTTAATTTCGTTTTCATCTATTGAATGTGATTCAATGAAGTGAAGCAACACTGATAATTCATTGTCTGCATAATTTATCTCACAATTCAATCTCAAATAGTGTAAATTAGAGCCAGATTGTAGGAACAAAGGTTTGAGGGTTTTTGAGCCGAGTCATCCGTGCTTCTGTTAGGTTGTAATAAGGAATGATAATGGTTCACGCCTTGTGTTGATTTGAGTAGGTCATACATATTTTGCCTCCTCTGGCATATACAAGTATCTGTTAATACCGTTTCCTTTGGTCTGCTAGAGACTGCAAATGATCTGTAGCTAGCTGGAGGATTAAAGAATAGAGCTCAGTTGAGCTACACTCTAAAAACATATTTTGTAAATTAAATCTGAAAGATTCTCTCTTTCTGACAATACAACTAAAAATTGTAAAAGCCTATGCTCTGACATTCTCCTTGTGCTCAATCAGGCTGTATGGATATGTTTTAGAATGGCAAATAAAGTATTTCATTAATGAAGCACCAGAAGGAGCGAAAATCATACAAAAAAGGCCACTTAAGTGAAAATTCATAAGCTTAAGATAAAATATATCATGTTTACTAATTGGAAAGTTCCTACACTATTTTTTTGCCTGTACAAAAAATATACATTGGTTGTCCATCTCCCCCACACCAATGTTATCATCTAATTCCGCATCGTGCTCCCTCAGCCCTTTTATTCTTTTATTTATGCACACACCACCATATGGAGAAGGATCAATCTAATAGGTCCTTTCTTCTCCTATATATGCTTCTGGATTTTCTTGCGAATAATATGATATGGTAATTTGGTTTCTTAAATGAATTATTGCAGCTGATATATTATCCATCTCTTCAGTCTCATGCAACTACCTATTGGTGCAGGGGGACTTAAAGATTAAGGAAACTGCCCCTGGTGCTGCAACAGGAATGATTTTAGCACTTCGTGAGAGGTACTTGGAGAAGACTTTTTTCTTTTTTCATCTGGTGTACAATTGCTGTATATTCCTCTATATTTTAATTTTGACTCACTTTTTGGATCCTACCTTTCACGGTATCTGCCAGTCTCCAAAATTGCAAGAGTACTCTTGCAACTTGCCAAGTACGTACCTGTTAGTTGATCACTTTCATCTTTTTCTTGAATTTTATTTCCATTTAAAATACAAGCATTTTTCCGTAGCAACCTTGCTTCAAATGCTGTACAATGTTCCGCTGTTTTATCACATGTCAGTTGAAAATGATTTTCTATTTTCATAAAGGTAAGATATAATTAATGTAGGCTATCTAATAAAAAAATGGACATGGATACTTGTGATGCATAACCATCCGCAGATTTGTTTAGAATACTGAGTATTCATAAGAGTTTGATTTGTTTTTTTCAGTCGGAACTTGAAGCTGCAAATTCTGAGATTCAGAAATGGCATTCTTCATTTCTGACTGAGTCCTTTGTGCCTACTGGCGCAGCTCCTGGTTAGCTTCTTATTCTTTCATATGTTATATGTTCGATTTATGATGTACTACATTCTATCCATCAAACTAGTTTTATGGTGACTTTCAACATCGGTCTTTTTTCCATTCAGAGCCCAAATTGATAATCAAATATCTGCAGTCGCTGAAATCTTCAGAGGAAACTTTGAGAGAACAGGTTGTCTATTTGTCTCTCTCTCTACATGTCTATTAGGTATATGCTTGGTTGATATCCATGCTTTTCTCTTAACAGCTGGAAAAGGCGAAGAAAAAAGAAGCAGCTTTTATTGTCACATTTGCAAAAAGAGAGCAGGAGATAGCCGAACTCAAGGTAAATATATTTCCCCTTTTATTCTAACTTGACTCTTTTATTGATTTTCAGAAATTTGGGGAGAATTTCTAATTTGCGTCCCTTCGTTTCTGTGGACCATCTAACAGAATATTCATCTTTCAATTACAGTCTGCCGTGAGAGACTTGAAAGCACAGCTCAAACCACCATCAATGCAGGTATTGTGGAACTCATTACAATACTAAGATGTGTAGTCATTAGCTGAAGTTAGACGTGCTTCCCTATTTGTAAGGAACTAAATATCATGTCCTCTTCTGAATGAAATATTAGCAACTTGTGAAAAGCTTGATTTTCAAGCAATTTTTATTTATGAAATTATAGAAACCTGTGAAACATTGTGCTGCCTCTGTTAGCATATTATTATTTTGCATTGCGAATATATTTCAATCTCATCCTCAAATATAAGTGACCCGATTTTTCACAGTATGATGGCCATTTTCCCACTTATAGCTATGCTTTCCTTCACATTTTGGGGATAGTTACCTTCATCCAAAAATAATGATCACTATTTCAATCTTTGTTACACAATTTTCCTGGCAGGCAAGGAAGTTATTCCTGGATCCAGCTATTCATGAAGAATTCAGTCGATTAAAGGTCAAATTCTTCTTAGAAATGGTTATTATATCTAACATACCAAATTCATCAAGGGTTTGTTTAGATGTTATAGATTTAAGTTTTTTCTATTGATATCCATTCTTAAATGTTTTCTGTAAGATTATCACTAATTTAGCAGTAGAGGATTATGATGTTAATGTGTGAGGATCATGTCATCAGGGTTTCTTCTTAGTATGGTAGCTCCAAGTAGGTCTGATTGCTTCATTTCTCAATAGGTCATATTCATATTTCCTTCAAATTTAATCCTTTATGTGGTTCAGCTGCTTTTAGAAAACTATGTCACTGGTTCTCTGCTTTTCTATAAATATGTTTAGTGAAAAGAAGAAACTATGCAAAAGAACCCTAGGAACCAAGTATATGCACCTGTTGGAGGTTTACTTTGTCAATTTCCACATCATTCTTTAGTGCTTTATTGTTCTAATCTTCTTCTCTAACTAGATTATTCCAGTGCATTTACATTCAAGCATCTTAGCACTGAATTACTCTTCTGTACATTTCACTGAATTTTTTCCTAGAATGATATTCAGAAAGTTTTAGTGGAACTAAGTTCATTTTGCAAAGCTGTCAAATGGTGACCACTTCTTTCTTTCCCCCATTATGACAGAACTTAGTTGAGGAGAAAGACAAAAAGGTGAAAGAGTTGCAGGATAACATTGCTTCTATTAATTTCACTCCACAAAGTAAGATGGGTAAGATGCTTATGGCGAAATGTCGGACCTTGCAAGAGGAAAATGAGGAAATTGGGAATCAAGCTTCAGAGGGCAAGGTCATCCAATATTCTCTGTTGGTTTGACTTATGAATAATGGGGTTGTTGTCCGGTTGCTTTGAAAGAACAATTGTAATATTTTTTGTATATTTGCATGATTTGTTTACAATAATGGGGCCAAATTCCCAAAATCATTGTGCAAAAAAATGTTCCCAAAATCAAATTTTTTCTTCTTATTCCTATATACTATTATTCCATAAATATGCAAAGATATGATTCTACAGGACTGTTGCAAACATTATATGCATTGAGGTTTGGTTTGCAGGTGTTATGTCTAATTTTTGTTCATTATTTTGGTTTTGCAGATGCATGAATTGGCCATGAAACTAGCGATACAAAAATGCATGAATTCAGAACTCCGAAAGCAATTTGAAGGTATGAGCAGCATTTGAATTTTTTTATATGCATACATATCAAATTATTGGAATTCTTACTCTTATACTTTCCTTTGTTAAGGTTTCTTTCTGTCTGGTGAGGACAAGGCCTTAGACCACCAAAATCTGAGGAATTATTCCCCATGATTTTCCTAGATACTGAAATACAAATCTTTTGGATCGAGAATGTGGGGTTTCTTTCTTTTTCTGTTTCATTGGCAGTACTTCTATAGTATGATTGCATGTATGTTTCTTGCAGGATTACACAGGCATGTTGATAGAGTGATGAGTGAGGCGGAAAGATCAAACCAGATGGTATTTTATATCTTCACACCCTGACTGCACAATAATAAGCCCACTTTCTGAGATGCATGCATTTAAACTGCTTTGAATACAAAATATAGGTCCTAATACTGGAAGAAAAACTAGAAGAGAAGGAACAAGAGATGAATAGATTGAAGAGTGAGCTGCAGCGGCAGAAAAGCCAGTTAGAGGAGGAAAATGATACAGTTTCTGCTAAGAAAGAGAGTGATGAGGCAGTGGCATCCTCCAGAATGGAAATTGAGATGAGTTGAGGATGAAGATGATCCCATTTAATATTGTTGTTGGGGACGCTTTGCACTGTACATTAAGGTTTGTTGAGCTGGTTATAATTGGGATTATATTATGCTATCAATCTCTTCTCTTTGGATCATGAGGCAACTTTATTGAAACAAACGTGTTTCAGAATGGATTTACTCAAATTTCTACAGGGGGACTTGAGTTATGAATTGGGCTTTGGTGCATCATGATGGAGTGGAGATCCCCGGGTAAGACATGCAATGCAATGAGGGTAGCTGTCTGGTCTGGGCTTTTATTATTATTATTATTATGATGATGATAATGATAGATGATGTTGGTAGTTGCAACACATGTTGAATCTATAGATCACAAAGTTGTGATACCAGCAGTTTAGATGGGTAAGGGGACCAAATTGTTTGTAGATTTTTTCTTCCGTTTATTTTCTCCTTGTTTAGTTATTACCATGGTATCTTATATCCATCTGATAGTGAGCGGTCCACTTATGTCATGCCCGATGGCGCGATTTTCCACAGGTTCACATGCTTGCTGTGCGGATGGGATGGAAGAAAGTCGTAGCTATGGAGATGAATGATGGATAGATGCATGGGGAGGGGAGGACCCATATAAATAAATTAGGATAGGTGGTGGACTGGACCAGTTAGTTGGTTGGTTGGTTATATAAGAAGAATAAAAACTTGGAGTGGCTCTACAAGAGGAGGGCCAGGGGAGACGAATCCAAATAAAGCAATATTTATAGCCTTCCTTGTTAAAATCTCAATTAAAGTTATGAATATTGAGCAAAAAAAAACTGAAGTTACGAAATTTTTACTAAGATAAAACCAATCGATTAATTTATAAATCAAATTGATTATTGTTTCATACAAAGTCAAATCAACAATGAGAATATTAAATTTGTGATATAAAGTAAATTAAAATAAGAACTGATGATTTATGGGTGGTTTTAAAAGGCATTCAATGTTCTAGGCTGAGGACCATTTAGGTGTTGTCTTTGTAGATAGATAGTGAGCCACCAATGTTCATGTGACATGACATTAGATTAGAGATGCGAATATAGAAGGTCTAGTTCCAATTATAATAGGACAAGCAGAATTTAACATAGGATGTCACGACGACTTGCCTTGCGGGTGGGGTCAATTACAAGGACATCAAAATCTGGGTTCAATTACAAGGACATTATATTATAATATGACGAGTAGAATTACAATGGGATGGATGGCCCTATAAATCTGGTGCTCCCGAGATCCATGGAAGGACGGACAAAGGCAAAATGACAGATTGTCTGATTTTGTGGACCCTAATAGATTTAGTAATTTATTAATGATAGCAAATAATTGAAGGGGATGGGTGGGTGGGTCTAGAATCTAGACTCACTCTAGTCCAAGCAAACTTCACTTGTAATTCTGAATGAATGACTCAATTCAATTATCAATTAAATGCATGCATCCATCCATGGGGGGATTCATAGAGACACCCGCTGTGCTGCTTATTATGCAGGGTTCAGCTGCACCATCCAGCCAGTAAAATCGGCATGCAATAGACAAGGCAACCAAGCACTTCTAAATCATGAGAACGAGTCGATCTCACATCACTCAAGGTAAGGTGGGGGGTCATAAACTAACTGATCATTTGAGTTATGGTTTAATTTTAAAAGTTGCAGGGTGTTCTGTTCTCTTTCACTTACAAAGGATTCTCCTTTTGCTCATTCCACGGCCACCATTCAAAGCACCTTCTTTTCCTTCTCCCTCTAGTCACTTTAAGCTTCACTCCACCACTCAAGGAAGCATCATCATTTTGTGATCCCCCATCATCACAAAACTTTTAACTACAACCAAATTAAACATAAAATGATACATACCTTGTTAAAAAATAATAAATGATCTTCCTAACTAGTACAATTAAAAAAAAACTCTTCATTTTTGGAAGTTAATACAACAAAATCTTATACTAAGTTATCAGTTTAGACTGCAAATATCTTAAAATAAAATGAAGAAAAAATTAGATGGATGTACAGTGCCATGAACAGCCAGCCTACTTTGAGGGATCCCCAATGGCAATGGTCTCCGTGGATATCAAATTTCCAAACTAAATTGAAATGAATAGAAGTGGGTGGGATTGAGAGAGAGAGGGGGTAAAGTAAAGGGGAATACAGATGACCATGTTATGTTAATTTGGGTAATGTAGAAAACATAAGGTAAGAGGAGCCATAGAGGTTCATTCTCAAACATCTACACTCTTCTTTCCTTCCATGACTTGTATACAGAGAAATAAATGGGTTTATTCATATCTTATTCTCCTATTTTAAGAAAGATTAAAAAATAATTTTGAATAAATAATATTAAATTTCCTACGCTATTTAAATATTATTGATTCTATTCATCTTCCTCCACTATAACTAACCAATCAAATGTAGTAGTATAATTTAGTCTAATAATGACCAGCTTTATTGTTGTAAAGAACATTTATTTAGTAAATGGCGCTTTTGTTGCAATCTACCACTACCCCTCCCCTCTGCTGACCTGGCTTCCTCCATTTTCTGATTTTCTTCCACCCAACCTCTCAGCTTCGGTGGCTTATTTTCTCTCCAGGTTAGTCTCGCTACCAGCCTTCACTGTGGTTGAGAGTCTGCCTGCTTTGATCCCTGATGTGTAAAGCTTGGAATCTGATATGCAAAGGGTGTGCAAATGTTGGATACACGGTCCTTTCCCATTGCTTCTTGTTCGTTTAGCCTGGCCTTACGAGCTTTAGGCTAGCTTTTTCCTCACGAAGGAGCATTATTCCGCTCCTCATCCATATTACTCACTCTGTCCAGTGAGTTTTTTTGTCAAAGATTGGATTTTTATGGAAATTTTGACTTTGGTTTTCCTTTTTATTCGGTAACGGTTTTTTCGTCCCTATCTGAACTGGGTATTAAGTTATTTTGGGTCAAATGGGCTGTCCTAGTCTTTTCCTAATCGAATATTCACGCCATTGCTGTGGGACACTGTTTATACCGCCGCCTTTTGCTTACAAGATCTTTTAGAATTTCTAGCTTGAGATTCTTCCCATGATAGAAAAAGGGGTTTAATTCCCAATCGAGCATTCTCACTGTTTTCCGAGAGAATCTTCTCACCCATTTCAGTGCTGCTCATTTTGATGGTATTTTTCTTTGTCTAGGCACTGTTATAGAGCATTGCTACTTAGAACCTGGGAAATGACACATGCTACTACTGGGATGCTTATTCAAGTCTCGATCAATTATACATTTTTTTCTGCTTCCTTATACTTTGAACTAAAATGTCTTTCCATGGTTCTTTCCAGCAAAATAGTGGAAAATAATTAATCAAAATATTCATGATATGAAACTAGTAAAATATTTGTAGGTTGGTGCAAAAAAAGTGGGATTTCAATGTTTTTACATGGATCAGCAGCAGCGTACTCGGTTTTTGAACACTCCCTGCCTGGCTACATTTTGTATAAATTTATGATTACAATTATTCATATATCCTGCACCTGTAGTTCCAGAAATGGCGTCTACATCTGTGGACTCTTCTTTTCCAGGATCTACTTTGTCAAATCCACTTTGATCAATCTTGCATGTACTTATGCTCAAAATAATGGCCAGCTTATTCAGTATATTTCATGTTTACGGACAACTGATGTCAATTTCCATAATATAGCTGGGCAGGCCCCCATTCTCAAACTAGTAACCATACATCATCATAAAGTTTGTGATTCGTGTTCTGACAGACGGATAGAAGTATGAATGGATTCCACAAATACTGAACAAAGTCCCAAGCAAAATTTAACCACGAGGGATCTATTTCCTGCTAGCATCTTCTTGTTGACCTTATGAGAAATTATTATTTCACTTTAGTATACATTCTGTGCTTTATTCTTTTTTCAAAGACCTTATGAGAAACTGATTTCAAAGACCATAATGACAGAATTCTACTTTTATGAGAGAGGTCCTAGCTTTCGGTATGTTTAAGTACCAACCTTGCTCACGAAGCCATGGGCAACAAATTCAGCTTCTTCTTTGCTTTTTTTTTTTTCGTTTTCAAGATTAAACTTCTTGCAGCTTATAATTGGGTATGAGTTGTTAAATGTATAATCATTTGTTACATTCATAGCCACACATTCTCTGCTAGATTATGCTTTGAGGAACCTGCAAGCGATATTGAGAGAGAGTGAGATTTTATGAACACATATTGAAATATGCTTCAATGCTGCAAGAAGTTAGTACCATTGATGATACTTTCCTTATTTTTAAACTTTCTGTTCAGTTCAATTTATTAATTGTTGGTTGATGTAGTAACTGATTTCTAGGAGTTTTATTAGCCCATTTCCAATGTAATTCTTTGATTGCTATGTCAGTTGCTGGTTGTATTTCAACAGTTTCAGTCATAATGAAAAATATTCTTCTAGAACAATATACTCTGTTCAGATCTTCTATCTAAAATCAGCAACACAATTAAGACAACCAATGAAACTCCTAGTTTTGTAGTTTGTGAAGTGCATGATAGAATCATTGCCCAGCATCAGGAAAAAAAAATTTCTTGCACCAGTGGATCTTTGTATGACTAACTGAATTGGCATATATTGGCCAGTTAAAATGTGAACTGACACAGAAGTCCTAGTTTCCTTTATTGACTAGTGTTCCCGTTCCTAGAACTAACACACTTTATCAAGTAGTTTATGTGTCAATCATGGTATCCAAACATGTTACATGCCCAACATTTGGTAAAAATGATCGAAAAAAGTTTCAACTTCTATAACTTATATGCATGTATTTCATTATGCTTTTTTCTCATTTTCACTTATTTGACATGGAATTCTGAAATGCTATACATCGCTGACCACGGGAACTTGTAGTGAAGGATCTTCCTAAATTTCAATAGCCCTCAAACCTCCTTTTTCCTATTGGCTAAATCTAAGCTCATTTTATATTATTTTTCTCTATTTGAGTCTCTTATTTGAGGAATTTTGATCTGCATGGTTAATATGCAAACAAATATTCCACTGTATTTTACCTTTCATTATCATCCAAATGCTTTTTATTTTTGGAAAATTTGCTTCCTTTTTCTTTTTCTGCTTCATATATTTTTCTGTGAGAGATGTGAAAAAATTGCATCATATGAAATTTACTATTTTCCATGATGGTTAATACTCAATTTTGTTAACACAAATTTTCAGTTCTTTTCGGGAGTATGGTCAATATCAGTCCTCTACTTTCAGTAAGACATTTGCTGGCTCTCTCTCTTGTTCTCAATGTGAGCTTAATGCTCTCGGTTATTCTAGAAAGGGCAAAGCTTGAAGAGAGACTTAACTTGCACCCTATGAAGCCAAAGCAGATAAATATTTCACCACTTAATGGGGATAGAGAGGTTGCAGACAATGGTGAAGCTATTCTTAACCTTGATCAGTAAGTTGCTAAAAGCTCTCTAATTTGTACCTATTAAACGTTTTCCACTCATGGGAAATACAGTTATACCTGTTTAATTATATGTCATTTGGACAATATATGAACATATTGACGGAACAATTGTGCAATAACCAATCTAGTACCTCAGTTCATGAGGCTCATGCCATGAATTCGAGTTGCAATGACCTGGCTCAATTTAGGCTAATTTATAGCTGTATGATAATGATGTTGCCTAGGGTGATGCTAAAGGCCAGTAGTTCTAGTTCTGTTCTTGATGGTGTAAGGCTGTGCTTGAACTGATGATGATAAGAACAACATTCTCACAACATCACAGTACTCCAATGCTCCTGTAGGTACTAAGAAAATTGGGATTTTCCATGTGATGTACTTGTACATATAGCATTTTATTTTATTGTGTTTAGAGATAATCCAAGTGATACTAATTTGGTTGTTCATTTCATGAAGTGGTGACCCCACAATGTATGAGAAGTATTGGCAAAGGATGGGTGATAGAACTACAGTAGTGATCTCAGGATGGCAGTTTACTAGTTATTTCTCAGATCCCAAGAATCTTTGCTGGTTCTTGGAACCTGAGCTTGCTGAGGAGATTATAAGACTGCACAAAATGGTGGGAAATGCAATTACCAATGGCTACCACATTGTGGTTGGTACGGGCTCTTCACAGCTCTTTCAGGCTGTCCTATATGCTCTCTCTTCTGATACCACTGAACCAGTGAGTGTGGTTTCTGCAGCTCCGTATTACTCTGTAAGTGCCATCCATATGAGAGGTTTATGCTATTTATGTGGTGTCCCTCATCAGATTTTTCAGAGATTCTCCCGGAAATCATGTCCAATATGCAATTTAAACAGAACTAGTGTGTTATTCTTAAACATGATTTGAACAGTAATAACTATTTTTAGTGCATCTTTTGAATTTAATATTTTTTGAACAATCTTGTTAGATTCAGTGGCCACCTTTAAATCCATGAATCTATAGCCTGGCAAGTTCAGTATCCTATCTTATGTCTGATCATTTAAATTTGCCTAATATAATTGCAGTCCTATCCTATGATCACAGACTGCCTCAAGTCTGGGCTGTACAAGTGGGAGGGAGATGCTTGGTCTTTTGATAAAGATGGGCCCTATATTGAGCTCATCACCTCCCCCAACAACCCGGATGGCTTTATAAGGCAATCGGTGGTCAATAGAAGCGGTGGTATACTAGTCCATGATTTCGCTTACTACTGGCCACAGTATACTCCCATCACTGCCCCTGCAGACCACAACCTAATGCTCTTCACCATTTCGAAGACCACCGGCCATGCTGGGATGCGGATTGGGTGAGATTAAATGATCTCTTTTGCTTGGTATTAGTACTGAACCGGATGTGTGGATGCATTTTCTTTTTGTTTATTTGGCCAATTAGTGATGCATCTTTTGCAAGACAAGAGTTTATCTTTTTTAGTTTGAGCATTAGTGAACTTGTACTATCTTTCTTAGATGGGCTCTGGTGAAGGACGAGATTGTTGCAAAAAAGATGGTCAAGTACATTGAGCTTAACACCATAGGTGTGTCCAAGGACTCTCAACTCCGTGCGGCTAAGATTCTTAGAGTCATTTCTGATGGATCTGGATTGGCCCACCGCTTTGATGGGGAAACTTTCTTTGGTTTTAGCCATCGCATCATGGAATTAAGGTGGGACTTACTTAGAGAGGCTGTGAACAAAAGCAGGATTTTCAGTTTGCCCAATTTCACTCCTGAGTTTTGCAACTACTGGGGCAGAGTTTTTCAGCCTCTCCCTGGTAAAGAAGTTCTCATGTAATCCAATAGTTTACCCCACTCTGTTGTTCTTGTTTCTTTCTTGATGTTGTACTCTTTTTTTCTAATGCAGCTTTTGCATGGCTCAAGTGTAAAGATGGGATAGAAGACTGCGAGACTTTATTAAGAGGACATAAGATCTTGACCAGGAGCGGAAGGTATTTTGGGGTTAGCCCCTCATTTGTGAGAATAAGTATGTTGACTCGAGACCAAACCTTCAACCTCTTTGTCCAGAGATTATCTCGGATTCATTCCTGGAATGAAGAACGATAACCAGACGCATGAGAGTCATGCGCATAGACTGAAGGAGAAAATGAGAATGAACATCAAACTCATTTGCTTAGTCGATAGCCATTTCCTCGGCTGAGGAAATTGCAAAGTTGTTCTTCTGTACATTCAATCAACGAGAGAGGTGGATGCAAGCTTAACCATGGTAACGTGAGAGGTTGAAAAGCTTTTCCTAGCCAGTCCAGAGGTGAAACTCATCCGATGTTTCAGGTGCTATAGCTTAACAATGGTAAGCCATGATCTCAATATTATTTAAGCAGGAGCACTGCAAATTCTATCGTTGTTTATTTAATCCTTACATCGTCATTAGGGTAATTTCATTTCAACCCTTCTTCCTGTCACTATAGAAATTTTCAAACAATGGAGTAGATATCCAGATTTAGATTTAGTGAATGATGTTTTTCCTCCGTAATTAAAATGCAACTTCTACATACATCCGTAGGTGGCAATTATAAGTGAGTACCAAGTCAGTAGACCAGAGGTGGAGGTGAAAAAGCGCCCCCCATGGAAGTTCGCTGGCTGGTAACTGGTGATGGTGGAGATGGACTTGTATATGCTCTTAGGCTCCTTGATTTAGTCGCTGGCTGCCCAACACCAACTATTTTCCTTGCATAAATTGCACCAAACCATCCTGCTGCTGCCCATGGTTCCTTTTCTACTGCCTTCTCCACACCTAAATCCCATAAAGCCAAATAAATCAATTGATTCATCATTATACGATACATATAGCCATTAAAGCCGAGTTTCTATATAAAAGAAAAATTAGCAGGAAGAGTTTGGCGTGCCACCTGAGGGATTGGTGAGCCCGGAAACGGTAGAAAAATCTCCAATGAGAATATTAAGAGCCAGCAATGGCACAACCATCTTTGCAATTGTAAGACCATTCATGGTGCTGCTGAGTGACCAAAGAAATGAGGGAAAGGGGGTTGACTTGAATGAGATTGGCAAGTCGCCCCTAACTAGCGAAGCTAGCCCTTTATACAGGTGGAGAAACTCAATTATTGAATTTGGCAGGAAGTTTAGTTTACTCTTGTTTTTTTCCCTCTAAATGTCAACTTGCCATAGTTGACTTAGCTCTTCAAGTTGACCTTTACAAATTTCACCTAACCCGTCCCTCCCCCCAATCCAACTACCCGCAGTACAGTACAGATGTCATTATATACATCACGTCATTTGCATTTGCTAGTCATCATCATCTTATTTTATTCGACCTCTTATTGCCCTTTGATTATGTTCATATCCCCTCTCCCTCCTTGTTCCCCATAAAAGAACAACATATCATAAAAAAAATTCCAAGAATCATAATGATCAATGGCATCAATAATATATAGAAACGTCATAGGAAAAAGTAAATTTACAATATACTAGTCTAATAAAAACAAGAAATTTGAGATGTGCTTGGGAGAATGAGCTAACATGTGATGTGAAAGAAGAGAGGACCGTGCGTAGCCTAAACTACCAGGGACCTATTCTGCTTCACCCCATGTGGTCAGCCAACAAGTGAATTCTGATTTGGGAACTCTCCTCCAGGGAATATCTCATCGTCTGCATGTACCCCAGAGATTGTGGTTCAAGAAGGCAGCTAACTCTCCTTAAGCTTTGCCTCATAGCCAGCCAAGGGAAGACGTGTCTCTTCAGCATACAAAGCATTGTTGTGAACATTAATTTTCCCAGTTCTTCAACCTTTACATTTACCTGGGCGACCTACCAAGATTAGAAACAAAAATTTTGTGAACCTAAATACTACAATCCAGAGTGCTAAAGCAGAATTTTTTTTTTCAAACAAAAGGTCACAATGAGAAGAGCAATGTACGTTATTGAATGATTCCCCAGCAATAGAGAAGGTATTAATATTTTTTTCTAATATTATATCAAATAATTACTTATTTAGTATGCATTTTTTTAATATTCTAAATTGGTAAAATATTTTTTCGCTATCCATTCATACAAAAACTTCTAAAATTATACCGTAAAATTTGATAAATTTAATAACATAAATAATATAATACAAGTAAGTTATTTGAGTAGGATAAATAGTTTTTATTTGTTGTTTATATAAAATATTTTCAAATTTATTGTTAAAAATATAATTCTAGTTATATAAAATAGAAAATTATTATATATTTATAATATTATAAATATTTTAGTATTTTTAAGTATATATAAGTAAAATACCTAATTTATTCAATATTTCTAATCGTTTGAAAATTCAACATAAAAAATATATTATTACGAATTTATAAAATTGAAAATATTTAATTAATAAGAAATAATGATTTTTAATAAAAATTATACTTAAGTTTGTTGACTTTGATAATTTTTAACGTATAATAAAAAATAATTATATAAATTTATAAAATTTAAGATCTTAATAGTCGCCGTGCTTAAAGTATATTCAGGGAGCTCCCATCAAGCAAATAACCACCATCAGTAACTGTGAACCCTAGGGAGGATTGTACTGCTCATGTCGTTCTTCCCCCCACTTTCGTCAGTTATCTTATACAATCCTTTGAATTGAGTATGCTTTCAATCAACCCGACTAGAAAGTTCTCTGTTCTCTTCTTAGGCAACTATTCTTCTCCAACCCGAAGAGCCATCCCATCCTCGTACTATCGGACACGATCGGCGACCGTACTGGTCTCAAAGCGATCCATGGGCCATTGGGCCTTTTACTTCCGTCCAGGCTTCTCTAGCTTCTATAGGGACGGAGGGTTAGATGCCTGTTGAGGTAGTAGGTGTCAGTCTTCTATTGGGCGAGACTACTATCCTTATGAGCCCCAATGCAGCATAAAATGACTCATATTCGCCCGGGCTTTTCGAACACTGAAAAAGGCGCTAAAAGGTTAAAAGTGGTGCGTGCGACCGATTTCATTTCTCCGTCACTCCCTCTCGAGATTTCTGTCCTTCATCCCTTCGGCGTTTTCACCGATAGAGCTCAGCGAATGAGTGCTCCCATGGAGATTACCGTGCAAGGCTCCTCGGATACGGAGACACCGGAGCAGAACGGCATTGCAGATCTATCGGAGCCTTCTTCGAATGTCAAAGAGGAGAAGGTCCTTGTTTCAGGTGATTTTGAACATTTTTTTATCAATGATTTTGAGAAGATGATTTACCCCACCTTGTCATTAATACCTGGCTTTGACTGCTTCGCTTGAGTTTAGTACCCATCGATACCGATTTTTCTGATCGTTTTGGTTCTGCCATTTCACAGTCGAGGTCTGCTTGAAACCCTCGAGCACTGCTCGTGCAGACGATGTTCGGTCAGCTGTTGAGAGGTAGCGCATTTAAACACCTTTGACCTTCATTTAAGTTATCTTCATTTGTGGAGGTGCTCCTGAGTGTCGTTGCTTCAAATGTAGAAGATAGGTTTTGTTGAATTTTCGTTCTTAAGTCATCAGCTGATTGATGGATGTGGAGATGAACAGATATTACTATTAAGTGACCGAGTATTAATTCTACGCTCAAATTACTCTTAAGTGAATGGCCAACTTGGAGATTCATTAATAAGATTTTTGTTATGCATTTGAAGGATGCTGGAAAAAAGGAGCTTAAGCTATGTTGATGGTCCCGTTGATGTGCCAATCGATAATCCGCTCCTGGTGGATAATGTCCAGAGAATTTCAATTTGTGACACCGGTATTATGCTAAGTCAAGATGAACTCCGTTTTCTTGCAATATTTACTGTTTTTGGTATGGTTGGAGAATCAAGTGACAATGTATAAAAACAGGCATCGGAATCCTATTGGATGACTTACTAGTCAGAAAATATTTTTGTAGGTAAAAATGTTTGCAATTGAAAGACAAAATTATACAGATTATTTTAAATTGGTTGCCATTAATAGCAGAGGGATATATTGTTTCTGCAGACGAATGGGCCAAAAACCATGGCGTGCTACTGTTTTGGCAAGTCAAACCCGTTGTGCACGTCTTTCAGGTAAATCCACACTTTACGGTTTGCCACTATGTGCAGAGACTTAAGTAATCGATAACCTGGCATGATGAAGTAAAGTATCGGAGTGGGATGACTCAAATCCCTCTATTTATGAAATAGTTACTCTTTTCATGATAAAACCATCTCAAACTTGTAATTTTAAACTTATTTATATATTGCACAATCTTATATTTGTCAGCTTAGTGAGGAAGGTCCATGTGAAGAATTAGATGCTGATGGCCAACTTTCTAGTTTCAATGAGTGGATTCTTCCAGCAAAGGAATTTGATGGCATGTGGGAAAGGTTAGGTTATAGAAATTTTTTTGTGGCATTATTGAAATTTATAGACGTTGTAATATCTGTTTATTGTTTGTTCCAGCTTAATTTATGAACCTGGTCTGAAACAAAGGTTGCTGCGATATGCACAAAGTGCATTACTCTTTACTGAGAAAGGTGTAAATTCTTTCCTCGTGACATGGAACCGGTGAGTTTGATTCACTTCCAGTTTCCCACTTTCACACGCTTCATGATGAATGCAAGTAGTGGTTTAGGATGCAACTCAATTTGAGCGTTTATAACTATTTTGCCACCATGCCTGTAAAGTGCTGAGTATGTAATCCTTTGGAAATTTAGACAAACATGAGCGTGCTGAAGCTTATGTTTTTTGTCTACCATGGATAACAAAAGTCAACTACTACTATTAAAATACAAATTAAAGGGGGATGATCAACTTGAAAACCCATAAATTTTGAAAACTAAAACGGTATTGCTCCTCTCTGATCAAGGAAGAAACGAAAGCAATACAATCGTTTTTTTTCGAAAGCTGAGGCAGAAACCGAAGAAAAACATTTTTTCTTCTCAATTGTTTATATGAGATCAATACTTCAACCTTTGAAGAGGTTCCTGCAACGATGCAATTGAAACATACTATATCCGAGCAACTTTTATCATAATGGTCTACCAGTTGAAATGATTACGCTAATATGCTCTAGTGAAATCACGTTGCAGTATGAAGCTGCTTATATTTCAAGCCCCTTAGTATATGGGTTAAGCATTATCTTTGCAATATATTTCATTTTGATATAACATACCCGTGAATGTTCCATGATATTTTTTAGAAATGCTCATTATTGCTATGTTTGTTATCAGCATTGCTTATGATGCTAACATATCAACCCGTAACACATTCTGTGGTCGCAATCCAGTACTTACACTTGACGCGTAGAAATAGCTGGTCATAACACTCTGCTTTCCATCCAATTTGGATGATTTTTGTTGTTACGTGGATCTGACAGATCTTTCATTGATGCGCAGTATAATTCTTTTACATGGACCTCCAGGAACTGGAAAAACATCATTATGTAAGGCTCTGGCCCAGAAATTGTCCATACGATTTAATGCTAGGTAAGTAAATGTGTGAATGTCATAGTTATGTAAATCTATTCGGACGTGTTTTATTGTTTCCTCATTTACACGTCTTATTTGCTACTTCTTTCCTCAGATATCCACAGTGCCAACTGATCGAAGTTAATGCCCATTCATTGTTCAGTAAATGGTTTTCTGAAAGTGGTAAGCTGGTGAGTATCCAATTTTTATGTTTGTTCAGGAACTTTTGTATCGGTAGACCATTTTTAAGGAAATCATCCCAAGGAGTCATCTAAATTCTTGTACTGCTAGTAAATGTTGATTTAATTGGACACGTGATCAATAAACTGCATTTTTATTTGACCATGCTTTATCTCATTTGATCTTGAATCATATTTTTCCATGTGGTGTTGTCTTTTTGTCCAAAGAGCTTCTATAGTTTGTAACTTGTGTATTCGCTTTAACATGAAATTTAGGTTGCAAAGCTTTTTCAAAAAATTCAAGAAATGGTGGAGGAAGAAAACAATCTGGTATTTGTTCTGATCGGTGAGATTAACAAGAAAAGATTTTGCCTAGGTAAAGTTCCTTCCTCTTCCTATATCCTGAACATCCTCTGCTTGGTGATAATGCAGATGAAGTTGAGAGTCTTGCTGCTGCAAGAAAAGCTGCTTTATCCGGTTCTGAACCTTCCGATTCCATACGGGTACACTACTCTCTATTGACGCCTAAATTGACTTTTTTACTTTCCAAGGACTCATTGGAGGATGATTCTATTTTACTCCATTTTGGGAGGACCTTCCAGAAAAAAAATATTATTGCCAAAACCCATCTGCTCCGATATAACTCATGTCCAATTTCATATCCCAGGTTGTAAACGCACTGCTCACTCAGATGGACAAATTAAAATCATCACCTAATGTGATTATCTTGACCACATCAAACATTACAGCTGCTATTGGTAAGCTAATGGGTGGTAATAGATAATGTGATCTGGGCTATGACAAGCTTTGCATCATATGCTATGTACGTTAAAAATTTCATGGCTTGTCGTCCATATGTCCTTTTCCTTACCCCAACCCATTTGTATGCTTGTGGATAACAGATATTGCATTCGTAGACAGAGCTGACGTTAAAGCATATGTTGGTCCCCCAACTCTCCAAGCACGTTATGAAATTCTACGCTCTTGTTTGCAAGAACTAGTCAGAACAGGAATCGTATCAAAATTCAAGGTTTTGCTTCTCATTCATGTCACACTATATCTGATCAATTCCGATTTAATGTTGGAATCTTACACATTTTCCTTTTTTGTTTGCATTCATTTTTTAAGCAGGGCCAGGAGGAGCCCTTTCTCCCAAATTATTCTAGCGTAACTGGCAACATTGACATACTTCCTCTGGATAGTGAGGCTGCTGGACTCTATAAGAAATTGCTTGAAGCTGCAGAGGCATCTGAGGTAAGATGTGTAATACTTGTCCCACTGCTGCCTGCTCTTTGGGTTACTTCGGAATTCCAGTTGTCTATGTGACGGAGCTAAACACATATTTTGCAGGGCTTGAGTGGAAGGGCGTTAAGGAAACTTCCATTTTTAGCACATTCATCCCTTGCCGATCCTTTGGATTGTGACCCTTGCAAATTCTTAAGTACAATGATAAGAACAGTGACAAGGGAGCAATCTGAGCTATTAACTTGACCGAGAGATCAGTATGCTTGGAAGTGCTGTATCTGCTGTAAGGATACTGCCTTTTGAATAACTTTGAAGATGAGAAGGTGGTCTCGGAATGGGGAAATGCTTCTGGGGGATTCTTTGAGCTATTCCTGTTTTATTTTTTTACCCAAAATTCCTGTTTTATTTGAAGTTTGTGCTATTAGCCGATTAAAAATTGTGCCATTAGCCTTTTGTGTAGGAAGTGTATCAGCAGCCAATCAGCCCCGAGCGGCCCATTAAGATATGGAGTTGTTACAATAGCTCAATAAAATCTCATCCATTTTCCATGGCACACTTATTAATAAGAACCGAATGGCAGGTTTCCATGCTGGGAGATCAATATGATGGCAAGCATGGAGGGATTTTGCACATTATTGAGGATTAAACAGAATGGGGTAGATGTTTGAGTTCATGCTTTAGATGCAATTTCCACTTCTAATTTAAGTTTTCTTGCTAAAACAGCTTCTATTTTTTTTTGGTAAATAAGAGATGTCAGAATAAACTAATACAAAAGTGTACACCATTAAGACTAATAATAAAAAATAATATATACTATAATGACCATTTAATCACAAATAAAAGCAAGTTATGTATATATTATATCTTAGATAAATAAGTAATTATGTTGCGGGAAAATCAATATTTCCAAGTAATCACATGTGAGATTTAATTGATATGTTATAAAAAAAGTGTTACTATGTATAATGGTTTTTGCGAACCTAAAAATGGCATGTACCAAACAAAGTTACTGTCTAATAATTTAGAAATAATATAAATTTGCAGATAGAGAAAATATATCTGCACTAAGATAAGCTGTGGAAAAGCAAACCTTACTCAATCTACATTGTCAGGCCAACCAGCAGAAAATCAACACTTTGTAAATTCAAAAAATAGGGCCGAGGTACGACAAATTTAATCGACATGCACTTCAAAGAATCATCGGGCATAACCATCTTAGATTCTTCACCTAAACATTCATGACAGAAGCCACTGTCCCGATGTCACCAGTAGTTCTCATGTAAACCAGGGCTTGATATCCAGCAATGAATAGAGAAGGCCTCCCTCACTCGTCCTTCTTCAAGACATAAACAACTGCAACAATTTTGTATATTGAAAAAAATGTTCAAGGATTTGCAAGAATCATCCCTGCCTGAATATCCACCTTTTGAATCCTATAAGCAATAGCCCCATATCCCCTACCATTGCCTCATCAATAATTTGTTGGAACATTTCCACTCCATGTACAGTTGTATTTCTAATAGTATGTGTTCCTTTGTCTGAGAAAACAGTTGCACTATTGGCTAATAGTGTCCACTCTCTCTCCAGGTTTAATTGTACCCCTCCCAATGCGGCCTGTCCAACAGTACCATGGCCAATAATAGAGAAAACATCTTCAACTGCAAGAAAGTAAGTTCAGCTCGTCCTTAAGAGATAGGAATGTAACAACAGTATTCATGAGTTCATATATCTTGTCAACCCACTGGCTCTCCCTGTGTTTGATGTTCGAATTGGCCATCATAGCCTCCAAAGTTAACAGGCAGAACTGGAAATAATGAGAACATCATTATCAGGAAACTCATGTGAAGAAACCCACTCCCTGACCTCCAATTCTACGAGTTTTAGAAGCTCCTCTTCATCGACTTGGTTCTCTTTGTTGTGGAAAACAACCGTTTTGCGAACACCACCTTTCTTAGCCAATAGTATGTGTTCCTTTGTCTGAACATGGGCCCATCTGCACCTTGAGCAGCCATATAATCAGCATGCCTTGGGCAGTCTACATGACTATGAGCATACTCACAGTGGCAGTGTTTACGGTAACACTTACTAATTAAGAAAATTTAACTATAGTCCATTTTAGTAAAAAAATATATAAGACAAAAATATGAAACCCTAAGTTTTTTTATATTCCTCCAACATTCGTGCAGTACTATTACTATGGTTTTCATCAACAACAATCATTTGCACGAAGCAAAAATGAATTATGATATATCTGATACTATAGATACTCACTGACATCTCTATAATTTAGGCTTGTTCATGATAGAACTAAAACTGGAAATAATATGAGTAGCTTTGTATCATTCCCAGAACAACACGATTTGACTGTAATAACCAGAGGAATTTACCAGCACAGATACCGTTGGATTATCCAGCTTACCCAACGCCACCTCACTCTTTTAGACCACAGCAGCAGCAGCTGGAAGATGTTCCACCAGCATACCAAGCACGCAGCTCACTGTGCATAAGAAACATAATTTTTGTCTTGAGTGTATTTTGTCCCCGGTGATAACAAAGTGTATATGTATGTAATAACCTCCATCTCAATACAAGTGTGCAGCATATTCATAATTCTTACCTCTGTCGGTTTTCTCCATTACTCTAAGTGTTTCCCTCGGCTTTTAGACAGGACAAATTACTACTTCTATAATAGCTTCCCGAACAATATTTCCTAAGAATGAATGGATTCTTAGTGCTTCCAAGTTATTCAGTAGATTATAATATTGCAACCCTCACAATCTGATAAAGATGGACATAGGATAAGACTGTAGATGAAATTACATAGATATGAAATGAGAATCGCATTTCCCGGGGAAATAAATGAAGCAACACCGAGATTTGGAGAAAATTAGGTGAAAATTGAAAGGACGAGCAGGAGTAAGTACCTCTTGCGTTCTTAGGAGAAGAGTCGATTTCATTGTACTTTTTAGTGACACTGTTCCACAGAGAGTCCTACCCATAGTGAGTGAGCGCGCGCAGCATGTACATTTAGAAAAGGCAGTAGGAGATATGCTAATGGTGATCGTGCTCCTGGTGATGGTGAAGGGTTTAAGGAGGAGGATGAAAGACTTGTGTGGGAAGGATCCATTTGGCGCTCAAAATAAGGATTTCCGTGGAGTTGAGACGCTACGTGGTTGATCTTTGCACCTACTGCAAGGAATTTCCTCTACCAAAAAAATATATCAGATCCACCATTATTCTTTGCACCTACTGCTAAACGCATACACGTGCCCCATATTGATGGGGGGATAGCTAGGAATTTCCTCTACCAAAAAAATATGACAGCTGTGGGATTTGAACCCACGCCCTTTCGGACCAGAGCCTAAATCTGGCGCCTTAGACCACTCGGCCAAACTGTCTTATTTATTTTAATTTCAATATATATTTCATCAAATAAAGAGCTTATAATAAGATTGACTAACCATAAAAGTGCGGCTACTAGTAAGCGAAGCATTTGGGCAAGTACCGACGCAGAACTGAGAGGTCTGAGGATGGCCTGAAGGATATTAAGAATTCAGGGTCCCTTGCCAGTAACTCCGAGTAACCTTCAAGAATTGAGACAATCTCGTCGAAGTGAGGCCGCTTATTGGGATTTCTAGACCAGCACCTTGTTATGAGATGCCGGAATGCTGCAGGGCACTCTGGAGGCAGCGGTGGCCTCGCATTCTGCAGTGTATGTGTTTATTTAATTAAAGAACCACTTAATTGTTATTAGAAAAAAAAAAAGCATACATGTTCTATGAATAATAGTAGATAGGCTAGGCTAGAACAAGAGTCTTCAATAATCGGATTAATTAATACTGCGTGCCTGTGTACCTTTTGACAGACTGCAAAGGCCGCCTGCTCAGGAGTCATATCGTCGAACGGAGTCAAAGCCGTCAGGAGCTCCCAGAGAACTATCCCGAAGCTGTAGACATCGACCTTCTTGGTGTGATGCTTATCCTTGATCATCTCAGGAGCCATCCAACGATATGTGCTTGTGAATCCCCTGGGACTCCGACACTGAGACTCCAAGCAGGAGATGCCGAAATCAGCCACTTTGACGCACATACTATTATCCCCTAATCCTAGAAGAAGGTTCTCCGACTTGAGGTCCCTGTGAAGGATTCCTTGAGAGTGAAGGTACTGCATCCCATGAGCGATGTCAAGGGCCAGCTTCAGGACGACGTTGAGGGGGACCGAGTAGGGCTCCTGCTGGTGGAGGTACTTCCTCAATGACCCTCCCGACATATGCTCCATTATGATGCAGAACACTGGAGGTTTCTTGCAAGCTGCTACAAACTGATGAGGAATATTATATTATATAGACAAGTATTTCAAGTAATATATATGTATATAGTTTACCAGTTACAACAAATGACTAGGACAATATTGTAGGTCGACACTCCCATCACAATTTTCCACAAGGCCACAGTTGGTGCTTATGAAACCTTCACTCAATATCAATTCTCATTTCTCATCCCTTGATTATGAATTGTTTTCATGATCTGAACTGTTCTTCTTTAATCCGGGAAATCTCTACTCGGTGGTAACATAGTTATTCACCACAAACCATTCATCCTGCATGTAATAACTTCCCCAAGCATATCTAATCCGTCTACTATCAGCCACGGTGTGAAACAGCAATTAAGAAAAAAGGAAAGAAAACGAGGACTAACAAGATGGAGAAGAACTCACAGAGATGATGTTGGGATGCTCCAACCTGAAAAGCATGGCAACCTCAGAGATGAACTGGTTCTCCAATAGAACAGCCAGATCCTCGTCCTCCTCGGGCTGGCTGATGATCTTAATGGCCACATCTCTCTGCTTATAAACTCCTCTGTAAATACGGCTGTGCCTCCCGGAGGCAAACTTATTGCCGATCAAAAGCTCGGACATGTCGGCGCTCCATTCCTCCTCTCCCTCTCCCTTTCCCTCTCCCTCACCCTCAAATATCTCACCACCTGACGACACCAAATACTTTGACCAAGAGACCGCCCTCTTGTACTCCCCGAGCGACAGACTCCTCCCAGTCCCGGATCTAGCACTGTTGGAGATTTGCTTGAAAAACTGGAAATTCTTCATTTTTCGGCAATTAATTAGGTAGCTGTAGGAGTAGGACAGGAGTATAAGAAATATCAAAGTCCGAACCTTTCAGCTAGCTAGCCTTCCCGTAATACCCACCTGATACCTTTGGGACAATCTAGAATATTTTCCAGCATAAAATTCCAAGATTGCCAATTGTGATAGTGATACCAAGCGGATGAGGGCCGCAGATGAATCTACCTGTGGAGGACTAGGACTGGAAATAAGGTCTCTCCGTATCTTATTTAACGGCAAAGGACGTACGAGTCTTCAACTGAATCTCGGACAGAGTAGTGCAATGGAAAGGCTACGAGGGGCTGCGGTAAAGAATACGCTGGAAGAGAGAAGTGTATGTTTTCATGAGCTATCTGTCACCAACCATGGAGAAGAGGGGGAATGCTCCGAGATTTATTTTCTCGGAGCTAGAGAAGAAGTATTCTGTTAGATGAGAAGTCATGAAGAGCTCTCCATCTCTATCTCTATCTCTATCTCTATCTGATACTACAATAACACGTAGTATTCATCCATTCATAACGTGGGAAGATTCAGTTATGAGGAGACAAAGGGGTCATTCGGATGTGACGCTTACCTATTAATTTTCTCCATTACCCCTGCCTGCCTGCCTGCCTGCCCTGGGTTTTCCTTTAAAGAAAGCCATGGCCATCTGGCCATGAGTTTGTAACAAAGGGTTGATGATTATTGATTGGTTCATTAATCTTTTCTGAATAATTAACAATGATTGAGAATCACGTCCACTCTGTCACCAATCAATCTTCTAAGTAGATAAAGGACAATAATGTAAGGCAAGGCTAGAAGAGAATGGTGCATACTACTACGGGGTGAGTCGGTGGGGTGGGGTTCAATTCATTAAATAAAAAAGGTCAGAAGAGACAGGTTATTGCTCTTTATGAACAGTAGAGTAATGGTAGAAGTACTGTGTAGTAAGTATGGTATCAGATGGTAAATTGAGTGGCGCTTAAGGGCAATTAGGTCATTGTAGGAGGGGAGGAGTAGGACAGTTGGCATGTGATTGAAGGGCAGGAAGCTGCCAAGTTTCTGTCTATCTGTCTGTGTCTGTCACACATGGACAGGACCGTATCGTATGGTCCTCTTCCGTATACGGTCTTGTCTTCGTCGGTCTCTTCTGCTGTTTTTTCTTTTCTTTTTACTTACTCTGACCCACCCACAGTTGAATGATTCACTCTCCCTCTCCCTCTCCCTCTCCCTCTCCCTCTCTCTCTCCTGGCTTATATATAGAATAAAATATAAATTAAATGGAAGAGACAGCACATGCAGTCTACCTACATCCCCTCACATAAATTGAATCTTCAACCCTACTTTCCACTAAAAGTAGGACAATTATTTCAAATAACTTTGTTTTGGGTAATAGACTAATAGTAAACAGTAATACAACCTCTCATTCCATTCCATTCCATTCCTAACCTAACCTCAATCATCACATTAGTGATAGTGGATGGATGGGACAAGGCCATCTCCAAAATCATATCACCCAACCAACCCAACATGCTTTACTAAGCTGGCAGTGGCACCTGATTGTTTGGTACCCTCCCACCCACCGCATTATACATAAAATAAATCTATCTACCAAGGAGTCATTCATTATCATAATCTACCATACAGAATATACTCTTTTAGGGGCAAGAGGGATAAATGGTGATGGCCAGGAAAGCTTTTGTATAGATCTGAGTTCATTCGAATTTTATTTACACATCTGTGTATGAGACCATGAAAGTACGACATTCATGACTCCCATATTTCTGCACTAACTATGATAAAGATATATACGTGATATGAGGGTTCTCATTCACAAAGGATCAAGCAACATCTTGGGCAAAGACGAAGTAACCGGACACCAGGGAACTCATAGCCAAGCCCACAAATGCGAGGAAGGACATGATAACTGAAGCACGGGCCATCTTGGTGAACTTGTCATTCCCCCAGTTTGACTGCCAATCATCAACGCGAGTGGCCGCCGAAGATGAGGCGGACATTAGAAGATAAGCAAGTACCTGTGGTTCATTGATAACATAGGCAATTTCGATCACATAATTACAGCTTTTCTAGGTGGAAACGAAAGCATGCAGTCAGCAAGTCAAGAATTGAAGAAAACAGTTCATTATTGTGGGGGAGGAATGAATCATCATTCATCAAGTCAACATCATCAGAAAAGAGATAACAGCTCAGTAGGATTTTGAATATATCTTTTTCAAGTCTATAATGTAGTGGAAGACAACAGAGCACTCTTTTCTCGCATGCTACTTAGAAAAGGCGCGAAAAATTGATGAGAAGAAGGACGTTTTCAGAAAAAAGAGAATGCTTCATGCTGAAAGTCATTCAAGCTTCTGTTTTAATACCAGGGCTCAGGGCTCTCAGTCTCAAGAGACTGGAGAGGTGCTCACATCATGAGAGATGTTATAGACCAGAATATGCATTGCAGAATGGCAACATAAAGCTCATAACAGATGAACTGATGATTTTGCATATATCCAACTAATATTCCACAATGAATAAGTTATAGGGATGACATAATGCATTTCAGCATCAAGGCAAAACAACAATTTATGTTGGCTAACAAGACCTTTCATGAGTTGGAAAAAGAACATGTCATCTCAAATGAACACATCAGGCAAGTCGCACGTTGGACGCAGGAGAAGTTACTTGCCTGATCCATAAAGAAATCAAAGTAGCAACGGAAATTGCGCAAGATTATAGGCTTCCCAATCATCAAATGGTAGGCCAGATCACAAGCTTGGAACCCAGAATATACAAAAGCTATGACATTCATAGCTACGCAATACCTGTCATTCAGTTCATCAGAGCAGAGTTGTCAATAATTTGGAAGGAGGATAAATCAGAAAGTGGAGCCAGTTGAAACACTATTTGGCCAAAGCTTTTTTTTTTTTGCTCAATAGCAAAGCTTCAATTCATTTTCTACATTAATAATAGAAAAAGCAGCACACGTGAAAATAACAATAGTTCTACGTTAACAGTCAACAATTACTTACCTATATTCCTTGTAGCGATAAAAGGAATCACCGCTCCAGCCTTGAGTTTTATCAGCAGCCATGACCGAGAAGGCCACCAAACAGAAGACAAATTCCCAAACCCTAAACCCCAGAGAGACCCTCTGCAGAGTTGCCCAGTTCCTGGACCTCTTAAGCACGGCCGCCGCAGGAGTAGGTAGACGATCCTGCAACTTCGACAAGGCAGGCAACCCCTCCTGTCTGACCGCTTTGCTGATAACGGTCACCGAAGGAGGGTCACTGGCCGTGAAGTTCACATCCCCACGAGTCCTCCACCCGTCCGGACAAGGCGAGGGAGACGGGATAATCGAGCACTGCGTATGCCTGTCTACTGTTGGGGGCATCGAGGTAGCCGGATGAGCCGTTTCAGGGGAGGCGGCGGGAGAGGCATAGGGAGGGGTGTCTGGTAGATCCCGCTCGAAGTGAAGCTGCGGAGAGTGGAAGCGGAGCGGAGAGTGCGGAGACTCCAGATGGGCCGCCGTGACGGCCGTATCGGGTCCCGGAAATAAGATTTTTTCATTGCCCATAGGCTCGAATGGGTGGCCAGTTTCCATTATAATGTCTTGGGTGGCCTGAATTTTAAATGCCGATCTGAAGAGGTAAAGTGACGAAGAAGTGGTTCTGTAAGAGGAATTGAAAAAAAAAAAGGAAAAGCGTAAAAAAAAATAGAGTATTTTGTTGATTGCTTCATGGAAGAACGAAGCTGATGAGGCCCACTTCCACGTGAAACTTTTTCCCTTATAGTAAAGTGGGCAAGATCAGATCATTCTCAAGTCTTCTTCAGCTTTTTTATATTCAGCGACAGATTTAACTTGGTGGCTAAGTTAAACAAAAGGTACTAAATACAAATGGAAGCTTTCTCATTAAGCAGGCTGAAAGTATTGGTTCCCTCTTCTTTCCCATTCGACACATGTTCATAGATGTCACAAACCATTGGCCTGGAAGACAGTGGACAATAAAGAATTATCTTGCTTGCAGAGTACATGCCACACAGCACAGGCCTTTCTCTTGATAAGGAAGATGTTCTTCACTTCAACTTGCTCATCTCAGCATAGAGTCCTGCCAAAAGCAGACCAAAACATCTTTCTTGTTGTAGCATATATTTATGTTACCTTCGAAAGGAACAAGTAAAGGATCTTTCAGAGAGCATTCCCGGTAGGAAAGCACATGATGAACATCCTCTTCAACACACAAATGAAGACTAAACCTTGTGTCTGTTCTGTAGTAGCATGCAACTTCATCAGCATTCCTACAAATGAACATCAGAATACAACATAGATGACTAGATGACACGATCCATCAGTCAAACCAGTAGGATAGTTGCAGTTTGGTGGGTTCGGACACTTGTAGACAGCAGATGCTGGTTGCTTGTAAATGGGAACACTACTAGCATCCACAAATCTCACCTACCCTGTACCAAAAACCTGTTCTCTATGCCTGAAATCGAACAAAAGCCAGATTCCTGTCATTAATACGATCATGCCAGGTAGCCAACATAACAATTCATGGGCATCATTGTCACCGACAGGTTATCAGAGTCTGGAGAGACTATGACTACCGTGTCCCCAGAATATTGGGTCTAAAGAATCGACATTAGCTGTTTCATTCTTACTAATAGCCATGGTGGAGGTTTCTTTTCCTTTTTTTTCTATTTATTGATCTTAATGGAGGCAAAGGTTCTCTCTAGTGAGGTACCTCTGAAAGGAATTCTAGCTTCTTTGGTTCATAAGCTCCCAATCTACGGGCATCTAAGTTGTATTCTGGAACTATATAGCTTCAATAATTCCACAATATGAACTATATAGCTTCGGTTCCCGTTCATCCTCATATACCTATCGTCGAAGCTCCAATCCTGCAGATAGACATCTTCGCACGGCAGAAATCTTATACATTTTTCTCACCTCTAATTTTCTTTCTTTCTTTCTCTCTCTTTCCTATTATATCCTATCACTTCTACTCATTAAATTCATAATAATATTTATGCCAGATTATGCTATGCTAAGGAATTTATACTACAGCCAAGCCACCCAGTCATATGGCCCGCATTGAATTGAATCCTGGGCACAATTGTAAAGTCCGGCCTTTGATGCATGTTGGAGGCTGATGTTGAAATGAAAATGTTAGTAGTACCAAAGGAGGATGAGGTGAAAACAGAAAAAAAAAAACAGATTTATGTATATAAGCCGATGAATTATTTTATGAAATTTTATATTATGTATTTGTATGTAGATATAATATCATTTTTGGTTTGTCATACTAAATAAGATAAAATGCACGAGAAATGTTGTCCATGCTAATCATACCAAAAAGGTTAGGCTAGATTTAAAAATATAAATAGAATTTATGTTTAAATAGATTATTAACCATTTAAATTTGATTCAATATATAAGTGTATTATTATTACACAACCAATTTTTCTTCCCTGCCGTCAACCCAACTACCAGGACCAAAGCTTTATCATGGAGGGCATGTACTGCAGAGACTGTAAGAAGCAGACAGAGGTGGTGTTCGATCACGCCGCCGGTGACACCATCTGCACCGAATGCGGCCTCATCTTGGAGGCTCATGCCGTTGACGAGGCCTCCGAGTGGAGGACCTTTGCCAATGAGTCCAATGACAACGATCCTGTTCGTGTTGGGGGACCCTACAACCCCCTCCTCACCAATGGTGGCCTCTCCACCGTCATCTCCAAACCCAATGGCTCCTCCAGTGAGCTCCCCGGCTCGTCCCATGGCAAGTGGAAGGGCCGCGGTGATAATCCTGACAGCAACCTCATTCAGGCGTTCAAGCAGATCGGTATCATGGGCGACAGGTGTGGTGCCGTTCGTTCCCTCCTTTCTATTTATCTTATCTTTCCAATGATCGTGAAAATGATGTATATGGAATAACATCGTACATGTTACAACACTATATATGTTGGTGTTGGCGAGCTTCTCTAAGCATCAAGATCTTCCTTTTACTTCTAGCTATGAACAGACCTAACTCATGCAACGATTGACGTTTGTTTTCAGGTTGGGACTTGTTACGACAATCAAGGTGTGTGCCCATTTTTACTATTGCCTTGATTGTCTCAATGACATTGGATATATTCATTTCATTAGGCATCAGGCCCTTGAGATATGTATAAGATGCATCTTAGGGATGGTGAACTTTACTTGCTTTCAGCGTTGGTAATATGCAATAAATTGTTGCAACAGGACCGAGCCAAAGAAATATATAAGAAGGTAGATGACCAAAAACACCTCAAATTTGGGCGCAACCAGCACGATGCGATTCTGGCAGCTTGCCTCTACATTGCCTGTCGACAAGAGAATAAAGGTCGTACTGTGAAAGGTATAAATTAATGATTATAACTATAGATAACTTGTATGAATGAGGAAAGTTCGTACGTTAATATAAGTCCTCAAACTAACTGTTGATTTCAACTAGAAATATGCTCGGTTGCCAATGGAGCCAAAAGAAGAGAAATTGGTCGAGCAAAGGAGTCCATCATGAGGCTATTGGAGGGCCAGAATATGGGATCTGAAATGGGGACTATACATGCTGCAGACTATATGGTGAATCGTCAGTCATCCTGTTTACTTTTGAATCTGCTCGTCCTGCAAATTTACAATGGCATGCGTATTTCTTTTTTTTTTTCTCTCTCTCTCTCTCCTTTTCAGAGACGATTCTGTTCAAATCTTGGAATGAGCAATCAAGAGGTTAAGGCTGCTCAAGAAGTTGTCATGAAGTCACAAGATCTCGACATAAGGTTGGTCGGTGGAATAGGCTCTTTCTTTTGTAGATGCCCGCACAACTGTTGATAAATTATGAGGCCTGCAGATTGGTGCCTTCACTTTGGATATGATTGCATAAACCAATGTAGTATACATAAGTTTCTGTTTTTTTATGAAATTGTGCAGGAGAAGCCCACTTTCTATAGCTGCAGCTGTTATATACATCATAACCGGACTTTCTGCTGACAAGAAGCCACTCAAAGGTTTGAGAGCTAGTATAGAAACTTACTTTCCTAGTCATGTGTGCATGCATCTTTTGCCTTTGTCCTTACTAATAATAATAATAATACGTGGTCATCATTATGACAGAAATCACTATTGCTACTGGAGTAGCTGAAGGAACAATTAAGAGCGCTTACAAGGATCTTCTTCCTCATCTGTCTTTATTGATACCGAGTTGGTTCACTGAGGACAAAGACATGGAGAACCTTCCCAAGCCTTGAATTGATAAGGCTGGTGCTGGTAAGGAGCGGACCCGCTACATATATATGATTCCAGATTTCCAGTCAAGTTGGCTATGAAAATGCCAGATTTCTGAATGATTTATCTTGTACTGTGCACAATATATTATTTTTTCCATGTAAATTTTGGGTAAATCATTTACGATATAATGAATATATATATGTATTTGGATAAGCTTTGTGATAGTATGCCATTTGTCTATCTTTTGTTTTTTTGGGCACATAAGTTCTTTGCAATTTGTGTGCTGTCTTCCAATTCATCATCTACATCTACTCTACTCTACTCTACTGCGTTGAATTTCATAATAGCTATAAGGAGAGCATGATGAACACATGCCAAGTTGCGGACATAGAAAATGATCCATCAAAATGAATATATATATATATATATATATCCATCAAGATGACCCAGTACATATCATATATCAAAGATATCTATCTGATAGGCGTCATACTAATTAAGGAGAACAAGACTTCTCACAGCCTGATCAGTCTCTTACAAAACAGGAATAGCCTTAATTAATCAATCCATCCATCGGGACCAATAGCATACAGTTGTTACCTCATATGACCCACTCAAGATGAGCAAGAAATAGTACAGCTAGCTTTTCACCAGCTTACAAGAGTGCATCCATGGCGCCAATTGTTACAAACGTGAATAGATTGAATATCTTGCATCGCCCATCAAAAGGGAGGATTTTTTTTGCACCATAAAAGGGAGGATTGAATTCCGAGTTTCCATACTATTATATTTCCAGTAATTATAATAAAGGTTTATCACCAAAATAACAATGGCATTATTACTAGGCATGTCAAGAACTCGTGTCCTAATTAGCGGGCATGACAGATTTTTAGAAGGTAAGCTTACAATTTGCAGTTTCATTATGTTGAGAAACTTGAGCACTCTGTACTTAGGGTTGTAGTGGCCCTCTTTGTCAATAGTGAGAAGTCCACATAATATCTGGTCCTCAAGCCACTGCATTTAATTTTAGGCACACGGACATTAAAAAAAAGCTAATTCATTTAATGCTACTATTTCGAGTTTTCTTTAAAAAGTTTGATAAAATAAAAACATACAAAAATATAGAATCATAACTAATTTAAAGTAAATTTTTTATAATATCTAAATAGAAATTTAAATACCAAACATTAATTATATTATAATGATATTTTCAATTTTCAATTGTAACGGTTATATTTTTATTTGTTATTTTTATTTTTAATATTATTACTATTAAAGTAATAACATGAGTCTATGAATTGGATGGAAAGAAGGTAGCGTTTGATTTGTTTATTAATAAAATGAAAATCAATATATATGTTTGGTGTGTGGACGAGCATTATGCTTGTAATCAAACAAATAAAAAACTTATCATCACACAAAAAAAAGTAGGAAAGTATTAAGCCGAAAATCCAATTAGTTGAGTGGAGATTTAATAAGATGGCTCTCTTTATTTGGATCCTCTCTTCTAATCCAACAATTAACTAATGAATAATGTTGTTTTATTAATTTAGTTACTTTGGCAAAAAATTATTTTTTACGAAAAAAGAATAATTGTAATATTAATTCTAAAATGTTAAAATTTTTAAGATAAAAAATTTACTCCATTCTACTCCCACATTGATTATTTTTTAGCCAAGGTAGGACACAAATGTTTTTAAATTACTAAATCACCACTTATAAAATTCATTATATTGAGTTAGACATTTTAAGTGTGGAGTGGGGCCAATGGCTCATAAGAATAGAATTTTGAGTTATAAAATAAAATTCTATTTTTTAGTTCGTTTGTTTGTATTCCACGGTTGGGACCCGAATTTTGGTTCCGTTCGAATTCGGGTCTAATAAATTCAATCTTGGGCCGGTATGGGTCTGAGCTACAAATCCGAAAATTGGATATGCTCAAGTTCGGGCCTGGTAGATATAACCTGGTATAGGCTTAATATTATATATGATTGAGTACAGGATAAACTTGGGCCTAGTCCGATGGAAAATTTATTTGTAGTTTGACTTGAATTGAGTAAATGGAATCTACATTAAGGAGTTTGTTGAGTCTAAGTAGTTTGTTGAAAGATGATAGAACATATGGAGATAATAATGAATAATTAGAAATTTATGTGGGATGGAGATGGAGTAATAAGCTAAATCATATCTAAATTATTTATTATAAGTCATTGAGTTTGTTGAAAGATTGTATGAAAATAATGAATAATTAGAAACTAAGGTATGTTATATAATCACTTCCCTCTCACACTCTCCTTCTCTATCTCCCTCTCCCTCTCCCTCTCTCTCTCAAAGCTTCCTTCCTGGAATGATTTATGGTATAGTATAGTATGGTATGGTACATACCAACCCATAAACGTAACCTGAAGTAAAGGCCCTCCAGCCTCCCCTCCCCTCCCCATCTGTTTAAATCTTGAACAGTATCAGACCATAGCTTGCCTTCACGTAAGTCTATTCTCGGAAATGGAGAAGAGAGTTTCTGTTCTTTCTTATTCTTGGCTGCCATTATCTGCTTATATTATTGGATAATGCTATAAGCCTGGTGTAGACCTCAATTGATCCGTTTCTTGAACTCCAAGCATGTTTCTGAAGAAAGATTTGATTTGCTCGACCTCTTTTGGATGATAATAACCTCCTAAATTTAATTTGGGTATGGAGACGAGGAATGTATATTTTCAACTGAAAGGGACGATTCATCTCTCAAGAACAGCTCATTTTCATTTAATAATATTCATTGTTTTTATCGTTATAAAATTTAAAAATATTGAGAATTTGATTGGAGAAAGTGGATGGTCATCTGCGTGGCCTGCCTCAAAATGCATTCATTTACTCATGTATTATGGAGTGGAGTGACTGTGCTATATGCTTATGATTGCAGGTAGATATCAGGGTGGAGCCCAGCTGATCAACAGTGATGCATTCGCAATCCTGCATAAATCTGGTGGGCGTGATTTCAGGGGATACACTAAATTACCCTCAAGATGGAGATACTAGGGGAATTAGTCCGGAGGACTCTTCTGCACCTGTACCTCGGGTGGTTCTGGTGGCATATTTCCTTCCTTTAAATGCACATAAGGAGTCTGAATTGGGAAGATGGCAGTTTAGCTTAGATGAGGACTCCCTCCTATTGCAGATGAAGGGTGGCATCTCATCCAATTCTCAAGTATTCTTTGTGGGATCCCTCAAGGTTGACATTCCTGAATTTGAGCAAGAAGAAGTTGCCCGGGAGTTACTCCAGAATTTCAACTGTGTCCCTATATTTCTTGCTCCTGACCTTAGGAAGAATTACTATCATGGGTTCTGTAGGAAGTACCTGGGGCCCCTCTTTCATTACATGCTACCCATGTGTGGAAACCAATTCGACCAGACTCTTTGGCAGGCTTACATTTCTGCCAACAAGATCTATGCTGATAAAGTCCTGGTGGTTACCAATCATGAGAACGACTATATCTGGGTACATGACTATCATCTCATGGCCATGCCAAATATTCTGAGGAGGCGGTTCAAGAGAGTCAAGTTAGGGTTCTTCCTCCACATCCCTTTCCCCTCGTCAGAGATCTTTCGGACTCTTCCCGTCAGGAATGGGATCCTCAATGCACTCTTGAATACAGATTTGATTGGCTTTCAGACTTTTGACTATGCTCGGCACTTCCTCTCCTGCTGCAGTAGAATGCTTGGCTTGAAATATGAACCACACCGAGGTTACATCGGGCTTGACTACTGTGGGCGCACCGTGTGTATCAAGGTATTGCCTGCAGGAATACACATAGGAAGGCTAGTATCAACCCTGAACCATCCTTCTTCTCATACGAAGGCCAAGGAGATTCGAGAGCAGCTCGGGGGCAAAAAGATCATCCTAGGAGTTGATGACATGGACACCTCCAAAGGCATAAACCTGAAGCTACTTGCAATGGAACGGTTACTGCAGCAGCATCCACGTATGGTGGGAAAGGTTGTTCTGGTCCAAATTATTAATCCTACAGGGAAGGATGTGAAGCAGGCTAAGAGAGAGATCTGCGCGGTCACTGAGAGGATAAATGAGACTTTCGGATTTCCGGGCTACATACCTGTTATCTTAATTGATCGCCTGGTGAACATTTACGAGAAGACGGCATACTATGCTCTAGCAGAATGCTGCGTTGTGAATGCAGTGCGGGATGGGATGAACTTGATCCCGTACGAGTATATTGTCTGCAGGCAAGGGACGGCAGAAATGGATGGGATTCTTGAGATTTCATCAGAGTCTTCTCCTCGTACAAGCACGATCGTCGTCTCTGAATTCATAGGCTGCTCCCCTTCCCTCAGCGGTGCCATTCGAGTTAACCCGTGGGATATTGAGATGGTAGCCAACGCCCTCGAGTTGGCTCTGACGATGTCGAGGGATGAGCGTCAGGCGAGGCATGAGAAGCACTACAAATATGTCAGCACCCATGACCTGACCTACTGGACGAATAGCTTTTTGCAGGATCTTGAGCGAGCCTGCCAGGACCATCATTCTAAAAGCTGCTGGGGCCTTGGATTTGGCCTTGGTTTCAGAATCCTCTCTCTTCCCCCAGCCTTCAGAAAGCTTTCTATAGAAAAGGTTGTCTCATCTTATACGCGACTGACCTCCAGCAGGGTAATTTTCTTGGATTATGATGGTACGTTGGTGCCGCAAGCATCCATCATTAACACCCCTAGTCCTAAGATCATATCCTCGCTGAACTGTCTCTGTGGAGACCCGGGCAACACCGTGTTCATAGTCAGTGGCAGGGGTGCTTTTCCTCTCAGTGAATGCTTCCATGACTGTTCAGATCTCGGTATCGCTGCTGAACACGGGTACTTGATAAGGTAGTCGAGACTGTTGTTCTAATAATGTAAACAAACCTACAGTCGTTACCCGCTTGGACCAATGTGATTTGTATCTCATGATCAATTTGAAATGATCCTGTGGCAGGTGGAATAGTGGATCTGAGTGGGAAAAGACAACCTTGAACGAGCCGCTCAAGTGGAAAGAAGTTGCAGGGCCTGTGATGAGATTGTACACTGAGATGACAGATGGGTCCTATGTGGAGGCCAAGGAGAGTGCCCTGGTGTGGCACTATCGGGATGCTGACACAGATTTTGGGTCCTTCCAGGCCATGGAGTTGCAGGATCATCTGGAAAGCATCCTTGCCAATGAACCTGTTGTTGTCAATAAGGGTAAACACATTGTGGAAGTAAAGCAACAGGTAGCGCTGTGGTGGCCCTTCCATAAAGAATAGAAGACCCGTTCCTGTTTGAAATAGAAAGGATAGAACACATGTTTTCCATTCATGAAAAACTATGACGTTTTCTGCAGGGCGTAAGCAAGGGAGTGGTTGTGGAGACAGTTATTTCCAAGCTGATGGATGATGGAAAATTGCCAGAGTTTGTGCTGTGCATTGGAGACGATAGATCCGATGAAGACATGATTGAGAGCATATTGGATGTAGCTTCGAATTGGTCCACTGATGATGCTCTGGAGGTGTTTGCCTGCACGGTGGGGCAAAAACCAAGTAAGGCTCCGTACTACCTGGATGATACAGTTGAGGTAGAGGCTCTTCTGGAAAGTTTAGCTTCCGTTACCACCCAGAAAGGCCATGGGATTTTGCATTTTTTCTATTGGAGGAAGGAGTGAAGTGTTTAGGAAGATGCTCTTTTTTTTTCTGGCCACTTCTTCTAGGGTCTGACATTTAGCAGAGAAGAGAGATTCAACAATCTATGTGTATATTATAGGGGATAATATTGATGGGTATAGTCTCTACAGAACATCTTATGAGATTTGATGATCCTATTATTTTCCATGGCTATTTTGCTGGGTGATGAATGAACCAGCAGTTGAATTCTTGGGCATTTGAAATTCTTGATGATGTATCATTTTCAATTGGGATCTTGAGCTTTGCATGCAATGTCTCTCTGGCCTCTCATGGAAGTTGTGATCAGATTGAAGTGGATTGATTGGATAAATATAATGAGATGGCCCAGCCAGCCCAGCCCTGGGAGACTCACTCAGCAATGGCATACATCCACCCAGCCACGCTGTTGTCTGGGATCCCACAAAGCACCAGAATCCAGATAGATCACCACCACCGCCAGGTACACCACAGACTCTCTCTCTTTATTAACCCACCTAATTTAGGAATCAACGGCACCTATAAGTGAAATCACAGTAGTGCCCTCCTATTTCTTTTTTTTCCCGTTGGGTTAGGTTGTGCTCACCCCTGGCAGCGCCAGGAAAGTCACACTCACGCATAGTGAAATGCTTCCTCCTTAACCCGTTACAGCCATTCACTATTTATATGTGTGTGTGACTTTGTGGATCACAGCAATACAATACGACGCCCCATTTTCTGCCCATCTTCCCTCTGCTCTCCTCTCCTCTGTTTTGCATTTTCTCAGAGATCTTGTCCACCGGACTGGAGTTCCTCCTCCCTAAGCCAGATGGCTATGGAGCCAAAAGTACCCCAGTCAATCTACTCAGCATCCCGCTGCTGCTTCTGCTTTGGGACCTGCTTCCCCTCACGGACCAGCTCCTCCCACTCCGGGCCTTCCTTGTGGGAGCGGATCGGATCCGGCCATCACGAAGACCGGTGGTGGGCGCGTGGCCTCAGGACTCTAAATAAGCTCCGAGAATGGTCGGAGATCGTGGCAGGCCCCAAATGGAAGACCTTCATTCGGCGATTCAATCGGGTACGCAGCGGAGGCGGCGCAGGCGCAGGCGCTGGCGCCAATCACGGCCACGCGAAGTTCCACTACGACCCCCTCAGCTACTCCCTCAACTTCGACGAGCGACCGAACAGTGTGGAGTTTGAGATGGAAGATCCAGAGCACGGTGGATTCAGGAACTTCTCCGCCCGATTTGCCGCAGTTCCCGGGGCGGCGAAGCACGTGGGGGTGGCGGGCATGTCTGGCAATGGCAAGGAGGTGGCAGTTTTGGGTTGATGCGATTGACTTGTTTTTGTTATTCTTTTTATCCTTACTTTTTAGGGCTATATACTATAGATCGATCGATCGATAGATAGATATCTAATTGATTATTTGTTTCATGTGATGTGATGTGATTGGATTGGATTGGACTGGATTGGTGTACAATAAAAGAAAAGAAAAGAGGGCAATTGATTAATTTAGAGAAAATTCTACTCCTGCTGCTAATAAGATTTAATTACTAATTCTACTCCTAATTTCATGAAAGGGTATGGGGTTCCAATTCCATTCCAATTCCCTGTAGTTGATTGACTATTTTTGCAAGGTTTCTGTACACTAAGCTTTTGGAGTGTTGTAAGTGTTGTCCATCTCACCTCTGTCCATTGCCATGATGTTCTTCCGTTGTTCTGTTCCTCGTCCCTCCCTTCTGGACAATCTTCAACCTGTCCGTCCCAGAGATAACAAATCTACTTGAAGGTCAAAGTGGCCTACTACGTACTCATACGAGCCCATAGAGTAGTAGCATCTCCTCTGATCCGATCCAAATTCCTTGAGCTTCCCTCTCGGCTCCTTGCGTCCATGCTGCGGAGCTTCCCTAAATTCGTGTTAGGGAGGAGGGAGCCTCTCTAGAAAATGCATGGGGGCCTGAGGAAATCTGCAGGGTACAGTCCCTTTTACCCAAAAGCAGGAGCCCAAAACTAGCTGGTAGTACAAGTATTTGTCTCAAAAGGGCATGGCATGGGACAGAGGAAAGAGACCAGCTTCCTGGGCTGGCTTATGAGTCCCACAATTATCACATTCAGCGATTGAGCCTGGGCTGGAACAAGTCAAAATGATGACAATTCTGGGGTGGCCATGCGGTTTATTGAGCCCTGACGAAGGAGACGAGACCGGCCCACTAAGTAAGCCAGCATGGGCTGAATCAGCTGGCAGCAATTCCAGATACCGGTCGACAATCCCTCTCAAGCAAAAGTAAGAACAATGGAATTGGAATCCAATGAAATTGTAGCAGCCCAGCCGCCAGAAAGCTGAACATGGAGTTAGTTGACAATGGAAGCTTGGGTAAGTTCCAAGTATAGCCAGAAAGCTCCTCCTTTTTGTATGATTTTTTTTTGAATAATTTCTTACTAATTGCTTGCAAAATGAGGATGTCTACGTAGGGAAGGGAAGGAACTAACTCTCCCATTTGACTTTACTATTGCGATTGATTTTGTCAAAATAATCAATAATTGCGACTGGCTGTTGTTGTTCCCGTCCCGACACCTTTTATCGGTCAGCAGACAAATTATATGGACACCACCACCAGGCCGGCCAGCATGTTCCAGTAGTACGGAGGGTGTTGCCCCTCTTTTTCACCCCCTCCATTATTCTAATCTGTGTTTTTTGGTTTCTTCCGAGGACCAAATAGTGCAAAGATTTTGTGCTTTTACATCTATATTAGAGAGAGTCTACCCTCCGTTCGGTCGTGGGTGAATCGAGGCTTAGATTTGTGTTCCTGGGCTGCTACCTCATTGCAGTGCTGTCTGTGCCTTTCTTTAATTTAAATCACTATTTTGAGCCTTTGGCAGTCTAAAAAGATGTGATTACTTCTTTAACTTGACCATCTCTATACATAATAAATTCACCAAGAGATGACATCCATATGATACTATTGGTTGGTGGTAGACATGCACCCCTACAACTCTCCTCTCATAAAATCCCTTTCCTTGCCCCTTTTTGTTATCTTGAAAAAGAAGAAAACAAAGACTTTGAATTTTTAATTTCCACATAAAAGAGAGAAACGACACTCAAAACATCTGCAATTTTACTTGTACCCGCAATATAATAAATACAATAGAAAACAAAGCAAGCAAGCAAATATATAAACATTCAAGTGAGTTGAACTTGAATGGATATGGATGGAAGGTGAGGTCCTCCTACACCTATTCCTGGTCCTAGCCCTAGTCCTAGTCCTAGTCCTAGTCCTACTGGAATTCACTCACACGCCTACTTTCTCAAGAGCAAATTTGCACCACTTGTTTTGTTTATGTAAAACAAGGCAAAATGACATTTATGCATTGCTTGGTTTAAGATCAATAATAAAACACTATATTTTATTTTTAGTATTTTCTATAAACATTTGATTATTTTCAGTAATAAATAAATGGGACATTCATATATGTCCTCTTGCACATGCAGGAGAATATATATAAATTTATATACATATAATGTGACTATATCTTTATCTTTAGTATTAGTAATATATATGTACATTGCCTTTAAGCTATCACTTCACATTTCACAACACCTCATTAATGGTCGGTGGGTGATGGCTATAAAGGCCCATTCTCTAAACTTTCCTTTTCAGCGTCATGGCTTACTTCTGGCAGCAGCTTCCTCTCCCCCTCCTCCTCCTCCTCCCCTCCCCATGAAAGCAACTTCTCTGTAAGCAATCATTCATTCCACCAAACGCATTAGTAGCTAGTGTTGCATAAGGAAAAAAAAAGGAAGAAATCAGCAAGGAAGTTATCTGCAGTGCAGTCGTATCAAACACTCGGCGAGGTTGTCCATCCATGGGGAACTGCCAAGCCATAGACACGGCAACTCTGGTGATCCAGCATCCTTCCGGCAAGTCCGAAAGGCTCTACAGGCCAGTCTCCGCCGCCGAGGTCATGAAGACGAACCCCGGACACTACGTCGCACTCCTCATCTCCACAACCTTCTGCCCCGACCCCGCCTCCGCCGGAAACCGTGCCTCCGCTGACCAAGGAGGAAGAGTCGTCGCTGCCGTCCCTGGGAACAACGTCAGGGTCACCCGTATCAAGCTCCTTCGGCCGACAGACACCCTGATGCTAGGCCAGGTGTATAGGCTCATTACAGCTCAAGGTTGTTTAACTCTCATGTGGCTTTTTTTTTATCAAGAGAAACTGATCTTCCTAGTTTAATTTCCAAAAATATCTAAGTATTATTAGTATGATTCTGTTTGAGTTATATAAAAGAAATTACAATACTGTTTTCTATCAGATCTTTTTCGTTTGAATTACCTCTAAGTTTTAGTCCCTTTGGCCTTGGGGGCTGGTTTTGGTTGTGAAGAGGTCATGAAGGTATTGTCTGCAAAGAAGAATGGGAAGATGAAGAAAGGGCAGCTGCGGGAGGAATCCTTGGAGAAGATGATGGGATCTAACATGAAAGTCCACAACTACAACCACAACAACAACCTGGTATTATTATTAGCTCTTTTCCAGTTTGTTTTATAAATATTAATTTCAGTTATCATAGAACATGCATACACATATACAGTTCCATCAGATTCCGTCCTCTCACTTCCATGCTATGGAAAATAGGTCTACATGAGATCTGATTTATATTGGATCTAAATGTTTGAAAAACATTGAGCTAGGCAGGCAGTCTACTATGTTTTTCTTTCTTTCTTTCTAATATATATATATTGAAATTTGAAATCTCACACACTTTTAATACTTTATTTTTCTTGGTCCTGGCAATCTAGGACCACTCCTGCTATGATGAGCTGTGAAGTCTGCAAACCCAATAGATTAAGACTATAAACACCTGTCCTCTGTTCAATGATACTTGTACTTGACCTGAACATGGTTGCAGTTGATCTTTGTTTCTTGCTAAATTGATTATTAGCTAATTAATCAACTTGCTTATTGTCTTATTCAGCAGGTGGGCAAGCCAGAGTGTCAGAGGAGGAGTCATAATACAGAAGCATCAAATTCCGGGGGGACACCAAGGCCAAGAACTTGGCAGCCCTCGTTGCACAGCATCTCTGAGTCTGCAACCTGATCTACTATACCTGATGCATACTCTGAAGTTCGAGCTTAACTGATCATGAGAAGGGAACTATATCCATCTTCCATATATGTATAGGGAGGGACAACAAAGCAGCCAAAATATTTGACTGCCCTTTAATGAAATCTTATAAATCATCATTTTATTTACGAGCTAGGGAAATTATGGGTCCGATCATGAGATTTCATGGGTAGCCAGACTCAAGTGGTTCTCTGTCTTACTCTAAGCTTACATTCCTACTATTGGTGCCAAAGCTGAGTATAATGTAATGTGACAGATTATTCAAGTAGTGTTGGATGGATCTTATCTTTATTTTTTTTTTGGTATCAAATTAGGGGATGTTTCTTACTGTACTTTACAAGGAAAGCTAGCTAATCAAAAGAGGAACCTTTTAGGCGGTAAAAAGCACCCTGGAAACAACGTTTTATTCCTCGTGATGAAGAGACTAATAATGAGGCTTCTGTCCATGGTAAAATGATGCTCTGGGTGACAGTAGGATTAGGATGGATCCAAAGCATACTAACAGTACATGCCTTTGAGATAAAAGGCTGGCAATCACTTATTCAATGAGCAAACTCATCCATTACTTGAAAAATGAGAAGGCTGACACTTGCTGAACCCACTTCTTAATTTGGCTTGATAATGATTAATGGATATGGACACTACATCCATCATACCAACATGCCAGTTGGGAAGGAATGAATCATTCATTGGTGCCCATTAACACACCTCCTTTTTGTGAATTCAAGAGTCGATTACTTATTGCATAGAACCTTTAAAAGCTTGGTTTTATCACCTAGCACCCTAAAACATTTAGCATATTCCCCCACTTTAATTGGAAAGGATCGGGCATGCACCTAAGGCTGGCTGGCACGCCTCTTCCCTTTTACTCAACTATTACTATTAAACTAAAATGGTATATCTAACCGGGTTATATACATCGAAAACTTAGTACCACGTTCTTTTTCTCGACTCTTCATTTTGAATGTTTCTATAGGAGTCCTACCTCACTGGACTACCAAACTTAGAAAGTTTCTGGAGTAAATGGAGCTTAGTGAGATTTTATGGCATATGTTTGAAGAATATAACTCTATGGATCATGATTTCGGCTCATGGGCATGGTAGTAGTTATGATCCAAGTAAAGTTTGTTTTTTTTTTTTTGCAACTAAGAAGGTAGGGGCCATGGCATAGGCAATATGATTAAAGGGTCAATTATGCAATGATAGCTGTATAGGTAGGCATAGGATGAGACAGTCTGCATTGGAAAGGGAGATTTGACCAATCCAGCTCTCTCTCTTATAATTCTGGGGTGACATGACAAAAACTGAGCAGCCTTAGAATAATTTCTGCAATTATTCCTTCACATATAATGCAATTTTAGTACTTTTTTTTTACTTCAGATCATTTGAATTGGCAGACTGTTATGTACCCACTTGCCATTCTAAGCTCAATTATTGGGAGAATTTGGGGATGAAGTGGGTCCCAATAACTTCAGGTATGTTAGCACCAACTTTGTACACCTTCACTCATTGTCTATAGTGTCCAATACATGCTGTAAAACTTTGCCATTCACTGTATCAAGAATATGGGTCCATCCAAAGTGGGACCTTTTCCGTCGTGATTTTGTAGTCATATGTCGGATCTAGCGCATAAGCAACTTGGTTTAGCCCTCTTCAGTTTTCTATAAAGCCAATAACTTTTCGGTTTCTTAACCGTTAAAGGGTCTCATGTATCGGGTACAAAGTAGATCTCGTACCATTTTCTGCAGTACAAGTATTATGTAGGCCGTTGATAGAGCTGTAAGTGACTCACATTACATATGCTCACCGGTCCCATTCAATCACGGACAAGATTATATTTTTGAACCACAATGGATCCTGCTTATCTATGATTTGAGTTCGTTTAGAGGTAGTTGATGATAATGATGATGATCTACAGAGGTGATTTGGGAGATGGGCCACTTTATTTGATGGGCTTATAAAAGCACAACCTCCATGGATACACTTGAAGCAAGCTAGCTTTAGAAGTGAATCGGTCCTATATTGGCAGGCTGAAGGTCCCTTGGCCCATCAATTGACTTCATTAAACAAACACATGCCATGGAGCCGTCTGATCTTCATTATAGATCAATTAAAATAATATTGTATCATCTTGCGAGATTTGACTGTCAATATAAAATCAAATGCCTGCGTGCTGTGACTGTGACTGACAGATTCAAATTGGGATGAGCATATCATAATGTGCCATTTTCTGTCAGAGATGAACTAACAAGGTAGCTCTTACAAGTTATTCGGTCAAAACAACAAAAGATGACCAAAAACAGCACGGAACATTCAATCATCAAGAACCACAGTTACAACAAACACTAGCTATAACGGAGTAAAAGATGACCAAAAACAGCACATCTATCATCCTAAACTACGGCAGCGGCAGTTCCCTTTGCCCTAGTTTTGATACGAGGAAGCCCGAGAGGAAGAGGTGTTTAGGCTTTGAAGAGATGTATGATTGTTCGAGCAAGGGGCGTCTTCCACCTCCTTGTCCTTTGGATGAACCATTTTCTTTTTTCACAGGACTGACAAACAGCTGCATGACACATCTATATATTGCAGAGGACTTGTTCTGACCCTCAGCACTCACCCTTTGAAGAACAAAACCACCATTGAAGCAACACAGCATTACTTCAAACTGAGTTTGCTTGAAGCTCCTGGTATTTCCTACTTTGCTGTTCAAGCTACCAAGACAGTCTGCAATCGGACACTAAGACAACAACAGATCCAGCAAATCAAAAATCAGTGGAGTTTGCATTATACAAGTCCCTCCCTCCAGGACCCACACCGCGATATCGAGCCCTGTATATCACATCTGACTCTCTCGGGAAGGGCCGATATAAATCATCATCACCATCACCGTCCTCCCCTTCTCTATCCTTCATCACCTCCAGCAGTCTCCTGGCCTTCTCCCTTGCTCGATCTGTACCCCTCTCCTGAACCTCCCTCAGAACCTCCACAGCCCTGGCATCTCTCGCCAATCCCCGGAACCTCATGTTCCCGTGGCTCAACGCATAGAGAGCTGCCACGCAGTTCTCCCGAGCTGCCTCGGAGTTCAACCGGTCCTCTCTCAACAGACCCACTATTATCTCGACTGCGTTTGCGTCCAACATGGCCGACTTTCCCTCGACGCAGGCGGCTAAGTTACACAGGATCAGCAGCACCCGGCTTGCCAAGTTAGCTGACGATCTCACCATCTCGAGGAGGGTAGGAACGGCATCGAGCTTGATCAGCTTGATCCTGTTGCTCTGTACGAGCGTCAGGTTGTACAGTGCGAGAGCGCAGTCATGCTGAGTGCGCTCACTCTCAGATCTCAGGGCGTGCAGGAGCGGAGGTATGGCGCCTAAGAATCCGATGGAAACCTTATTCTCATCCTCCAGGGCGAGGCTGAAGAGGGCACCGGCGGCGTGTTCCTGCGACTCTCTGAACCCTCCATTCAACAAGTCGATCAGGAGAGGGACGACCCCCGACCTGACGATCTTGACCTTGTTTGTCTTCTCTAGTGATAAGTTGACCATGGAGGCGGCAGCATTCACCTGCACGGAGCTGTGAAATGAGGTGAGCAGCGACTTCAGGACTGCGATCAGCGTCGTGGTGCAGAGAGAGGACCGTGATTCGGCCATGGTTCGGGTGATCTTCCTCAGTTGGATGACGCCCCTCTCCTGCTCGAATATCTCCTCACTTGTCATGCTTGAGATGAGCTCCTCCTCTTGAGGGTCACTGGGCCAGAGGGGATCAGCTTCCGACGACAGAGCTTCTTCTTCGTCCCTCAAGTCCGTAGAAGAGAGCGATGAGTAGCACAGGGGTCGAGTGGTGAAGGGCAGGGGAATTTCAGGGCTGGCAGCCCCGGGCACCACCGACGACTCCGAGGAGGAAGAATGGTGGAACCGGTGGCTGATTCGGGGCCCCAGCTCGCTGACCGCGTGAGGGAGCACCATCACCGGTGGGTTCTCGGCAATTTCTCTCAGGAGTTCCCTCTCGGGCGTTCTAATCGGGTCGACCGACGGCGCCATCTTGACGCGGATGAGCTCGACGATGGAGGAATAATCAGGCGTGGGCGGGCGCAGAGCGCCGGATTTGGAGCACCAGCTGAAAATGGTCTTCTGAAGGGCCAGGTTGGGGATGAGAGCGGAGAAATCGGGGCGCGAGCCGTCGTAGAGGACCGGAGAGAAGCCGAGGTTCCTGCATGCCAGCACGGCCACCCGCTCGAAGGTCTGGCCGGAGGGGACTACGACGGGGTCGGACATCAAGGACCCGAGGATCGGGCATAGAAGCTCCGGCGGTGGTGGTGGACCTTCTTCAGGCTTAGATGAGGCGGTGTGAGTGAAAGGAATGACCCATCTGTGCTTCCCATTTCCGACCATATCCTCTCTGTGTTGTATTCTATCTATCTGACTCAGCTGCTCCGGAATGGGGAGAAGGGGAGATGATGAGTGGTTCAGGGGAGATTGAATGGGTCAAAGGCTTCTGATTTGGTAGAACAGAATATGGCGCGGAAAGCTATCAGAGCCGAGCAGGACGAAGTAGGAAGAGAGGGAGAGGTGAATACAAAAGGACAAGAATTTTGTGTTGGTGATGTAGAGGAAGGGGAAGACTTTAGGTTAAGAAAATACAGAACAAGGCCTGGGCTGGTGATTCGTTTGCATTGCATTGCATTGCAAAGACTGACGGAAGTAAGCCGAGCAACATCATACATACATCTGACTGGGTTGGCTGTAACTATGACTATGAGAGTAAGTAAACAATGCTAGGCCTAAGCCTTGGGCTCAGATTGTTTACAGTTGACTGATCAGATACAGCCCAGCCTGGCCCAGGTAGACTGTTCTGCTACCGCTAGGCTTGCCCAACCCAACCCTAATAAGGCCCATATAATCCACATAATTGTGTGTTATTTATTATGCCATCTTAATTTTGAAATTTGAAGAGAATGATTTAATGTCATTTATGATGCATGCCCTTTCCCTTAATTTTAGACTTGGACTATTTCTTAGGCGATAAGAATAAGAACCCACCCACTCACCTTTAATTTAATTGACCCGGTACACGCCTACTTCATTTTTTCCTATGTTTTGTTTTGACAAAATCTCCCTCCCTCCCTCCTCTCTCTCTATAGATATATAATATTAAAAATTTACATCTTATTAATAAATTATATACGAGGCGCCTACCTCATTCACCCCATCAACGATAAACCTCCCTTTCCCAATAAAACCCACAATCAATCTCTCTCTTCTTCTGCCCATCATCCTCTCCCTATCACACTACCTGCTTAGCGGTCGCCTCCTCCTCATTCTTACATCTCATCAATGGAGAGCAACAACTCGTTCGGCAAATCGTGGGCTGACCAGTGGGACAGCGGTTCCGATCCTTATTATCACTCCGGCGAGGGCGGGAAGAGCGGTGACGGATCACCCGCCTCTTCCAAGTACAAGCAGAAGGCGGTGGAGGGGCTGGGCAAGACCAAGACGGCAGCATCTCAAGGCATGAAGAAGGTGAAGGAAGGCACCACGATTGGGATCCAGTGGATCAAGACCAAGTACCAGAAAACAAGTCAGAAGCCCTAATCCAATGATCATAAATAATACACACATTACTTTATTAGATTGTCGTGTCATGTGTGTGTATGTGTGCCTGGAAAACAAATCTGATTTGTTTATATCTTAAGGCAAATCAGAATACTAATTTATCGAATACCATCAAAAGAATAAATATTTCGCTCACCTATATTGAATATTTTTATTAATGGCCACGGCAATGCAATTGAAGTTAGTTTAGAGGAGAAAAGGTGACAGTGGAGGAGTAGATTGCCATTATTGCTGCTGCTGCTGCTGCATATTGCACAATTAAAGAATGAAAGGAAAGCCAGACTCCACAAAAGAATATAGGAGTGGCTCATTGGTTTCCTCTATCCCCTCTTGATGTGGTGGCTGCCTGGAAAGTGGCTCCTGCATCCATTTTTTCTTCTTGAGCATTTCTTGGCATTGGCAATGGCACACATTGATGTCCATATCGTCATCCACTTCAATACAGATCGTGGTTCCCATCGAAGTTCATTTATAAAATAGATTGTGAGGACATAAGATCTTATGGGAAAATAAAATTGAAAATCTAATATATGAAAAAGAAAGTGGTAGAGATAGCGCTAGCTGGTAGTGGTATCCATCTTCCTCTTCTTCCCTACTACTCCCCTTTCCACTAGAATCCTGTCTCCTTTTTCGCGGGTGAAGGCAATGGGAAGCGCGGCAGAGAAGGTGGCTGCCGTCATCATGGTAAAGGTATGACCCTATCTCCATCACTGTGCGTGTTTGATCTGTAATGGAAGGTGTTGTTTCTAATTGGGTGACTTCGTCTATTCTCTTCATTTTTCAGGTATTCGGTTTCGGCCTCTCTCTCTAAACATTCCTAAGCCGCTTTTCCCTTTGGCCGGGCAGCCGATGGTGCACCACCCAATATCTGCTTGTAAAAGAGTATATTCCTCAACCTCTGCCGCAACGACTATCCAATTAATTGTCTGTGACCCAAAGCTACTAATTTCTCTAATGATCTCACTATTCCTTGGCAGATTCCAAATCTCGCTCAGATCTTTTTGATCGGCTTTTATGAGGAGCGTGAGTTTGCACTCTACGTCTCTGCTACCTCAAACGAGCTGAAGGTGCTTGTCAGGTTAGGCCGCTCAATGTACTCATTTTCTGTACAATTTTGTCCTTGGGCATAGTCTGCTGATCCATGTCTGTTAAACCCATGCCTCTATTAGGTACTTGTAGGAAGACAAACCACACGGCTCTGGCGGGTGGGCTTTACAACTTCAGAGATCTGATTATGGAAGGTAGCCCGGTTTGTCTTTTACTCTCTTGAGCATAGAGTCCATATCTCTCTTGTTATTTTCCATACTAATGTCATCCATAAAAAATCGTCTGTAAAGTTGGTACCCGTGTCATTGTAAAGTGTAGATCAGGCAGTGGCTGCTCTTCCTTCTGATGGGATTCATGCATTATGTAGTGCATTCATAGACGTTGGGGTGCAAAAATTTACCCTCCATATTTTTAATTGATTGATCTGTCGAATATCTGCTAGATTTTAACATTATATACGTTCATCCACCATTGATGTCAATGATTGCGTGAAATTTGATGTTCTTGAGATCAACCAAGAAGAGAAAGTAGAAATGAAGGCTTCTCTTCTTTCTATATTTCTACTGTAGAGCTTAAATTTATCTCTGGCTGAGTGAATTATAATCTAATGAGAATAAATTGACATTTGGATGGTTTACCGCCATGTGATGTTATTTATTCTGTTTAATATCTTAATTTGATTGTACCGTTGTCATTTTGCAGTCTCATATATTCTTGCTAAAATGTGATGTTTGCTGCAGCTTCCCACTCCCAGAGATGCTTGGTAAATTTGTCCCCCTTCAACTTTTTTTGTTCATCAAGTTCACGAGGAACACTAACCAGAATTTGTAGTGATCTTATATATCACATTTTTGTTTTAACATTGCATATGGGATGCTTAACTTAAAATTTTCTTCTGTTATTGCAGAGGCTCGTAAACAATATGGTGGTATTGGAACTCTTCTGGTTATTGAAGTTAGTACTCCATCCACATAATCCATACGACAGGGATAGTCATGTTTGGTTATCATCTATCTATTTCATGGTGGATCTCCATGAAGTAAGATTCTGAAATTTATTCGTGAATAGGTTTGTGCAGAGTCAGCCAGTCAATTTGGTGAATTGGTAGCTGATCCAGTTACCAATGAACTGTTGCATTACACTGAGAAACCTGAAACATTTGTATGCCATATCTCCTTATTTTCTTCTATATTGCTGTCGATTGTCTGATCGGAAGTTCTTTCATATTTGGCATACTGAATGGGGCCACATATCCCACATTTCTTTGAGGACAATTTATTACCTATTGCAGGTGAGTGACCGCATTAATTGTGGCGAGTATGTCTTCGCACCAGATATTTTTGCTGCCATTCAAAATGTTTCCACTCAGCGGAAAGACAGAGGTAAGAAGTTGAATCAATCTGATAACTTATTTCGTGAAATAGGTCAACACTAGCTGATTTTACATTCATACTTCAAATGCTCTGTATCTAGTTTTCAACAGAAATTTTTAATTTGCTACTTGGGTTGGATGCTAACGTTTCTGAAAGCAAAATAGGAAAATAATCTGCAGTGCGTTTTTTTTAATCTTTTCATTTCAACTTGTTATCTGCATAAGGTTGATTCTTTGATTTCCTGAAGCTAATTTAAGGTGTGTATCTAGCTTTGAGGCACTGCAGCATGTCACAAGGTAGTTACCTGAAGCTTAGGTTGGAATTAAGTTTTTATATGGTTCATTCTTTGTCCGTGACTTTTGATGAATAACCCAGGAGGGGAGATGCAACAATTTTTTTTGTGTGAATACAAGACGTGGACAGGAAACTTGACATGTATAATATATATTATAATTATTTGGACTAAATTGATACTAACATGAGTACATTGGTATTTATTCGGGTTGTCGCAATTTTCATTCACACTATCACTTCTAAAATTTTTATTTTTCTACTGCAGTGCCAGTGCTGTTTATCAGCCTTAAAAATAATATAGAATTGAATATTCTCTCTCTGCTGTATACATGTTCTGATGTTAACTTCCTTAGTAGGAACCCACCTTCGGATTTTGTACGACTTGATCAAGATATCTTATCTCCTTTAGCTGGGAAAAAAACAGTTGTATACATATGAGACCATGGACGTCTGGGAACATATTAAGACTCCTGGGTGAGCCGAATAACCTTTTCTCATAAGATTTCCCTCTTCTACATCCATTTGGATTGAAGCTGACTAATAACATTTGTTTAATGATTTGCAGCTGGCTTTGAAATGTTCGGGCTTATATCTTTTACAGTTCTAAATTACATCCTCTTAAATATTGTAAAATAGAAAAGCTCAGATAGTAAATTATATTAAGAATATATATAGGGTATATTTATATTATTTATAAATATACCCCTAACTTATTAATATTACACACTCCCCTCAAGATGGATGGTAGATATCTACCATTCCAATATTGTTACAAATATCATCCCATTCTCTTTAACCTAAACCTTTAGTTAAAAAATCTGCTAGTTGTCCACTAGTCTTCATATATTGCAGTTCCACAATCTTCATATCAATTTTTTCTTTAATAAAAAATCGATCAATTTCTACGTGTTTGGTCCTATTATGTTGAACTGTTGAACTGTATTGTTGGCAATATTTATAGCAGACTTGTTATCGCACTACAACTTCATTAGTTCTTCTTTAAAGAGGCGAAGCTCCATTAGTAAGCTTCTTATCCAAATTATCTCACAAACAGTTTGAGCCATTGATCTGTACTCTGCTTCTGCTGATGATCGGGCAACTATTTCTTGTTTCTTACTTCTCCAAAATACAAGATTACCTCCAACAAACACACAATAGCTAGACGTAGATCTCCTATCATCCACACAACTTGTCCAATCTGAATCACAAAAGCATTCCACTCTTGTGTAACTCTGAGGCTTAAACCAAATTCCTTTACCTGGACCCCCTTTTAAATATCTCAATATCCTCATGGTAGCATCCCAATGATTTGTCCTGTGATCATGCATATATCTGCTCACAATACTAACTGCATACATGATATCAGGTCTTGTATGACATAGATAGATCAATCGTCCCACAATTCTTTGATATTGTTCTTTATCCACTGAGTCACCTGACTGAGCACATAACTTATGATTTGGTTCTATCGGTGTCGAAGCAGGTCGACAGCTTAACATCCTTGTCTCAGTAAGTAAATCTAATGTATACTTTCTCTGAGAAAGTACTATGCCTTTCCTAGATCTCGCAATCTCAATACCGAGAAAATATTTTAGAGGACCCAAGTCTTTTATCTCAAATTCTTTATTTAATTATTTTTTCAACTGTAATATCTCAACATTATCATCCCCAGTGATGATGATATCATCCACATATACTGCAAGAATAGCAACTCGACCATCAGAGTGTCGATAGAAAACCGTATGGTCTCCGTTAAACTGCCGGTAACCCATTTTGACCACTGCACGTCGAAATCGATCAAACCATGCTCTTGGTGACTGTTTGAGTCCATATAAAGATTTCTTCAATCTACAAACCTTCCCCACAGTCTTCATCGTACCAAATCCAGGTGGAATTTCCATATATACTTCCTCTTGTAGGTCTTCATGCAAAAATGCATTCTTTACATCCATTTGATGTAATGTCCACCCGAAATTAGCAGCACATGAGATAAGCATTCTAACAGTACTCATCTTAGCTACTGGTGCAAAGGTCTCATCATAGTCTATTCCATATGTTTGACTATAACCTTTTGCCACCAACCTTGCTTTGTATCTAACAACTTCTCCTTCGGCATTCTGTTTCATATTGAATACCCACTTACATCCTACAGCCTTTTTTCCATTTGGAAGTTGAGCAAGTTCCCACGTTTTATTCTTCTCTAGTGCTTTCATCTCCTCATGCATTGCTCCAAGCCACTTCGGATCCCGTTTCGCTTCTTGCCAATTATTTGGTATTTGTACTAACTGTAGTGATGCAATAAACGACTTGTATGCAGGTGGAACAGATGCATATGAAACATAATTAGATATATCATTCTCAAAACCATATCTAATTGGAGGTTTCCCTGCATTAGCTCTACGTTCTCTATTGATGGCAATAGGTAAGGAATCAATACCATCTAATGACGTGGACGAACCATTAGAAGGTTGTATAGAGTCATTACCTTCTGGTGATGTTGATGAAGGTTGTATATAGTCATTACCTTCTGGTAACGTTGATGACGGTTGTATAGAGTCATTACCTTCCGGTGACGTTGATGAAGGTTGTATAGAGTCATTACTTTCTGGTGATGTTGATGAATCGTTAGAGGGTTGATTAATACTTGGGATTGGCTCACCATCACCTGACTCATCTTTCTCCCCCTTAGCATCGTCCTTATTTCTCCTGCTATATACCTTCAATTGAGGCTCATCCTTTTTTTCATCTTTGTTACTCCAAATTATAGGACACGGATTCACTACTACAATAATATTTTCACATTTTGATCATTGATAATTTCTTCATTTGTTTGCCATATATCAGGAATTGACAAGTCTTCTAATACAGTTGTAGATTTTGTTGATTCCTTATAGAATGGTTCATTCTCACGAAAAGTCACATCCATACTCACAAATAGTCTTTTCTCACTTGGACTCCAACACTTGTATCCCTTTTGAGTACTGGAATAACCCACATAAATACATTTCAATGCACGAGGATCGAGCTTGCTTACCGAAGGACGATGATCTCTCACAAAACATATACATCCAAACACACGAGGAGGGACTATGTATGTGTTTTTTCCCATCAATACTTCACAAGGTGATCTAAAGTTTAACACTTGTGAGGGCATCCGATTAATCAAATAAGCTGCTGTCAGTACAGCTTCACTCCATAAATACTTTGGTACATTCATCTTGAAGAGAAGAGAGCGAGCAACTTCCAACAAATGACGATTTTTCCTTTCTGCAACACCATTTTGTTGGGGGGTATCTGGACATGTAGTCTGATGAATAATTCCCTTACCAGATAGATAAGATAAAAATTCCCGATTCACATACTCAGTGCCATTGTCTGTTCTAAGAGTACAGACTTTGGCATTAAATTGAGTTTGAACAAGAGCTAGAAAATCCTTAAAACATAATAGTGCTTCTCCTTTGTGTTTCATCAAATATAACCATGTCATCCGAGAGTGACAATCAATAAATGTGATAAACCATCTGAATCCACTAATAGAGGTAATCGGACATGGCCCCCAGACGTCCGAGTAAATCAATGAAAATGGCTCTATACTTCTTAATCCAATAGAATTATAACTTGTTTTTGTGTGTTTTCCAAACTCACAAGCATCACAAACAAGTTTATTGCGTTCTATTTTACTCATCAGCTCTGGTCTCAACCTTTTAAGACTCTCAAAAAATGGATGTCACAATCGACAATGTTCTAACATTGCTTCATCTTCTTCTTTACTATTCACTGCAACACTCAAACTTTTATCCACAACTCTTTGATTTAGATACCATAATCCTCCACGCTTACTGCCAGTTCCAAGTATGTTCTCAGTGTTTCTCTCTCGAAAGATACAAGTGTCCCCATAAAAAATTACTCTACAATTCAATTGATCAATGATACTACTAACTGACAATAGATTAACTGGAAAAGAGGGAACATGCAAAACAGATGATAATGTGATTAAATCAGTACATCTAACAGAGCCCTTCCCTTTGATAGATTGTATTGTTCCATCTGCCGTATGAACAACTCCCTTATAAGATTGAGGATATTTATCATATGTATTAAATTTTTCTATTGATCCTGTCATATGTCTTGATGCACCAGAATCAATAATCCAATTTGTGGAAGATTCAAGTATTTGTACCTGATTACCACAATTGATCTCATTTTCGTCCAGTATGATGAGAAATCTGCTATTCATATTTTCCATCTCTTTCAAATCCCTTCCAGCTTCTAGGTCTCCAGGTCGCAGCTCCCGACGACGACAAATCTTAGAGATATCTTTTCATCTTCTTTGACAATTCAGTTAATTCGCATTCGAAGCCGTCTCAGGCTCCCCCAATCCTTCAGAAACACCAAAACTTGAAAATACTAGAAAACCCTAGCTCTGATACCATCTTAAATATTGGAAAATAGAAAAGCTAAGATAGTAAATTATATTAAGAATATATATAGGGTATATTTATACTATTTATAAATATACCCCTAACTTATTAATATTGCACACATCCCTAACCCTATTAGCAAATGGAGATGGCATGAAGAGTCCCACAATTGTTGGAGACGTTTATATTCAGTGGCAAAGGTGATTTGTTGAAATTAAAGGAATGATGAATCCTTAAAAAGCTTTTTAACTCAGTAAAGTGATTAATTCTCATGCTACCAATTTCGTAGATATATCTCAATGAAAATTCTTTGTATATTTTCCCTGTAAAGGCTAATGTAAATTGAGTATGTTTGGGCTAAAAAACTTTGAACAGGTCCACAATTTTACTTGTTTTGTACCTGGAAATTTGAAGTTTTGAAGATAACTAGGGTCCCATCTGTGATTTACTATCTTTGCTTCTTTAATAACACCTGAAACTTCAGTTGATTTGGTGAAACAGATTGGACCAAATGTTTCAATATCTGCAAATGCACCTATAGGAGCTGGTGTAAGACTTATTAGTTGCATCATTCTGGATGATGTTGAAATTAAGGTAAAAAAGAATCATATTAAAGTGGAAGAAAAATACATTGAGTGATGTTGGTTGCTTTTTACTACCTTTTACATACATATCAACATTATTTTCTGCTCACGCTATAGGAAAATGCAGTTATCATTCATTCAATTGTTGGGTGGAAATCTTCCAATAGAACCTGGTCCCGTGTCCAGGCAAGTGAAACTTCTTTCATGGGACAATTTTGTTTGGATGAAGCTTGGTGCTGTGAATTTTCTGCCTCTTTTGAATTAAAATCTCTTATCCTAGTCAAACCAAATTCAGTTTTAAAATTCTCAAGTATAGAAGAGTTAGGAAAGGAGTATTTTAGGTTAGCATGTTGTGATAAAGTGGGATTGGTTTTAAGGGGCAAGGAGATTATAATGCCAAGCTGGGCATTAAGATTCTCGGTACTCACTATTTTCTTTCTTTCTTTATTTATTTCATTAATTTTTGTTAAATTATAACTTGATGCTTATGATGACATCTTAACCATATTGTCAAAAAATAAAAATCTTATTCACGTGAGGCAGTGACAGTTGAGGATGAGGCGGTAGTGGTCAACAGCATAGTCCTTCCTTCCCCCGGGCACCCACAGTCCAATCTTATCTTATGCGTTTCCGTAATCATATCTATCTATCTATCTATCTATGTGTAAGTAAATTGACATTCCTGAGATTATCTATGGGAATAATAAATGTAATAATCATATATCTGCTTTAACTGCATAATTTTGTGGTGAGAGCTGAGGTCTTTGTAACTCTGTTCACGTGAACGGACAGGAGACTTGCAGGAACAGAATTGGAAGTCGTCCCCCTTGATCTTGTGTTCACATTTGAGAGTTGAACCAATATCAGTTGGAACTCATTGCATGTATTCAGTTTTTTTCTTGTACAATTCCACAAGACTAAAAATTACCGTTAATTTTATTCCAGCATGATTATAACTTAAGGGGAAGACAACATAAGATCCCATGATCAACCAAAACGTACCAAAAGAAAATAAAGACAGGAGAAAATTAAACTTATTATTGGCACATCTAATACTAAGAAAGTGCCGAGACACTACCTCAGCTACCCTATAAATCATGGGTGCCTATGGCAGTGATCAACATTTTCAATAAAAAAAAAGCCTAAGTTCTTCCCCAAAAGGGGAAAAATACAAAGAAGAAAGATCGAATCATAGGCAACCAGAATGTCGACCACAAAAATATTATATTATGGATGCAGTCTCCAGTAGAGATAAATTAATAGTAAAAGAAAAACTGATGGTCGGACTCTCCCAACTAACCATGATATCTCATACATTGGGTAATTACATCCAAACTGAACTTATCACAGGCCAAGAAACGTGGCTATTTTGACCAGCTTGGCCTTTTCTGTTCTGGCTGCTCTCACCTAAGGTTTTCCAACCCATGCGCGCCTGAAACTGATAATTCACAGATATCTACTTCCACGCCTTCTTCTCGGATAAGGATATTAGCTGTGCATAACACAAGGGAGCAAACAGCCAGAGATCGATCGTGAGAGAAGACATCAGGAAAGACAGCTTCTTTTAAGATATCCAATGTGTTGCGCTCACCTAACCTATAGGTATCATGAACCGTCTACATCATATGGTAAGGTACATTTGCCCCTTAAATTTGAACCATAACTTTATCTAACATTATACTCTTAATTGTAATGGAAACAAACAAAAAAAACACTGTAAGTCCTTGTTAAATGGCTATTTATAATAATAGAAAAAAACAAAAACACCGAGAAAATGAATATATTGACTTAATAGCGCATTCAGACCAAAAAACCATAGGTAGGGTAAAGACAGGTATATACAAGTTGTAAGTAAAAAGGAGGACAGCTGCAACTACTTGGGAGGGAGGAAATGGGGGGAGAACATACTTATTAAATTAGCAAGAAAACCATTCCATTTGTCAAAAACCTAATGAACTTGAATTGGCTATGACAAATGTTGCCTATATTTAAAACTGACGAGGATTTATGAGCATACATGAACCATCATCCAAATGCATTACAAGGAAAGTTATATGCAAAAGCAGCAATTAACCAGATTCACCAACCCCATCCTACTGGAAGGAAAATATGCTATTGTTCCCTATTATCATATCTAGATTGACAAGGGTTATTCATAAAAAAAATCTAGATTGACAAGGCAATTATTTCATGTGAATGACCAATCTCTTTACATGTTTGCCCAGGAGAACCCCTGCCCTCAAATACATGAACTCACATAAACTAAATTCATAAATTTTAGATAGAGATACTAGAGATTAAGAATGAAATTTTCACCAGATTATCCACTCCTAAATATATATCTAAAACATTCCCAATGATCAAAGAATAAGCACATATCATATAGCTAATAAGTAAAACATGCACAGGAACATTAAATTGACTAACCTGGTGTGCCGCGTGCACCGACTGCCGAGAATCACGAGATGATTCACTTCTGAAGCTAAGACTCTTTGGCTTCAGAGAACCACATCGTTTATTGATCTCGACCATATTTTCCTTTGTGATATTCTCTTCGACAGAGTTAATAGGGTCAGGGCTGCATGAAACATCCCTCTTTCGCTTCCTCTGGAATGTATACTTGAGAAACTTACTGTCGGTTGATTGACTAGGAATCCCATCATCTTGACCCAAAGCCTTCAAGTTCAAGTTCACTGAAGAGCCTTTAAGTTTCCCACAATCTGCAGCTGCACAATGAGCTAGACCTGAAGCTTCATCAGGCCCGTCAGTACATCTCTCAACCTCTGCCTCCAAGAACCTATTGCTCAATTGTTCAACATTCACAATTCCTGTTTGCAGACATGATTTATCCTCATCAGGTGAATCTTTGGAGCAACAGGGATTCTCAGTTTCTTCAGAGTGATCATGGAGCTCCACAAAAGAATCTGTCCTATCGGTAAAGCCCTTATCTAAAGGATTTCCTAGTGCTTCATGTTGCTGTGACTCAAGAAAGCCACCCTTAGATTTGTCACCTGCTTTGTCTGTACACACAATTTCTAATAGCATAATTGTTTTATCAACATAATCATAATTTTTGGAGCAAGAAGGATCGTGGGCGTCTTCAACATAATTAGGAACATTTGCAAGAGGAAAGGCTCTGTCTTTTCTAGTAGCTTGCTTTATCTTCGTTCTGGTGGACTGGTTGGCTTCAAAACAAATGGCGTTGTTGTCTTCCTTAACCAATTTGGAACCATTTGAACAGCTCAATTCCAGTGAGACACAAGACTGGTTGCCTTGTCCATCCCCTCTCCTCCATATTTCTTCTCTAACCTCTTTGTTGCATGAGCTTCCTTTGCATGCTCGAATCCTCTGGGTACACCCATTCTTGTGCAGCTTGGGCTCTTTGTACCTCCTAATTATGGAAGCAAATTCTGGATTTGGAAAACAACAATATCCCTTACAGGAATCTTCTTTGGAGCAATCATCACTTCTCTTGGAAGCCTCATCGGAATCCAAGACCTTTGCATTAGAGACTGTCATCAGTTCTTCTCCTAGCTCTGCCTGGGGTTGGGTGGTCTTGACCCGATCAATCTCAGATTGTACTTCTCTCAATTCTTCTCTAAGATCTTTGACTATATCCTCAGCTTCATGGAGTTGAGCTTCAAGCTCTTCGATCTTATTCTGTTGGCTCACAGTCATGATCACTGCATCATTGTTCTACAATGTAGGAATGAATCAACAGATGCAATTTTCTTTCAGCTAAGATGAATATAATATCGATAAACCCAACAACATATTACAGCTTAGATTAGGTTTCTCCTGTCAGCATATAGACAGTTCCAATACATTTATTTCTGCTCATTTTAAATGAAACTACATCTCCACCAACCTCAGAAAAGCAAACAGCACATGAATTTGATGAACAAAATACAAACAAAAAAATTCCTCCTATAATAACTTATTTCCCAAATAAATACAATGTTTGAGATTGATATCAGTGTATCTCATTTTATTACCTCAACAAAGGCAACCACACCTCAAAACTCGGAAATTCTTGAGCAGCACAGCATATAAAATGAGACCCGGACTACACAAGCCCAATAATCACATTAAAGAGCAATCTAATATCGGTTTATTCCTTTCTCTCTAACATATCACGAGCTAACAAGTTGTTCAACTGGATACCAAAGCAGCATTAGAACTTCAATAAGAAGGTATTGGAAGAAACAGTTACCCCTGGTTATCAGCCTACTGAGATAAGATTTTGAGACAGTAAGCGGCTTTCACAGATTCAAAGAGCAAAACAAGTCTAATATGATCAACTTAAGATAAAGCTCTCCAGTATTTTTAATATCAACAGATCAAAAACTTCTGAAACCAAAAGCATAGACCTAGATTAACTGAAACCAGAACCACCTTAGATTCCAACATCTTCTTCAATTTCATTAGCATGCGGAGAGAATCTTCCTTGACGCAGAGGAGCTCTTGCTGGAACCTCGCAGCCTTCCTCTCTGAATCCATTATACGGACAGCCGCCTCTTTGGTCGTGTTCAAGATAATCTCCGCGTACGCCTTCTTCAGCGCCGTCAGTTTCTGATCAAGACTCATAAATCAATCCCCCAACATATGAGAGGTCCAGATATAATACGAGTAAATAAAGGGAAAGGACGCGAAGATCTAAGCCGAAGCAGTGGGGGAGGGGGGAATGAAGGCACCCGACCGACAAGAGAAATAAAAAACCCACGGCGAACGGAAAACAAAGCACAGGAACCTAAGCTTGATTTTGATCGGGAGGAATGCTTACATGGGATTCTTCCATCGGAGAGTGAGATTGCCGGCAGAAGGACGGGACCGGAGAAGGGAGAATAAAAGAGTTGGTTGAGAGTTCTGTTAGTTGTGTTCAGCGGCGGCTTATGTTTGTTATGAACAGAAATTCGCTTCCATTTCTCAATTTACCCTTTGCCACACCACTTAATTACGGGAGAAGCCATCCCTGCTGTGAGTGGGGACTGGGGACTGGGGACTGGAGTGGATGGACTTGATTTGCAGAGGAGTGAGGCGGGCAGCTTGGGCGGGAAGTGGAACCGTACAGCGGTCCCACCGACTACAGCCGTCCATTTGATTTTGGACGCGTGTGAGTATTCCTGTCAAGTCGTCAATGTGCATGCACACCAAAAAAATGTGAGATTTATTCTACCAAAAAAGGAATCTAATCAGATTGATTACTTTTGGATATTTTTTTAAAAAATATAATCAATAAATATTTAACCCAATCCTATGGTATGTTATGTTACGCCCTCACAGATTGAATATATTAAATATTAAATGATATAATATTAAATATAAGCCGATTAACAAAACCCTACGGGTGCCTGCGAACCTCTTTGGTTTTCTCCTGCTACAGTTTTCAGTTCTCTCTCCTATTCCTGTGCCTCCTTTTCTACTCTCTCATTCGGATCTCTATCTCTTATCATAATTGCAGTTTCTAAACACCATTGTTGAATTATTGGGGATTTTGATCAATCTGAATTCGCTCCTTTCTGCCAAGAAAAGTAGGGTCATGGCTTCGCCCGAGGAAAATCCCTCTTCATCGAAAATCGCTAGAGGGAAAATCTGCATAAGTGAAGAGTGGTCAAAGGCCGCTGTTTCCATCACTTTCGGCTCACAGGATTCTCCCCAGCCGACTGTCCTTGTTTGCGGTCCTAAAAACTCCGGGAAGTCCACTTTCTCCCGTCACCTGCTAAACGTTCTACTTCAGAAGTCAGTAGTTAACTCTTCCTCTCTTCATGTCCCGCCCTGCTCAGTTTAGTGCAAAATTTTGTGAATTTTTATTTTTAATATAGTAAAAGCCTGTAACTTACTTTGCTTCACTGCACAGTTCAGTATTTTTTATCCTTTATTTTGCTTTGAAGCTAATAATTCTATTGTTATTTGTATTTAAATAAAAAAATTGTAAGGTTCATGTATACAGCTTGAATCCTGCAGGCTTCATCTGCACTGGCTTTTGAGTATTTGATTCTTGTGGCAATGTGACTAGATTTTCATTTGTAGTTAGGGATCTAAGTGGTTATTAAATTTTGAGTTTCGTAAATTGTGCATTGCCTATCTGTTATCAAAATTCAAAAATTAGATACAATTGATACATGGAGCATCTTTATGGGAAACTATAAACTTACTAGATTTTTAGCTATTGGTGCAGCATAGTTGCATTAGAACATCTAAGAAAAAATTGTAATTTACTGATCGCTGCCATCATATTTTTATTGTTTGAATAATATAATTATTGTACTCATCTTAAGTAATTAACTGAAGTGATATTGGATTGTTTCTTCACTGGTGAACTTGAATCTTGCTTCCCTTATGATTGGAACACCAGTCAGGAAGATCTCTTGTAACATTAATTTGACAGATAATGTTTTCATGCTCTTTTCAATTTCATTCTTTTCCTCCAAATGTCTATTATAATCTTTATGCATCAAGTATTTCCTCCCATATGTTTCAGGTATAAGAAAGTTGCCTTTTTGGATACGGATATTGGGCAAACAGAGTTTACACCTCCAGGAGTTCTATCTTTGTGCATAATTGACAAGCCAACTCCCGGTATATATTTTGTTTTCTAGAGCTTTCTCTTGAGAGAAGCATCCACAACATTTTAGTTGTCCTCTTTGTACTCACCGCTATTTATGTTCATGTATACTTTGAAATGCAGATTTGGAAATTATATGCATGAAGACTCCTGAAAGGTACTTATCTTTGTTTCTGCTACTAGAATTTCCAGAAATAGTAGAATTTTGGATTGAACCTCATGACCAATGTCTCTTATCTATTAGCTTATTGATGTCAAGAAGAATATAATCTTTTCTTATTTGAAAGAAAAAATGGGTTTTCTTTGTGCCACTTGGCATGAGTAGCTAGTGCATGACTCGAAATTGGTCTCTGTATCAAGTGCAGTTGTATTTATTACTCATTAAAATGATAGAGGGGAATAAAAAAAATTTGGCTGATTCTTGTGCAGAATTGCAAATTCTTAGAACTGATGCCTTGAATATAACTGGTGTACCGACAATAGGGTGATTTGTTATCTTAAATTCATAGAATTAGAGGCAAACACATGGTTCCTTTTTTCTATTTAACAAGTCTGACAAAACGATCAGTTGGCTTTAAGAAAGTCATTCAAAATGTTGGCTTTTGTACTTTAGGGTTTTGACCTTTAACTAGTCATCAAAATAAAATACTTTAACCATATTTATGTAATATGCTCCAGGACTATGAATGATTTGCATGTGATGGATCATATGTTGTAACTCAAGGGAGTCTTCAAAGACCTCTCATGCAATTTGTTTTTTTATTGCTGTTATCAGATGCTATTTCTTTGGGGATGTCAGTTCAAGTAGGGATCCAGGGAAATACTTGCAGTGTGTATACGCTCTCTATGATTATTACAGAGATGAGCTATGCAAGTCAGAAAACAGCAAAAGTTCCATGGTTGAGCTGCCTCTTATTGTTAATACACCTGGCTGGATCAAAGGCATGTTTCATTATGCATATTTCACTCTTCTCAGTATGATCTTGTTTGTACGGAGCTTTCTATTTTCTCTTTTATGTATTACATATCCAGTAATGCATTTACCTCCCATTTACATACTATACAGGTAGTGGATATGAAGTGTTAGTGAAGATGTTAAATTATGTATCTCTCACCCATGTAGTTAAGTTAAGGTCCTATAACGATAGTAAGGATTTGCCACGTGGGGCTTTCTGGTGTGATAATGGTTGCAATCACTCAACTTTACTGGAGATCAAAGCTGTCATTGATTGTGCCACTTGCCCGTAAGTTTGGTTCTCAGTGAAAATTCTCAGTTATCTCTTCACAATAGAACTCTTTAACTGCATGTGATTGTTCAATTGCCTCATTTTAGGTGTTCTTGAGGTTAATTATATAATTATCCTTGAGAAAATGCCAGAGACTGGATTATTTCATCTTGTTAATGCTACTTTGAAACTCATCAAAACTGTAGTTCCTTCAAGTGTGTATTAAGAAGAGGAAAAGGTGTTTGGGATCTATTGTGCTTATAAAGTCTCCCTTGTATTTCACCTCTAGGCTTACTCTACAAAAAATTGCTGCACTGTTTCGAGAAATAAAGATGATAGCTTATTTCCGGCAGTGCATTCCTAGTGGCTCAAATCTAAACAGAAACAAGGTGCTTGCACGTGCTTTAGCTGCTCTTCTACCTTACGAGGTTCCAATATCAAGTATAAAAGTCAGACATCTTCATTGCCAGGTCTGTTAAAAAAAGGGCTGGTTGGTACAGTCCAACTAGAGAAAATTTTTTAAGTGGATTTTTTTTCTTAATGAAGAATTTGCTTCAGAACATTTGTTAACATTGTACTGACAATCTATTAGAACTATTAAACTGAAAGCTTCGATTATTCTGCAACTATTGCTGATAGAGAAATTGAGGAATGGTTTTTTCCTATCATTTTTCTCAGGTTCCCAGTTCTGAAGTTTTTTATAGTCTGAATGCTAGCATTGTTGGCCTTGGAATTAGTTCTGAAAAATCTCCAGACATACATCTATGTGTTGGCCTTGGTAAGTTTTTTCTTCCATGTTTTGTGCTTCAAACTAAAAATTTTCATACTGTTCTTTTATTAGATGTGGTAGCATAACTGTTGTGATGAGTGGAAAGTGTCTGCTCATCCATTCAGAGCCTTTGATGAGTGGAATCCTTGAGATGATATTTGTAACTGTCTTTCATTTATCTCGCTTACTCTGGATCAGACATCTCATTCGATGCTGCAGTCAGTGTATCTGTACAAGATTAATCTTTATGTTTTTTTGTTAGTTGTTATAGCTTTGTTGGCAGAATTCAAAAGATAGTTACAAAAGCAGGGAAACTTTTAAATACATTTATTTTTAATCTATCTGGTGATAGTATTATATCCCTTGCTATTGTAATGGAAGAAACTTCGATTTTGAATACTTTTAACAAGACTTCTGGATTCTTGTTTTGGTTACAAGTGGAAATTCCTGATCATCAAATTGATGATTTTGTAATCTATTCTACTGAGTGAAGATGTTATAACTTTAAATAACATGACCTGCATCATGGGCTTTCTACTATTGACATACTGGAGTCCTATCTTGTCTTATTTCCCAATAGTTTTTTTCCATCTATTGCTAACTTGAATAGTTGCATTGTTGCAAGACTTTCTATTAACTAATGTAATGTTTTTTTAAAGTCTTGCGAGGACCCCGTCTTATGTGAATTGCCTGACAGTGTGTTTTATTATTGTTTGTGATTCTTGTGAATTTATGCTCATTCCACCTGTGGAGCTGGCTTTTTCAAATACATGCAAAATTGATTGCAGTTGAGCTTATCCAATTTGATGTTAACAAAGAATTAACTGGATTTTTTCCTACATCATCTTCCTCTGACAGGAATAGTTAGAGGTATAGACTTGTTTAAAGGATTGCTGTATGTAATCACTCCGGTTCCTCTTAGGCTTTTGGAGAAGGTTGACATTCTTTTACAGGGCTTCATCCAAATACCACAGGGTTTCTTACAGGTGTTGATTTTTTTTAATTATTCAATCAATATCAGTTTGTTCATTCTATGGAGATCATATATATATATATATATAGTATGCAAATTCAACTGGTATTAGCCATAAGATTTATATATTTTGCTATCATCAAACTCTGTAGTGTGTTACAGTTTCTAGTGTCTTCAGTCATTGCTTTCCACTATTCATATCCATATCCTATGCAAACTTTTGTTTCCACCCCATCCAACTCTGTCTGTTTTGCGTCATAACATGGCGGCCTGACTTGAAGATCCTATTGCAGGCCCAAGGATGCGTTTCTCCCTACTCGGCCACGGATGTTTTGCCCATATGTTAACTGATACTGCAACTAATGCTTAAATTATAGCAACATGTTTTTATTATCCACCTGCACATGCTGGATGAACATGTAACATACCTCCGCCAGTTGCTGTTGAAGTCTAAACTTGAGATATCTTCTTAATTCTCTTTTTTTTGTAATCAAACTTGAGCATTTATAGACGGTGCATTGTTCACCTAAACTGCCTTGTCTAAAACTACGTAATAGCGTATCTTCCTTTTTAAAATTGTTGCCTCTAGTGGGGTAGATGGTGATGGAGTCCCACAACTATGGCAAGAATAATGATCCTAACTTGCTGCCGTACCAATTTAATGCACAAATAAAATTTTTCTGACATCATTTAAGAATTATATGTAAAATAATATCCAAGTTGCTTCTGCAATCAATCGTACAAAGTTTTCAGACATCACTTGTGAATTGTATATGAAATAATTAGTCATCCTCTCCAAGTTGCATATTTTCTGTATCTAGCTGCCCTCTTTGCTCTGTTTTCGGATCTTGCATCCACTTCTCTTGGAGTTCTGCTAGATTAAAAAAAAAGTAATAGACGATCTTGCATCCATTTCTGATACTGCAGTTGAATGGTAACAGCTGCATGTCTTAATAGACGATCTCCATTCCAGAGTCATGGATGCACGTTCTCTTCATGTCAACGGAGTTGGCAATTCCAGAAAGGGATGTGAGGTTGTAGACATTCCTAAATTTTTCTGCATATTATTTCAAACAAATAAAATAGGAGGAGACTGAGTCCTTAATCATAGGGACAGAGACACTGGGTCCTTAATCATAGGGACAATGACTGTATCCCATGTATTATTTATTCTTAGACCCTAAGCATTTTGCGCGTACTGGAAGGAAATCCGTGGAACGGTCTAAATCTGAACAATGGCCATATAGAACAGAGCATGCTCTGTTACAAAGCTGACTTTGACCGTGTCAATCACTTGACGACCGAATACAATTCACCCACCTTTAATCCCTATCAATTGCCTGGCCAAGTGGGTTCATTTATTTCTCCTCTCCACCCAACTACAACTTTTTAACCCTCTTCTTTTTTTTTTGCTCAACTTCAACCCTCTTCTTCAAGTGGAGGGAGATTGACTAAAAGAAAACCAGTATTTAAGATATGGTTTGCTTCCCCTTTCTTCAACCATCTTCAAGCCATGGCAACAACTTCGAGCTTGATACTCCTCCTGCCTGTCATTTATCCGATCACGTTCCTTTTCTTGATATTATTACCTTGCCATGCATCTGATCCCGACCCATTACAGGACTTCTGCGTGGCAGACTTGAAGTCCACTATCTCCATCAACGGCTTCCCCTGTAAACCAGTCTCCGCTGTAACTTCCAGCGATTTCTTCTTCGACGGGTTCACCAGAGAAGGCAACACTGACGGTCCTTTCAGCTGGAGTCTCACTCCAGGAAATGTCCTCTCATTTCCAGCGCTAAACACTCTGGGGATCTCGATGAACCGGTTGGATTTCGCCCCGGGAGGCATGAACCCACCCCACTCCCACCCTCGCGCTAGCGAGGCCGGTGTGGTCATCCATGGGAAGCTGCTAGTTGGTTTCATAACGACAGGAAATGTGTTCTACTCCAAGGTATTGGGCCCCGGCGAGATGTTTGTGGTTCCAAGGGGACTGGTTCACTTCCAGAAGAATGTGGGAAAAGGGAAGGCACTTGCCTTCACTGCCTTCAACAGCCACTTGGCTGGCTCTGTGGTGGCTGCCCCCAATCTGTTTGGCGCAACTCCAGCAGTCCCTAACGACGTTTTAACCCAGGCCTTCAGGATCGATAACAACACCGTTAATCTTATCAAATCCAAGTTCAAGTCATGAAGTTGGTGGGTTATGGATGTGCACCAAGGAGCACACGTTGCTGCAGTATTGCAGAGCTCCGAGGACTTATCCCATGAATTTCTCATTAGTTGGTTTCATTCTTGTGTTTCATGGCCTGTTGCAATCTAGATTGTCAGCCAGGATCGGTATTCGATCAAGCAGTGCTCTGTTTAGATTGCTGGTCAAACTATCCCGTGAATAAAAGAGCAAGGGGAAGCTCCTTATACAAAGGGGAGTAGTTCCAATGCATTTAACATTTCAATGGTCAAAATTTAACATTTCTTCTTATAAAACTATTTATAATACAAAGGGAAGAAGCTTTGTAGGGCTGATTAGATGTTCAAGTGCCTATTTCCAACCTCATGGAACGGATTCCTTCTTTGGGAGGCGACATAGCAAACTGACTAGGAATCTGGCCAAGAGGATCCTTTTTTCCTGCACTAATGCTGCTCGTACATTCCATGCTTTTTGCACATGCCCAGAAACGGACACAGCAGTGTGGAACTGTGAGCTTAAGCATATATTTATTATACACATTTGAGACGCCATTGCAACTTCCAACTGTCAATCAGGAAGGATAGGAAATAAAATTTGATAACAGTATCTTAGAAACTTTGATGCTTGAAAAACCATTCCAGATTATCTCTTCTCAAGTTGTATATCTACCAGTATACATCTTGCTTCTGAAGTTAGGGCAGGTTCAAAAACACGAAAATTCTGCCACTGGTCATACAACTTCTCGATCGGTAGATCTCTTGCACGTCTTGTTCACGCTTACTTGGAGAAGTTATCATTTTGGGTTGCAGTTTTCTTGATGTTTACATATTATCAAATAGCTAGGCCTCCCTAAGTCAAATGAATTAAATAGGTATTGAAAATGGGAGGAGATAAGACTGGTTCATCAACTACCCCACAGAACTCTTCAGGAACACCTAGAACCTCAACCAAACGACCAGAGAATAGATCTTGCACTGCAGAATCAGCAGAGACTGGGCCTTGGAAAGCAGAAACTCCCGAGTTCTGTATCCCATGCACTATGTTCATTCGACCCGGAGGAGTTGCAGATGCTGGAAATCAATTCTTGGGACCCCCAACCTTCGTCTAGAAACCAGGAATAACACTTTCCTGTGGGGTTGGCTGGACGTGATTTCCTCACAATTGTTGTTTTATGCAGTTGACTTGACCGTGTCAATTACGGCCACCTTTCTTCTATCAACAATGCATCACCCGCTGGTTCCTTTATCCTTCATCATCCAACTACTCTGGAAAAAAAACAGTACTTAAAAGGGAGGTTTTGCTACCGTTCCTTCAGTCACCACCAAGCGCCATGGAAACAACCACTTTGCCCTCGATATTCCCATCTGTCTTTTACACGATCATGGTCCTTTTCCTGGTCTTATTACCTTGCCATGCATCAGACCCCGACCCTTTACAGGACTTCTGCGTGGCAGACTTGCAGTCCACTGCCTCCATCAATGGGTTCCCCTGCAAACCCCAATCCACTGTAAATTCCAGTGACTTCTTCTTCAGTGGGTTTACAAAAGAAGGCAACACAAGCAATCCTTTCGGTGCAATTGTTACTCCTGGGAACGTTCTCTCGTTTCCAGGGCTAAACACCCTTGGGATCTCGATGAACAGAGTTGATTTTGCCCCGGGAGGTCTCAACCCTCCCCACTCCCACCCTCGTGCTTCTGAGTCTGGTGTGGTCATCCAGGGGAAGCTGCTAGTGGGTTTCATAACAACAGGAAATGTGTTTTACTCCAAGGTATTGGGTCCCGGAGAGATGTTTGTGATTCCCAGAGGGCTGGTTCACTTCCAGAAGAATGTGGGAGAAGGGAAGGCCCTTGCCTTCACTGCCTTCAACAGTCAGTTGTCTGGAGCTGTTGTGGCTGCCCCCAATCTGTTTGGTGCAACTCCTGCAGTTCCCAACAATGTCTTAGCCCAGGCCTTCCAGATTGACGACTCTTTGGTCAATCAGATCAAATCCAAGTTCATGCCATGAAGTTTGTGACCAACTAGCTTTACATCTGCTGTTTGTAACCTCATGTATAAATACACCAAATAATACAAAGCATATTTATTAATGTTTCTCCTTATAATTTATGCAGGGGTTGGCAAGTGGCATCTTCAACAACAATTAGCTGTCTGCTCTATTAAAAGAGAAATGATTCTTGTGGGGGCCTCAGGTGACATGTAAAGGGAGGAGCTCCAATTCTAATCAATCTAACCCTTCCTTTAAATTTTGCATATAATGCTTGGATTTACTAAAAGATTTTAATATCAGAAAATCAAAGAAACACAAGAGAACAAAACTCCACAATTTTCTAAAATAATATCCAAACTGTTCTCATATCTTATCAATATATGTTTTGGAATTTACCTGGCACAACCGAGAAAGAATGCAGGAATATAGGCAAGAACCTGAGTAAATTTATTCTCTCGTGAAGCTGTGGGTTCCCCCAATTGCAAACAAACATAAAGCAAGCAAGACCCACCAAAAGGGAAAAGGACGGGGAGGGCAATCTCTCCTTGTCAATCTACAAACTTTCTTGCCAATCCCTCCCCGCTGTGTTATCCGTGACACCCAAAGCTCATGTGGGTTCTACAGCTTGGCGATTCTGATTAAAATGGAGGTGGTCCACTCTGTTAGCAGGAAATTAAAGCAATGAGAAGCTAGATAACCTTGCAGCAAACTGCCATCACTGGAAATGCCAAGTGCTAGCTGTGTTTGACCCAAGAAGAGGTCTCATCTGGCAGCCAAGAAGTAACTTATCAAAAACTGCACAGCGGTAGATCATGACTGTTAAAACCACATTTCTTTCCTCAGTCTTTACATCTATATATTTTAATTGAACCAACTTAAGCCACGACATAAAATGGCAGGTCCCAGCCCAACATTAGTGCATTACAGAAATGGGAGGTGCCACCAATGCAGAATCACAAGCTGCATAGGTAAAAGGAAACACAACAACAAGACACGGCTAATGATGAACAAAAGCAATAAATGGTAATCCTACCATCTTCAATCATTTTGCCCTCGCTACACTAGTTTTAAACAAGAGAATATACATCTTGTGCTTCATGGAGAAGTACATAAAGCCACCCACTGAATGAGTTACAAATGATCCAAAGTTTGCCCCCACAATACAGTGCCATGCTGGTCCATATGCACCATCGAATTCCTGCAAAATTCATACATAACTGATCAATCAATTATAATGATCATATAAACAGGCGCATTAACAGATATACAGAAATTGGGAACTCAATATCAGATACTTATACAACCATAGTCATTTGAAAACAAAGCTTACAATCCCACAATAGTGTAATTCAAAATCTCCAATGTGGATTTGGTATGGAATCATGAAACAAGTTGTAACAGAATCTCTATAAAGAAAGAAGCTTGCCTTTCCAGCTTCATCCCATCCCAACAGACAGCATAGTTCATTATTATGCAAGCCGTATAGCGCTAATACCATATAATCACAGAGCATAATATCATCATATCATTCTACAACAAAATGCATAACTAAGATACCATAAGCTACCACAACTACGTTAAACCGTGACCTAACAGACAATCCTGGTGACCATTATGAGAATTTTGTTACCTTCTTGAGAGTCAATGCGAGCGACTTGCAAGAGACCTTCTCGAGGCTGTCATAAGCCTTCCTTGCACAGTCAACAGCATGGATCTGCATAAATGGTGGCATATCCACCGACACGACCTTCACTCCATTGCTTGCAAACGCTTCCCCAAGCTTCACCTGCAGCCCGCAGGCTGGTCCGTTCCTCACTCCGCCGGTTACTGAAGATGAAACAAGGTTCCTCCTCGTAGTCAGCTCAGCTTTGTCACAAAACCGAACTCTGGGCTGCTTATCAAACTTCACCATGTCGACCACCTCTTCCGCCACTCCTCTTCCGCTCTCCAAATCATCAAACGCGCTGGACGCTTTCATGCTCGGTTCCTCCATTTTCCTCTGCTTCCCTGTACCCTGGGCGAGGGCGAGTTTCTGCAGCGGCGCAACGTAATCAACATCGCCGGGCAAGTTCAAGGCATTTGCGTGGAAATGGATATCTACGGAAGCCGGGAGAGGTCTCTGCTGGAGATTGGTGGGGTTTGAGAGAGTACGGAGCTCGTGGATCGTGTTTAGTCTGTGGAAGGTTGTTGCGGGCAACTGCAAGCAGTGGTTTCGGAGGCTTGGACTGCATTGGGATTCCGGCGTCATTAAACTGCGTCGGTGCTTGAGATTTTGAGCCATGGTCGAGCTTGTCAGCTGCAGAGGAAGCGAGAGATGAACTATCGTACTTCAAGAGGGGGTGGAAAATAGGGATTACACTCTCGACTCTACCATCAGCCTACACTCCACGCGCGCAGTGAGAGAGACGGGAAATTTGGGCAAAAAAAAAAGAGAGACAAGAAAGGGAGGATGATGAGGACGGGAATAACGTGTTTAATGAAGAATAAAAGATGGGCCCTTGTAGGCCCAAAAAGCAAATATATGGGCCCTGGCTACTCGATTTACCTAATTCCTTATAGTTATTTTATTTTTTTAAAAGGTGAGTTAATTGCCCGTGCCACCTTATATACCAAGAAAATTTCCTAATGAACCGCCAAAATTCTCCCCTCTATAGTAGTTGAAAGAAAACTGTCTCCCTCGCTCACCAGTCGCTACCCGCGCTTTCACCGTCTCGTCTCCTCGGTTCTACTCTTTTCCACCTCTTCCTCGACTTTGGGCGGAGGATTTCGAGTCATCTACATGTCTTTTGGCGTCAAGAACAAGCATAATGCGTCGCGAGAATCGGAAGTCTGCTCATCATTCCAAGCAATCGCCTGTACCGGCCGTTCCTCCTGCCGCCGATGGTTCCGCGCATACCGGGGCTGAGCCTGGACCTGCACGCCCAATCACGACTGAGGTTGATGAATCTGCCAAATCTTACTGTTCTTGCTCGCCCTGCGCTGAGGACGACTGCGACCGAGCCCTGACTGCATGCGACCGAGGGAACTACACCAAGGCCCTGAAGCTGATGAAGGCCGCGTGCTCTCGACATGAGAATTGTCCTCTGGCTTGTCTTGTCTACCGTATCCATTGCTATGTGTGCTTCAAATTTTCCTCTACCATTAATGATGTCACCGCTAGGCATTACTTGAAGGATGCGCTAGGATCTGCTCGGAGAGCTGTGGAGCTATCACCAAACTCCATTTTGCTCGCACATTTCTATGCAAATATGCTTTTCAAGACAGCAAGTGAAACCGAGGACTTTAAAGAAGTTGTGGCAGAGTGCGAGCGTGGGTTGGCTATCAAGAACCCCACTGATCCTGCTGAGGAGAGCCTCCTGGAGGTAAGCGAGAATGAGGAAAAAACGACAGAGGAGAGGATTAAAAAGTTACAATATAAGCTCCGGAAGCTAAACCAGATGTCTATGGCTTTAGCTTCGTCTTCCATGAAGAATTCAGTCGGAGACGATAAGTCTCGGGTCGTTACCCACGATCCCATGGTGCGTAGTTCAGTGCAATCCAGGATATCTGGTGAGATTAACAAGTCGGCTAAGACACCGGAGCAGCTTAGGAAGGAAACTGATGTTAGGGTTGTGGCAACAAGCCTCTTGCAGCTGCAAAAGCCTGAGGAGGTTGGATCTCCAGATGAAGATCGTAATAAGGGACGAGATGTATCAGGCAATGGACCGAGGGCACCCGTTGATAGAAGGAAACATGGGAGGAATATCTCATCTCCCGCAGAGAGGGAGAACTTGGTAGTGCGGTCTTATTGGAATTCACTGAGCAGCGAGAAGAAGAAAGCTTGGCTCAGCATCAGGGTTTCTGATCTCAATGAACATGTCCGGTTCTTAAATGAGAATGTTGCAATTGAGGTGATTTCGGAGGCCCTGGACCATGCAGAGGCTAATAAAACCTGGTCCTTCTGGGTTTGTAGCAAGTGCAGAAAGAAATTTTCTGATGAGAAATCTCATATGCAGCACATCCTGCAGGGGCATTTGGGCAACGTTGCTCCATGTGCAGAATCGATTTTTTCAGAGAGCATAGATGAAGAGTGGGCTAAATTGATTCACAACTGTAGCTGGAAGCCGGTAAATGCTTCAGCTGCCCTAGAAATGCTTGGGAATGTGAGAACACGCCCCTTGAGACAGAAAACAGATGATTCGGAAGATTCCCCTGGAGATGCCAAGGATTCTTCTATCATGAAGGATGATAGTAGGGATAGCGCCAGCAGCCACCCTACTTCCGTAGAGAGAAATGATCTTGATAGGATTGGCAATTCTGATGATAAGGACGAACATGAAGATCCTTTGCCATTTGCTTACTCCCCAGCTGATAACTGGCCTTTATGTGATGACCCTGAGCGTGCAAAGCTCCTGGAAAAAATTCACACATTACTAGAAGTACTTATTAACCATGATTGCCTTTTGGTGAGTCACTTTTATATGGTCCTACAGATTACTTCAAAGGAGCTACTAGGTCTTACCTCTGACTTGCAGCTTCTAAGCCAGGTGGTAATCCAGTCACCTATCTGCATATGCTTCCTAGGGCCTAACAAACTTAAGGAAGTCCTGATGGTCTTGCAGGAAGTGTCTAATGCTTTTGGTTTGGATGCAGATCTTCAGAAAAATATAAATTCCATGCTCAAGGAAAATATCATTAAACAATGTCTAGAATTCGGTGAAAAAATTACTCTTAGCGAGGATGCGTCATGTATCATTTTGGATGAAACTTCTCTCCCAATTGAATGCACTAGTGAGTCAACTGCGTATGATGTAGCTGGACCTAATTCAAAAAAGTGTTGGTTTGATACTGATGCATTTTTGTCATGGATATATTCTGGCTTATCCATTTACACTGAGTTGGAATCTTGGATAAAGATAAGAGAGAAATTAGAAAGTCTGCATTCGGAGACTTTTGTAATGCTTGATTTGGCATTTTTCACTCTTCAGACTTTGTGCGACAGAAAGTATGAGTTTATTGGTTATGTAGAAGCATTGTATGCACTGGAGGAACTCTGTAATAAAGAAATTAAAGGGAAGAACCCTGGCAAGATGTTACAAAGAAGCTTTGAAGCTGTTTTAAGAAAACGGATGGAAGACCTCATAGGTGATGAACATTATGATGCTTTTAGTTGCAGCAGCTATGAGTTGGAGGCAATAAATAATGTATTAAGAGAGGTAGCTGCCTTGAGAAACAACCTATTTGGAGATGAGGATGCCCATTGGAATCCATCTTTTAACATGAACTCTGGTGAAAACATTGATGGTGGAGCACCAGAATTTATGCATCAAATGAATGGTTTCATAGAAGTTACAGTGCAAAAACAAGAAGAAGAATCCTTGTTGGAGGTGTTTGGTTTTTCGTTTTAGTTCTCATTACTTGTGGGGGTATTTAATAATGTTTTAGAATTGAATTCAGGTTTTTAATTCCTTGGTCCTGCAGATCTGCAAAGTTGATGCTCAGATAAGGAGAACTGCCCAAATCATTATGATACTGAAATCTGAAATTGACACGTATTCAATGCTTGATTATAGGTTCATATTAGTTCCACTGATCAAGTCATACATGAGGGTCAGTATGAGTTTTCCTATCTTTTACCTCCTCTTTTCTTAAGAAATACTAATATATATGTACACAATATTTCCTGTTTACTAGAAAAACTTGGAGGATCTATCTGAGAAAGATGCTGCTGAAAAGTCTGATGCTGCAAGGGAAGCATTGTTCCCTGAACTTTCTCTTGATTCCAGAAAAGTTGTCAGAGATGGAAATGATAACCTCAAACATGGAAGCAACAAGAAAAAGGGCAGGAAAAGGCATAGAAAACAGAAAATAACAAATAATTCAAAGGTTTCTATTCTTTCTGAGCTTGTTTTGGCTCCAGTTGAGTGGCCTCTAAACAGAAAAATGATTCTACTATTTGTTATTTGTCACAGGTTAATGGAATTAGTGAACCACAACTGCATTTTCCCAAGGAGAATGGCCCTGAGTAAGTTTTGTTTGTTGGTGTCATTGTGGTTTCATGGTACATTGCTCGGGTTCAAAATAACATGCTTGCAATGTCTGCTTAATGCAGCTCCCTTAAAATATCCTCTGATGGTAACCTTCCAGACTCTCGGATAGACTCTTCAATGCATACCAATGAATTTAAAGAGCAAGAAAAAGAGTTGAGGATGATAGAACTTGAAGATAATGCAAGAAAGATTGAGGAAGCTTTAGAGTTTCAAAGGCAAATTCAAAATGAAGCTAATCAGAGCCAAGTTGCAGAGCAACAGAAGAAACTCGATCAAACACAATCGAAAATGACATCTGATGGATTTTCTGATGTTGCAAGGATCCTTTCAGCTGATGATCTCAATAAAACACAACTAAAACCATCTACTCAGGCAAGTTGATGTTGTGAATTCTACTTCTGTTAACATATGGTTGTTAAACTTAGGTAAACAAAATAGAATATTTTAGCTGTGTTTCTTTCTTCAGTATCACTTGTTCAGCGGTAATTTTTTTTGAATTTATTGGTGTTGTTACTAAATTTGTGATATGCATTTTTCCAGTGTGCACAGGGAACTGGTGATTCATATGATGTTTTACAAGTTGGTCTCGTCCTGTCTCCCACTATTCTTGATATAGAAAAAGGTTGTTCACTGGTTCACAGCTCTACAAAATTCCTGTTGTTACAAATTTGGTTAATTATTTTTTTGGCATTTCCAGGTGTGCCCAATCGCGACTTTCCAGAAGTTGCTGCCATTTTTTCTGTTCGGCAGACTAGTAGGAGAAGAAGGGGGCAAAAAGGTTCCTCCAAGTTGATAGAAGGAGAATCACAAGGTCCATCTCTTTCTGGAAAGGAAAATGCTGGAGACTGGAGTAGTGGGGTTCTATCTCAAGATAACACTCGTCAGAATGGTAATGTTTCTTTTGTATTGATTTTATTTGAGTTGTTAGTTTCTTTAAATAAAACTTTTCAGCTAAGAAATAGTTATTTATACAGCAAGCAGCATTTGGTTGCAGAAATACTCTAGCTAGTTGAGATTCTCAGGACATGGGAAACTTACAAACCTTCCAATTACATGTCCAAATCTTTTCTATCTGATATAATATATCTTGAGTTATGCTCACTCTAGCGTAGGTTTCTGTGAGGTGCTCATAAACATTCAGAATAGAGTTTCAGCCCTTATCTGGGTTAACTGACAAATTTTGATAGTGCTTCCTTTTTACACTGATGCTTAATCTACACACATATGACATTTTACAATTGGTAGCAGCATAATGATATGTTTTCAAATTAGTTGATCCTCTTTTGGAAGACTTCAGCACAAAGGCATTGAAGGAGTTGCATGAAGACAATGACAGCGAAAAGTTTCAAGATGAAGAAATAGAAGTTGTACAGAAAAGTCCTGGTAAACATTCTCATACGTGAATTTGAATTGATTTATTGATTTTCTTCAGTGTGCTGCTATCATGAAGTGGTTAATTGTTAAGTTTTGCATATGGCATGGGTTACATCTGACTTTTTTTATTAATGGGTTACATCAGACTTACTTTCTCCACCTCTAGATCTTTGATTCTGAATATTCCATTTTTTAGCTCTTCTATATTAATCTCTACGACAGTGTGAATGTGAGAGAACTTTTTAGATCTTCTATATTAATCTATAAGCCAGTATGATTGTGCAATCCTTGATATGATTAGTTTTTTTTATCTATATACAATTTTACTGCCTCAGTTTCTCCAAATGACATTACTGCAGCTTAACCTTGATACCACGATGGAGATTAGATTATGCTGTATGAATATATGCATTGATGGGACTTCAAAAGGCTTGTTTTGAAAATTTTCATTAATGGATAAAGTTAAGGTAGAAGATTTTTGGGAAGTGCCAAAATATGCATATCTTATTTCCATATGATATGAAAGGTATTGGCACTTGTATCCAGGTTGTCCATGCTTGTTAAAAGCAGATCTGGATTGTCTGCACAACGAGAATTCAGTTGTTTTCCTATTTAAACAAGGTAATCACTCATTCTATATGTTCTTGTAGATCAATTGCCACTTTTCTTTCAATAGAAGAAATTCATGATGGTTACAAGTGATTCAATCTCCACTTTCCATTTCTATTCTTTCATTCCATTTTGGGGCTATAAAAGTAAGGTGCATATGAGAAGAGAAGGGTATATAACTCCATAGTTTTTCAACCCCTTCGGAGGTATTCCTTAATTTATCATCCTAGTAAAATTGAGGATGGAATTTTTTGAAAAGCAATCAGTGGATTTAAAGCATTGTTTCTGGAAAGTTTATAAATCAAAATTAACTAGAATAAAAAATAGTTCTCAAACTCAATTGATAAGGGTCTTATTCAATGCACATTTAACTTTTAAGTTGCTACTGGTTATGTTCAGTTTTTCAGCAGAGTATACACTAGCTTCTTTTACCAGAATACACGTATAATCATCCTCCTTTTTTTTAAATTGCACGCAATATTTCCCACTACAAAGACTTACATTTTGTTCCAGACACATTATACTCACATGTACAAATGTCATCACTGGCATGTGCTGTACAAGGCACAACCAAGATTGCAAAAGATACTGGTCACAGAGACAGTGATCCTGCATCTACTACAACTGATGGATCTGATGCAGTTGGTGTTGGATTGCAGAATATAATTGGCAATTACAATTGCTTTCTAAATGTGATCATACAGGTATACATGATAATCAAATATCTTCTATAATGAAATTAAACTATTGCATTGAAAACATCTGGTTTGCTTATCTACCTTTCTTTGTCAATTTCCCATGAAATCAGACTTTGTGGCATTTGAGATGCTTTCGTGGAGAGTTCCTCAAGAGATCAACAACATATCACGTCCATGTTGGGCATCCTTGTGTTATCTGTGCTTTGATCGAAGTTTTCCATGAATTGAGTTTAGTTGCTGCTGATACTGGAAATGAAGCAGTAGTCCCAACTTCTTTGAGGGTAGCATTAAGTAATCTTTATCCAGACAGTCGTTTCTTCCAGAAGGTAACCTCATTTCCTGTCCCAGTTCTCGCCATCTCTTTGGACGAAGTAGAGGTTTAATTTCCTTTTGAGGAGCGTTTGACACGATATTGAGATCAACAGGGTCAGATGAATGATGTTTGTGAAGTACTGGGGGTGATCTTTGATCGCCTTCACCAATCATTTAGGCGGCCTTTGGGTGCTTCTGGTTATGAATCAGTTGAAATAAGCGCAGAAGGTAGTCTGGGGTGTGAAGTCAGCAATGCCTGCCTTGTGCATTCCCTTTTTGGAATGTACATTTCGGAGAGAATGACTTGTAGTTGGCTGGAATCAAGATTTCTGGAGTACGCATCTTTCGTTCATAATATCAATGCATCTGCCCTCCGGACAACAAAGGTATTGATTTTGAAATGTGTGATCCACATTCTTACATGAAATAATACATTTTCTTTTATCATGTCATCTTCTGATATTACTATCCTTTTCTTCTCCGAACAGAAGTTGATGTCCACAGATTGCTCCTTTGACTATCTTGTGGATCTTGTTAAGAGGGATGCTCAGCGTGCATGTGATCCTGATAGTGGTGGCTGTGGAAAGCTCAACCACATCAATCACTTCCTCTCCAGCCGACCCCAGGATTTCACTGCAGGTGATTGATTCCCACTTAAAATGAAGATGATTTCTCAATCATGTAGCAATAATATATCTCTGTTGCATTCCATAAAAAATTATCTCTCTCTGTTGTAGTTCTCCGTTGGGCAAAAATAGAAGAGAGTGTTGAAGACATTGCAGAAACATTAGCAACCCTCAGCACTGAGATAGATATGAGTGTCTTTTATTGTGGTCTGGACCCTAAGCAAATTCATAGCTTGGTTTCCGTGGTGAGTAGACCCACTATTAAAATATAGAGAAAGATATATTAATTTAATGTCAACACTGTAATCGTTTAGGTAATGTTTATATGCTGCTGCTTGTTCCTATGGTACTTTTACATGTTCTCTCCTAAGTTCTCTATGCTAACTCAAATATTGTATAATCAATTCTGTCCCCTCCGGTTTTCCTCTTGGATAAAAAACTTAAAATTTGAGTTGGATGATTATGATGGAATCGTCCTTCAATATGCATTTTCTGGCTTGTAGACCAACAATTTATTATGCAAGAATTCCTTGGTCAGATTCCCTATTCACATTGTTGTACAGGTTTGCTATGTTGGACAACACTATTGTTGCTTTGCTTATGATCATGAAATTGACCAATGGATCTTGTATGATGATGCAAACGTGAAAGTGAGTTACCTTCTTCTCCAATAACGCAATTTGTTTTCTATGGAACTTTGTGTTCAAAGGATTGAAATTTCCATTCATATTTGTAGGTGATTGGTGGCTGGGCAGATGTTCTTGATGTGTGTGAAGAAAGGCACATGCGACCTGAGATCTTATTCTTTGAAGCTGTGAAATAGATTGCCTTCTTTGAGAAATCTTCAATTTTTTTCTGCTGTTGGGAGGCTCTTGTCCATTGCGGATTCCATTCCACCTCATCATTCTTGATATTGGACCCACCTTCTTTGAGGAAGGTGGTGATGGAACAGTATTATGGCTTATCAAATGTACGTGAAGAGATGAGATTTCTAGAAAGGCAGTCATCATTAAGAGGTTCTTACATGCCACAAGGAGAGAAGGTGGAACTGCCTAACACTTGTTCTCCTAATCACATTTGGACCCTTATAAGGGTATGCACTACTTCAAGGAGAGAAAAGCCACACGTGGTCTTAAGAGTTTGAACTCCATTATTACGTTCTTACGTAAGTTTTATATCTGTACGCAGCTCCGAGTCATCATTGAAAGACATTACACAGTCAAAGGAGCATGTTGCAGAAAACGAGCTAAAGAATGCAGCAGCTTGCTTCAGCCTGACAACTGGTACTGAACACAGGATTGGTTACCTCTTTTGGTAATTAAATGTCAGCATCAGTGTAAATAAGCAAGGGTGGTTCACTTTACCGTCTGTCCCCATAAGGTTCTGGTCATAGTAACCTAGTATTGTAAGAGCCACAGTAGGGACACTTGTGGTAGACCCAATGAAAAGGAGCACTTCCTTTCTTCTCACAGTCGTTGCACAGAATGGCCTGTTGTTCCATTTACATCAAATGTTGGCTCAGGATTCAGTAAATAAACTGTTTTTGACCCTACAGAGCGTCTTGCACAAACAGCCTACCTGTGTTCGTCCCACATACTCGTCGGGCATTTCTTCTCCGGCCAACAATGTATCCAGCATTTGAAAATACGCCTGCAAGACATTATTATTTGTTGAAGCTCTGTTGTTCAGTACCAAAGGGAGTAAAAGGTGTACGATATTACTCGAGCAACTTACCTGCATGTCCCCAAGGGACTTGCTGCAGATTGGGCAAGTATAGTGAGAACAGATATAGTCCTGGAAAAAACAAAGGGTAAAGGCGTGCAAATCCTCAAATCATTATAGAATTCCGGTAAAGATGAGAGATAACCCATACCCGGAAACATGCTGAGTGCATCAAATGGCCGCAGGGAAGGCCCTTTACGGGATTAGGGGATGTGAAGATGTAGTCGTGGCAGATGGGGCAGTAATCCTCGAAGCATTTCTCTCGGCATACATGGGATGCAAGAGAACGAGACATGCAAGCGTTGCAGGTCATGCAGTGGAAGTAATCCATCCCCAGCCCTTTGCCCACACGGCACAGATTGCAATATGGGCAATGATAGATTTCTCTGTTAGAAGTATCGGAATAAGCTTCTCTCTCTCTCTCTCTGTATTTGAGAGTTCTCATGCGTGCTTGGAGGAAACAATATTCATAATAATATAGAAAGAAAGGTGATAAACTATTGTTCTTTCTGAAGAGATGTATTTCACCTGTCATCGTCAAATATCTTGCAGATGGGGCAGTAATATCTCCCCATCGATAGACTCTTGCACAAAGGCGTAGTACATGTCCGTCCAATTGGCTGAATCACGAGGCACTTCATGCAAACCATCTCCGTGATGGACTTCCTGAAGAAGTTCGAGCAATGGTATTAGCTAGCGCCGTTCAATATTATCTCCAGTTCCAATCCAAATACAGAGAAAGCACACGTAAGTACACACATCAACAGGGAAGGCTGCTTTCTTTCCCTTGAAATGTCCACAATTGTACTTAACTGTACCTGTCAAGTGTGTGATCCGCAACCTCATCATGGCAACGCCCACAAGTGAATAGCTTGTTGCAGCAACTGGCGAGAAGTTTACACTTCCTCCTGTAATGTTTACAGCCGTAAATCAGTTTGCCAGGATCCCTGTAAGAAGGAGAAAAACCAGTAGTGTCCTCTTCGTTACTCGAGACTGCCTGGGGCTTCTGATGCAATATTATCCAGCGGCTGAAATTTCAAAGTATGCTAGATTAGCATGGCTATTAATATCAAATGCCGAAATCCTCTAGGATAATAAAGGTTGTAAGGCAGGTATCTCCAAATTCTGGACCTCGTTAGCAGGTTCTGAATTATGTACGATTTCTTCTGAGGGTCCAAGGAAGAGTCGCGGGACACTCTCCTAATCGCAGCTTCAAGTTCTTCTTGGCTTGTCTCGGATAGATTCTCTTCACCTGTTGACCTCAGGCCAGTTAATTGATCGCTCCCCTTTTCAACCCTTTCGGAGGAGTCTTTTGATTTCTTATCGGCGCTGAAAATGTGGGATCGCTTGGGTCCGTCTCTTGGAATGCCTTCTTGGGTAAGAGCGGTGTTTCTGTTCCAAATAATCTTTGTGTTTCTCTCGTGCTGTTTGAGCGCATCCTTCGACAGGTAGGTTGATATTATCTCAAGGGCCGAACTCGATGGCATGGTGTTATATGCCAATGGCTTCTCGATCCTGTCTAGATCTCGATCCCACCATTCCTCGAGCCACTCACTGAACATCGTGTTTCTTGTGATATTTTTCAGCAAGTTTATCATAACTTGGTACTCTTCAGGGGATAAGGACACAATAAGCCACGGAATCATGTCCTGCAGAATCTCTGATCTTGTTCTTCCAAGGATTGAACCGGCGATCTTCTCCTGTTCCTCTAATGAAAAGTTACTTCTCAACAAGGGTTGAGTACCGGTTTCCTTGCGATGGATATGGCCCATGAGAGCCTCTTGCAATGCCTGGCACATACCCTGGAGTTCAGTGCACAGCTCATGGTGTACCAAACTGACTGCGGTTTGAGGCATCTTATCAAGAATGGAAGCTATATTTTTCAAGTGTTCAACTTTGATTCTGTGGTCTACTGTGTAGGAACTTCTGATGTTTCTTGCCAATCCCTTTTCCTCTAGAGCAGGAAAGACGGCCTCTTTCTCAGCATCACTATGGACTTCATACATAAACCGAAAAAGACGGAACTGCGCCTGAAAATCATGGAGCAGCCCAGGATCCTCTGTCAACCGAAGTGAGCCAAGGACAAGTCTTTCCAAGTCGTTCTTGAGCGCTTTAAGGAAATAATACAGAATATCTATTGGCGTTTTCCTGTATGAATCAGCAAGGAGATCACTCTTTCCATGGCTCCATTCACATAACGGCATTACCTTTACAGGAAAACCTACTTTCCAGTTAATCCTGCTAGAATATGCAATGCCAGTCTTCTCAACGTCCATGTAACTACAGGATGAAAAGTTCTCTCGAGGAAGTCTCTTGGAGTTCACCTCCTCCACCTGTTTGGATGATATTATTCTAAAGAACTTGCCTCTGATAATTCCCTGGAGATCCCTCTGAAACTTATCGAGAGTTGTCTTATCATCTAAGGCAACACGGAACCATTCATTTATGAGTAATGTAAAAGATCTATCCTCCAGAGAATCTGCACGCCTTGATGCCGGAAGAATGGATGCAGATTCCTCTGCAGCTAAATGGCCCGAGAAACAAGTGACCGCACATTTTAGAAGCCCAAGTGGAAGTGTCCTAATGCTCAAGTAAAGAAGTTGCTTCTTTGTTTCCACGATGCAGTTGGTAAAAATCCTGTCAAATACCTGTCAAAAAACAGGAGAAAACGCGACTAGTTATGACGAAAAAATCTTCATATGGTCATAAGGGAGGAGTTTATTCTGTCGAACAAAGCACTGAGTTGGATCGAAGACAAGTACCGCTTCATGGAAAGCAAAGAATCGAGCAATTCCTGCTTCCCACAGTCTGGGTTCCTTGAAGATCTTGTTAATCATATCGGGATCAGGCCCGTTATACTTCTCACTACAGCCGAGTGACCTCAGCAGTTCCTCAATCTGACTACTGCACATGAACTGATCCAGAGATGGAAGTTGGGAGCCTTGGGAAATTCTGGATAGTACAGGATAGTAGAGTTGATCCAATGCATTACTGTTACCAAATACAATTCACGGTGGGTGAATGAGACAAGTTTCACTTGAAAGTTCTTACAGCAATGCACTTCTGTAGCACCAGAACCAGTAAAGAAAGATGGAATTGAGATTGAGATTATAATTACCAATAGAATGCGAGAATATCTGCTAGGAACTTAAGATGGAAGATGACCGAATGTAAGTTCGACAGACTCTTGGAGGTCTTGAGCTGATGGAGCTCCTCCAGTGTTGTTTTAAAGTCTTTCATAATGGAAGCATACCATACAGGAGAAGGAGAGCATGGGAAGCAACTCCGAGTCATCTTCATATTCATTAGCCCCTTTGCAGAGGATGCGCCATATTTTTTTCTAAGCCAACTGGTCACCGACTTCCAGATGCAAGAGTAGAACTGGTGAGATGTGAAAGAAGAAGAGGATGCAATTACATGAATGAAGTATATAGGTAAGGTATACCTTTTGCAGTGGTTCTTCTTTATGTACAGTAGTATCCTTTATGCAGAGGACAAGGTGGTCCCTCTCCTCTGGGGAGAGGAAGGAGATCATCCATGGAAGGATGCTTTCAAGAATCATGATGGGAACGCTGCATAGGAACTGCCACACGAGAGGAGCCTGTTCTTCACTTGAAAATTTCTTCATCTGTAGTGGAAACAAGACAGGCTTAGATTGCATGCCTCCGGATCAGGAAATACATTGACCGACCACTCACTCATCAGGATGAAAAAGGAAGGCCTACTATTTCCTGTAAGGCTTGGCCTGTAGAGTGGAACAGAAAGCTCGAATGCCATAAAGTACCTTTGAGGTATAGGAAGATTGCATATCAGTAGGTAGTGAGTTATGAGACTATAATTATGATCTGAATATCCACATCAGTAGTAGTCCTTTTTGTGCTCCTGACAAAGTGTGGATTGAGACTCCTCCAACGAACCACTTTCAAAAGGCATGCCAAAGAAAGTCTACTGGGATTGAGACCGTATTCAGATGGGTTTCTGAATGAATTCTTAGTGGTCCTCTTAGCTAAAGTTGATGAGTTGCTCTGAAACATCCATTACAACAAACAATTGGTTGAGAATCATGCCATGGTTCGCTGTCAGTGTATGAAAATTGTGCATGTATGTATATAAAAAAAAGAATATTCCCATCATTGAGATGGCTTTCATTTTCCCTCTTTTTTTTCCGAAGCACCATCACTTTGGTAAAAAGATGTTCCTTCTTCATAGTAACGCCAAAAGGAAATTGATGTACTTTCCCTATTGGTGTATGGTTTCATCACTCACTCTCCGTCTCTCTCTTTCACTCCGCCAGATATTTGTGGGCTTAATGGGGCTTGGACCATTTAATAAGACGCGATTTTCCTGCAGACCAAGCAGGCAAACCACGGGCCTATCCAAATGGATAGGACTTGAATGACCTGAGAAGAACAAAACAAGGAGTTCCAAGAATGTTTTTTGTGACATCGATCAAATGAACACAGTACAAGCAAAGCCCTGAAATCCTGTTCCTTCTAAGCACTCAACTACACATTATATCATTTGTATATTTTGAAGGGCCAGAGAGGATGCCTCCATGCAATTGCCCGTGGTTGAACCAAGGATTGTTCTTGAGAGTTGACATCTACTGAAGAGAAAATTCTAGGATGTACATACACTTTGTATTTGGAGTGCCAATCCCAATCCGTAATCCTAAACGTAATTTTCTTAATCATCACCCTTGGCATTTTGAAGATTGGGAAGGTTTTTGAGGTCTTCCTCCTCGGCAAACCAACTTGGTATCAACCGAGACAGATGAGGATGAAGATCCTTGTATGAGTTCTTGATTGTTCCTTCAGCTACTCTAGTAGCAATAGAGATATCTATAATAATCATGAGTGATTAGTAAGGCCAAAAACAATTATTGTCAGGAAAGTTTCCATGTTCTCAAACCTTTGAGTGGCTTTTTGTCACCAGAAAGCTGAGTTATGATGTATATAACAGCGGCAGCTATAGAAATTGGGCTTCTCCTGCACAATTTAATAGAAAAAGTTCACATATATACTTCACTGGGTTTATGCAATCTATTTACAAAAAACAACAGAGGAAGAAAGAATCATATCCCAAATGAAGGCATTATCTGCCTCATAATTTCTTGACAAGTTGTGTGCATCCCCAAAATACATCCTTGAGGAATAAATTTGCATTCTCTGCCACTACATCTGGCCTGACTACTGCCTTAGGGAGGTGGCAAATATGTTGCATTCATTTCCAATAACAAATGGTCATATTGGAAGTTTAAACTGTAACACCAACCAACCTTATGTCGAGATCTTCTGACTTTATAACAACCTCTTGAGCTGCCTTAACCTCTTCATTGCTCATTCCAAGGTTTGAACAGAATCGTCTCTGAAATCGAGAAAAAGGAAAATTGTGCATGCCAATGTAAATATACGAGGAGATCCAGTAAACAGGTGACCTCGAAATAAAACACACCATATAATCTGCAGCATGTATAGTCCCCATTTCAGATCCCATCTCGCCCTCAAGTAGCTTCACGATGAACTCTTTTGCCCGACCAATTTCCTTTTTTGTGGTTCCATTGGCAACAGAGCATATTTCTAGTTGAAATCAACAAGTTCAGGACTTGTATGAACAGAATTTTCTAATTGTATAAGTCATCTATAGTAATACCTTTCACAGTACGAGCTTTATTCTCTTGTCGACAGGCAATGTAGAGACAAGCTCCTAGAATTGCATCCAGGTTGCGCCCTTTCAGAGGTTTTTGATCTTCTACCTTCTTATATATTTCATTTGCTCGGTCCTGTGACCACAGTTAACAAATGCAGACATCCATGTGTCAGTAATGATATTATCATGCATATTATCTGAATAAAGCAAACTGTGAAGTTCACCATTTCTCAGAGCATCATAGCATGTAATGCATGATTATCTAAAGGGGCTGTCAAATGTACGGATCCTCAAGCTACAATATGCCAGCTCCAGTGAACACATGATTAGCAGGAAAAAACCACTGCTTTCGTTTAGAAACTAGCTCTATGATTGACTCAGAATGTTTATGGAATGGGCATTGAGAAATTAAGGCAAGATAGAAGAAAAGGCACATCCTCGGAGAAAGTTGCATCATTATCTGAAAAGCATACAGCAAATAGGATGGCCCATTATTTTTCTTGACTTTGAATTAATATAAAGGACAGCACATACGTATAGGAACTGATTGGAAGAGTAACTCACACACCTTGATTGTCGTAACAAGTCCCAACCTGAAAGCGTCAATTATTATTACATCATTAGTTAGATCTATTGATAATGCTGCTATAAGGAAAAGGAAATATACTTAGCAAATTTCACAAATTCGTAGAGGAAAAGAAATGCATCTTCCAAAACAAGAAAAGCCTGCGTCAATCAGGATTCAACAGCCGCCATATTGACTAGTTTAGCTGCTAACTAACAGTAATATAGATAATAGAATGGATGGGAGGGGTACCTGTCGGACATGATACCGATGGACTTAAAAGCCTGAATGAGACTGCGGTCAGGATTAGCGCTTCGGGGCTGCCACTTGCCAAGGGAAGAGCCGAGGAACTCGCCAGAGGAGCCATTGGGTTTGGAAATGACGGTGGTGAGGCCACCGTCCGTGAGGAGAGGGTTGTACGGTCCCCCCACACGGACGGGATCGTTGTCATTGGACTCGTTAGCGAAGTTCCTCCACTCGGAGGTCTCGTCAATGCTGTGAGACTCCAAGATAAGGCCGCATTCCGAGCAGATGGTGTCCCCAGCGGCGTGGTCGAAAACCACCTCCGTCAGCTTCTTGCAGTCCTTGCAGTACGTATCCGCCATGACGAATTCCTGATCCTAGTAGTTAGGGTTCCGTTTCCTCGCCGGAGTTGAAGAGAAGGCAGGGCAGAGAAGGGCTCGTCCACAACAAATGCACTGGCACCGTACTTACTCTGCCATTATTATTCATTCATTCATTTATATAACATTTTGGGGAGGAAGGTGGAGAGGGCTAAATCCGTCAATTAATACATAAAAACGTTCTTTGTCTGTTTTCTGTTCCATAAAGAAATAATTTCCCGAATTTTCTTCAGATGGTCAAAATAATCGTCAAGGAATAATTGAGCAAAAAATATCGTCAAGGAATATAATATATCGAAAATGCACGCTCGTTAATCCATAGCCCAAACCTGACGGAGCCCATTTACCTTAATGGGCCGATGTAACACATCGGCCCATTATAACGGTAAATATCAACGAACACGTTTATATCTCCGCACAAGATATATTACCGTTGGATGTACGCCGATCGATGGACCAGACAAAATCTCCGGGGGACGGTGACGGAGGTGTACGTGATTGAGGCCATGGTGGCGATATCTATGTACCGAGGGAACCTCCATCGCGTGCCGGACGTCCCTCGGAGATGGCTTATGCCATACCGCACCATCTCTAAGAAGGAATTCATGTACCTCCTCCGGCGCCCCTCTCTGGCCCTCTCCCGTAACGTTCCCGCCACCACATGGAAACTTAGCCCTCCCAAGGCGTCCAATTTAAGGTCTGCAATGCATCCTTCACTTTCCTTTCTAGTATTTTTCACACTTCACCATCATGCCACTATCCATCATTTGTGACGGGTGACCTTTTTCTCATGAATGATTAGTACCCTATTGGATGATGAAAAGTGATTAAAAAAAGGCACCCACAGAGCTCATTGGATAAGTTTTTTCCCTTTAATTCACACCTTTTCGCCCTCGCGGTTTGGATGCCTTTTGTTCGCCATTCCATCAGTACCCTGAAAATACTTTTCAAAGTTTTGACTTTGGCTTGGTGTATTAACATATCTCCAGTACTACCATCTGAGGAGGTACAAATCTAAAATTCAAGGTGGTATTTCTCTATGCAGGCGCATGACAACTCTTGAGCAAGTTTGGTTGTCACTGGGAGTCCACCGTGCTTTGCTCCCTAGGGCCGTTCTCCTCACCTCCCTGGAGTTTCTTTAACGGGAACAAACTATGCTGCCTGTGGGGGCACTTCAGCCTTCGCAGATGCACGGCAGCCCAGTCCGTGGAACTAGAAGGGTGGTCTAAGGCTTGTTTACATTGCATGGATATGATGGTTCAATGTTGTTGTTTGGCTATGATCCTGGACACTTGGGGGTCATCGTTGAATTCTGCAACTCAGTGTACCTAGGAAGAATGAAAACTAGTTGTTCTCCTGGCATATTGCGTACTATACATTCTAGGGGATGTAGCTCAGATGGTAGAGCGCTCGCTTAGCATGCGAGAGGTACGGGGATCGATGCCCCGCATCTCCACCATTGTCCTAGAATGAGCAAATCACAATCATTTTACCATTTTCTATCCCAAAATTTGAACTCCTGCCTAGTTAGTATATAGTACATGTAACATGCTCGAGGAAGGCAAGATCTCTCCTATGAAAAAATGAGTATAAACATACTTACAAACACATCCACAGAGAAAGGCATTATGATACAGATACAAACTATCAGTTGCAAACAGTGTCCATCCTAGTGAATAACTGACCCTCCCCAATGCATCAAAATGTATCATACGACAAATAACCCAAACAAACAGTTGAAATCGGTCGACTAGTTCATCAATCAGCCTCCTGCAACCCCCCTAGAATGACCGAGCCCACAAACAGACCAGCAGCCCCCACAGTAAGCGCTCCTGCCACAAGTGCCTTCACCGCCAACAGCCCAGTATTGTCATCTGGGATCAGCACAACAGCAGCAATGGCTGCCACTAGGATTGGCAGGGCAGATGAGGCCAGCACTGATGGAGAGGTTCCTGCCACCTTCTCCAGCAGGCTCAGCAACCCCAGCTCCTCTGCCTTGGAGAATACGCCGAGCTTCTCTATCGATGACAGGGTGAATCCCAAGTCCTCAGCCTTTGAGAGGAGCCCAGCTTTCTCTACGTTGCTCAGGACTTTCCGCTTCTCCAGCTTCTTGAAGACATCTACTTCAACTTCTTCACTCCCCTCGTAGAAGATCCCCGCCCCGAACCATTGCTTCTCCCATTTCTCATCGTACTTGTTCACCTGCACGCCACCATAGACCCACATCCTATGAGTTCGAGTTCTACTTGGCAAAAAAAAAACCAATAATCTATCAACGAGATTGAACGTATTTCAGGTACGGAATTTTAAGGCAATTTCACGAAAGGCCATCGCGTGTTCATCGCAATTACTACATCCAAGCACAGGGATGGTGTCAAAGATGGGAAATTTCCGACCTTTCCTGCTCTAAATTCCTGGAAATCGATGCAACAGAGGAGTTGTAGAGCTTAGAAGGGAAAGGTACCTTCTTTCGGGGCGACATGGCGAAAATGGTCGAGGGCCTCCTCGGAGGAAGCGAGCGGGGGCGATTAGGGAGAGGTGCAAAGGAGAACGAGAAGCCTCTGGTTCTCGGGAGAACAGCGGCCGGAGACGGAGGTGAAGAAGGAGCAGCAGCGACGGCCATTGAAATTCCTCTCCCACTGCCACAGCTGAGCTTTCGTCTCCTCCAAAATCCCCGCAGCAACGGCAAGAGGCCGACAGATTCGTATTGCCACGTAGGATCAATGGGAGACCAGAAACTTGGCTTACATTCTCATGCAATCTCTTGACGGGGCATCCCATCCACCAATCGAATCAGAGAATGCTCTATCCACAAATTCGCGTCTTTTTGAGTTATTTATATTTATAAAATTGACTAATTTAATCTCCTAAATAGATAGATTATGATATTAAAAAAAACCCAAAATAGAAGGTTTAGTCTTACTCTTGCCTGGCAAGGCAAGTCAACTAAAAATTAAAACTTTATTTTGATATTTAATTTCATTTTACAAGATACATTTTCTTTCTTCAAAGAAAAATCCCTAAAAAGGAAATCCAAAGATATTTCAAGACATCGCCCAGGTGTTTGCTAGCTAGCTGCTCCCTCACTGCAGTCGAAATTCCTGAAATTCTCCTCTTCAAGCCAAGGATTCCATTGCCAGGCTCGAGCTCTGGGAAAACGGTAAGGGAATTTTAATGAGGAAACCATGCTCTCCATTTGCTGCTTCCTGCTTATTTGCTCTGTAAATCTTGAAAATTTGTTAGTCTTTGTGGAGTGTTGGGGTGTCTTAGAACCATTCCTCGTCAAAAAAAGATGGCCAATGGGCAGTTTATGAAATCATGATGTGAGTTTGCAAGTTAGGATGAAAAGGTGGGAACTGAGTACCCAATTGCGGGTTTCATCGAAACCCTAGCTGTACTTGGGAACAACTTTGGGACATCGAATTTTCTTATCCGGAAATTTGTATGCAGAGTGCCGCTGTCAAACTTCTGTGCAATTTCTTGAAAAAAAAATAATGAATTGAGAATTTCAAGGTTTTGATTCTGATTTCTAGGGATGAAGATAGCTTCTTATACAGAGATGTGGCGATTTCATTTGGGGGGAGGGGGGATTCAATACATTCATTTGTCATGGGTATATATATCTTTATTACAGTGTAAATTCTCAGAGTTTGTTCCTGATAATAAAAAGCACGGCCTTGCAGCTCCTGTACTCAATTCAGATATATCTATATATCCATATTAATTCATTGTAGAAGAAGCATAATTTGGTTTATTGTTAACCTTTCTTAATTAGCTTTGTCTCACTTTCAACATTAGAATATATCACATGTCTACTATCAATAATGATAATTTACTGTGGAGCTTTTAAAGAACAAATATGCCAACTTGCCAGATCTGCAGGTTTCTATCATTGTCAAAGCTTTTCTAAATACACTTTGGTACCCTCAGCCCCTGATTTTTAAATGTTCATCATGTCTATACTGTGTGCTTACTTTCTGAATCTTTCCATGACCAACTTTCCTATTTTTTGTGCTCTTTTGTTGCTTAAGCTACTAGTTGGGGGAAGCAAGAGTAGTTTTCAGTTGATCTTCAGATCTTTTCTTCTTTAAGGTTGCACAGTGGATTGAATATGGGTGGGATTTTGGGCTGTATTCAAGTCGATCAATCAAATGTTGCTATCAAGGAGACATTTGGGAAGTTTGATGAAGTGCTGGAACCTGGTTGCCACTGCCTGCCTTGGTTTCTTGGGAGTCAGTTAGCAGGACATCTCAGTCTCCGGGTGCAGCAGCTGGATGTTAAATGTGAAACAAAGACCAAGGTTCTCTACCCTCCAAATTCACCAAAATATGATTACTATGCAGCAAGTTTCTTTGATGCTTCAACGAAAAATAAACCCCATTTGTTCATTCTGGTGTAAACTGAAAATTGTAACTGATTTGTGGTTTTATGGGTCTATACAGGATAATGTCTTTGTGAATGTTGTTGCATCTATCCAATATCGTGCCCTCACAGAAAAGGCAAGTGATGCTTTTTACAAACTCAGCAACACTAAGAGTCAAATCCAGGCTTATGTATTTGATGGTATCACCTAAATTTTTGCTCTTAATTTTTTTCTGCTCTGGTTCTTCGCCATATTAATGGGAGCTCTATCTTATATGTGTAACTAATAGTGATCAGAGCTAGTGTACCAAGGCTCAATCTGGATGATGCCTTTGAGCAGAAGAACGAAATTGCCAGAGCAGTGGAAGATGAACTCGAGAAGGTAACTATGCTCGGTAGAGTATTTCATTAGTCTTTGCAGATTACCAAAGTAATTCTGACGATAAAGTTTTCAATGTCCGCATTGGTAGGCTATGTCTGCTTATGGATATGAGATAGTGCAAACTCTGATTGTTGATATTGAACCTGATGAACGCGTCAAACGAGCTATGAACGAAATCAATGCTGGTGAGTGTTCTTATACTATGAAACTGGATGGTGGTTGCAGGTGGCATTTCCAAAAACATTTCCTTTGCCTAGTGTCAAGTCCCAATTTTCTTCCTTTCCCCAGCTGCAAGGCTCAGAGTAGCAACAAACGAAAAGGCTGAAGCTGAGAAGATACTCCAGATCAAGAGGGCTGAAGGTGAGGCAGAAGCTAAGTATCTTGCAGGGCTTGGAATTGCTCGCCAACGTCAGGCAATTGTGGATGGCCTGAGGGACAGCGTCCTCGGGTTCTCAGAGAATGTCCCAGGGACCACTGCAAAGGACGTGTTGGACATGGTCCTCGTTACTCAGTACTTTGATACCATGAAAGAGATAGGCGCTTCCTCCAAGTCATCCGCCGTGTTCATCCCACATGGACCTGGTGCCATTGGAGATGTCACCACTCAGATCCGTGAAGGATTTCTTCAAGCTTCAGCGCCCTGTTGAAATTGTGAGATGGCTGGGCCCCGAATATCTCTGTCTGTCCAGAGCCTCTTTCTTTCTCTCCTTTCTTTCTCTTTCTGGGCCGCATGATGCAATGCCCTGTAAGTTCTATCTTACGACATAGTATTTGGCAGGTGGTGGACATATAATGTATATCCATCCAACATCATGTATGTACTCAGATTAGATCATCTTTGTCAAGGAGCCGTTGGATCTTGTGAAGGAATGGATTCCACCGACTCTGTGGTTCAACAATCGTCCGTCCTCCCCCATATCTCTACTCTGCTATCGTCAGTCGTCCTTCCCCATATTTCTACTCTGCTATCGTCAGTCGCAGAAGAAGGTGAAAAGTTGACGCACTTTCTGGGAAGAAGAAGATATAGTCCTATAATAGGCATGCTAGCTGTTGGCTTCTCTAGCCACCGGTTTCAGTTGCCGTCATTATTCCACAAAACAAAGGACAACCCGGGCGGGCGGATGGATGTTAGATATTTTGTAATAGTTGTCATTTTTAATTTCGCTCCTTGTATATCTGGGAATTGATACTTATCATCCAGCATGGTATGATCTCACGAAAGCTCTGACGAGAAGTTTGAAGGTAACCTGAGTTTAGTTTCAAAGAAGCTTCATGCCCAACCACTTTTTCCTTTGTTGGCTGGTATTCATACCTGTAACTGTCCGCATACCTGAAGATTTGTCATTCATCTGTAACTTCTTGCAATTGTTAACTCACAAAATTTATTCAGTACCGGTTCCATGTGTATTTGCCGTCATTGGGAGCAACTATTTCTTGATTGACTTGCCTTTGCATTTATTTATATTTAGGCTATATGAATATTCGCGGACAAATTCCTGTTCGCATTCGTGTATAAATTTAATGACGTTTGATTAGTTGCTACGGGCTCCTCTGTCATTTGGTGCTCCTTTCTTCATTGACCGACCTTGTTGGTTCTCATCTCTTTGCTGCCCTGGTATTCATCTTCCTCATCCTAATCTTTTTGTCTACTAATTTCTTGCGTCCTTGTTATGGATCTTATCTAGACATCCCTTGCCTTTGGATTTCCCCGAGTTTGCATCGTTTTGAGCCAAAATACAGAGCAAGCGTTTGAATGGATGTCTCGTCTCAAAATCTTGATGTTATATAAGACTGTCAAAAGTCGCGACTTTTACTCCATTCTTTTCATGCAGCCGAATAATCTTGATCTTGCCTGTTCTTGTGCTCCTGGGTGCAGAGTAAAAGTCCTATAATGGGCAACTTGTTTTGCTGCATTCAAGTTGATCAATCAACTGTAGCAATCAAGGAGAGATTTGGGAAGTTCGATGAAGTTCTTCAACCAGGATGCCACTGTCTGCCTTGGTTCCTAGGAAGTCAGCTGGCTGGCCATCTCACACTAAGGGTACAGCAGCTGGATGTGAAATGTGAAACCAAGACAAAGGTCTGTCTATTATTCACTTTGTAAAAGAATTTTCTCAATCATCTTGCAGCTAGCTAGCTATTGACTAGCCCTTAGATGCATCGCCCGCCTAGTCATGGAGCGGCATGATGAAAGGTATAACGTCCGTATTTTTTTTTTCTGTGACTGTAGGATAATGTCTTTGTCAATGTCGTCGCATCTATCCAATACCGAGCCCTTGCAAACAAGGCCAGCGATGCCTATTACAAACTTAGCAACACCAGGAATCAGATCCAAGCTTATGTTTTTGACGGTATTGCGCGTATTACTTTCTTGTATATTTAAAGTACTTGTGTTATGAAAGAACCTGTAAATGGTGTTTGTAATTTCAATATTAGTCTATCATGAATATTGATTCCCTTTTTACTTTCCTCCTGTCATGATTAACACAGTGATCCGAGCAAGTGTACCCAGGCTCAACTTAGACGATGTTTTTGAGCAGAAGAACGACATAGCCAGAGCTGTGGAAGATGAACTTGAAAAGGTTATGCACTTTGAACTTGGTCCAAAGATGGCGTCTCAGTCCTTTATATCGTGTGAAAGATCCTGACTTTATGTATAACTGTGTACTAAGTGCAGGCTATGTCAGCGTATGGGTTTGAGATTGTACAAACGCTGATCATTGACATAGAACCAGATGAGCACGTGAAGCGAGCTATGAACGAAATCAATGCTGGTAAGTTTTTTTTCCCCATAATCCACGGAAAAGATTGTATCGAACGTGCAAAGAATGTACTACTTCATCTCACGGAGAGTTGACATCCTTTGTAAATCCATCTGATGTTTTCAGCTGCCAGGTTGAGAGTTGCAGCAAATGAGAAGGCTGAAGCCGAGAAGATCATACAAATCAAGAGAGCTGAAGGTGAGGCGGAGTCCAAATACCTTGCAGGGCTGGGTATTGCTCGTCAGCGTCAGGCAATCGTGGATGGCTTGAGGGACAGTGTGTTGGGCTTCTCAGAGAATGTCCCTGGGACAACTGCAAAGGATGTCCTGGACATGGTCCTTGTCACGCAGTACTTCGACACTATGAAGGAAATAGGCGCAGCCTCCAAGTCCTCGGCCGTGTTCATCCCACATGGACCTGGAGCCATCCGCGACGTCGCCAGTCAGATTCGAGAAGGGCTTCTACAGGCTTCTGCAGTAAACTGAACGTCATACAGAGAAACCAATCAGAGAAGTCTAAATGTCTCCTTTTGGCAGTGAGGAGCAATGTGATGTTAACCTTGTGATCTAGTCTGTGTCAATATGTCCTTCCAAGGCGTGATGTTTGATGTGTAAGTTTAGTGGTTGTTCATCTTGTGAATGTAAGAATAAACACTGGTTACTAGTAAATGAACATCTGCACACCCAAAAACCAACCCTCCAATGAAACCTAATATCTACTTTCACTTTGTACCTCATACATCTCATCTCAGGATAAAGTTAGAGATATTCAGCTAACAAGTAGTATGCAGATATCTCTCAATACAGATAAAAAGAGAGCCTATGGAAGTCATGGACATGGGAGAAATGATCTCATGATGAATGGGGGGCCTTCAAGCCCTACTAGAAATGGTCGACAAGGCCATCCGTAATCAAAGCAAAGCCCGGGACATTTGTGAGCCGACTCACACGATTTGCTGGTGCCATAGATAGGCTGTGTTGTCTGTCGGCAAGGCAAGCTTTGCTTTACTAAACCAAGATCAAATGTTGTGCACAGTGTACAGAAGAAGAGTCATAATTAGAATGGTATTTATTATATATGGACTTTAAGATTTACGTGTACCAGAAAAATGAACAATAAGGCCAACTAACTCCTTTGAACTACCACTACTTAACCTTCATCTTGAGCCAAGTATCTCACCCATATTTTGGACTAATTGTTTATTGCATTATGGGCCGCAACTAGAGTATTTATTTGAGATTTAAATCGTATGGTTATAATAATAAACTTAGAACCAACCATTGACATTTGAAAATTTTGGAGTTTAATAGCTCAACTTGACGAGGCTCATTCTGTGCACTTGGGGTAAACTCTTCTGATCACGACATCCATCCTCATTCAAAAATCAAGCACTCCCACAACATTACTTTTCTCCATGAAATATTTAGGGTCGTGTTCTCATTAATTCATCTTCATTTCATTATGCGAAATTTATAAATAATCAAACTGGTCAACACAATGCCTTTATTCCAAGAAATATATCACTTTACACTTGCGTCAAATTTTCTGTGTACTGCTGGCATCTACTGTGTTTTGAAAAGATGGTCCAGGACTGAGCCGTGTCATATGCGGGGATCCGGGACACTTGCTGCATCTAGCCATAGGTCCCATTAGAGATCAATAAACTAAGCATCAATACAACGAGGATGAAAATGTTGCTTAAGTTCAAAGTACAAAAAAAATGAGTGGGAAGCAATTATGAGATGTCAACGGGCCTCGATCCCAAGAACTCTATGCTAGATAGATGGATGGCATTAATTTCTTGCATGCATGGTGCCTTTCAGGTTCTGCAGTGCAGATCATCAGCTGCATGCATGTCTGCTTCTTCTAGCATCCCCTAAAAGGACGATATCATAACTTTAGCCATCTAATCTTCCTATTGCCCTATCTCATTATATAGATGATTTAGAGACTAAATATTAAGATAATAAGAAAAAAAATCATTATTAAGTATGGCATTTGGATAGAATAGTTTATCACCTTGTAAGTCTAGGTTGACAGCATTTCTTCAAAACCTGCCAAATTCCGGTGTGGATAAGCGAAAAGGAAATGTAAGTGGGGCACAAGTTCAGTTATAAGCCTGGGAGCATAATAACAAGCCATGGTAGGGGAGAACATAGTTGACCCTAAGAGGGGGCCATGTGACTCTTGCTACCTACAAAGCTTCAAAATTCAACCGTATGCATTTTCTTCATTTAATAAAAATCAATATTAACAAAGCACCATGGACCACTCACAATTCAACGGATCCCCTAATTAGTAAATTTTATCGTTTAAAGTATTTTATTATTTTTTAATTACAGTAAGATGCTCTAATTGTTTTTTTAATTGAAAATGAGTTCCTTAATGAATAGGGAGGGTTGGATGATGGGTCTATTAAGAGAGGTAAGCATTCATGGGAGTAGGCGGTGTCCCACTCCCAGTCTCCTATCCCATCCTATCCCATTCCATCCCATCCTATCCCTTCCCTTCCCAGTATTGATGCGGCTTCCATGGAGGTCCTCTTTAGAGGCTCGAACCCATCCTGACCACTATAGACTGTTGTTGTTATTTAGATTTCTCCGGGCGTACGCGTAATGCTATCATCCCATCCAAGCGTTGAAGTTGAATTAATCTTCCCACTTGTCCTATTATTATATTCAATAGATTCAACTTCCGTATTAAATAATCAGTCATGGAGGAAAAAGAAACAGCTTAGCCAGTTGGGTTTGATTTTGAGCATAAAAAAAGGGTTTATTTTGGTCAATTAGTTCAGCTCCTCTTTCTCTATATAGGACGGGAGGACATAGAGCTGAGTCCGTACATTATCTGGAGCGAGCAGGAAAAAAAAGGGGGAAGAAAGAACCGAGGGAGCTCGATCATCGGATATGGAGAAGATATCAGCTCCGCCCGGCACCTGCCATGGTGTCGTTCTTGAAGAACCATGCCGCCCTAAGGTAACCAACCCTGCACCACCATATTCGTCTTCCTCTCCTTGTGTTTGTAAATTTTGGTGGGTTGGAGAAGAATTACGCCATATTTTCTCGTGAAATTCGTGTATATTATCTATGGCGGGTGTTCTTATTTTTGTACGTTTTCAGGGGGAAGATGGACGCCCTGCGCAGATTGACACTGACAGTCCAAAGCCATCTTCTCCCCAGAAGCAGCGATTAAGTCCGACGACAGAGCTGGTAATTATAATTCTCAAAGCTCGCCATGACCATGACAGAAGAACTTATAAACGTTGGATTCATTCACTCGTTCTTCTTGTCTTCAGGAACCGACTAAATGTAAGATCGAGATTTTGCCCGCCGAATCCAAGCCGGCCGTGTCTCCTTGGAAGAAATTCCAATTGCAGGTGATGATGAGATTAATAAAGAATGATAGCTTGGATACATAGTATCTATCCTTACTAACTTTTGGAAGATATGTTACAGAATCAAGATGGGCTTGAAACGGCCCGGGCGGAAATGGGTGAAGTGAGGGAGGAGAACCAGAGGCTGAAGATGTTATTGGAACGTATAATGAGAGATTACAAAACGCTCCAGATGCAGTTCCTGGACATGGTCAAGCAAGACCACCAGAAGCAACAGCCTGCAGCAGCTGCAAATTATAGCCCCACCAGTGCCCCTGCGGGTGCTCAAGAACCAGAAGAGTCGAGCCTCGTCTCCCTTAGCCTCGGGCTGGATTCCGGTTCGTCTTCATCGGGAAAGTACGAGAAAGGCAAGCTCTTATCCGCTCCGGGGAACGACAATAAAAAAACCGACGAAGAGCATCGCCGTGAAGGATTGGCGCTCTCATTAGACTGCAAGTTCGATGTGGCTAATAAGTCGGGAATTTCTGGAGTGTCTAAGTTGCCCAACAGTTCGAGCCCCGGGCACAGCTCGGAGAATCAGGAGGAGGAAGAAGCCGGGGAGATCTGGCCTCCGAGTAAGGCTCCAAAGACCACGAGGAATGGAGACGACGAAGTCTCTCAGCAGAACCCTCCCAAGAAAGCTAGGGTTTGTGTGAGAGCCAGATGCGATACCCCCACGGTCAGTCAGTCAGTTTTATACATATATATATATATATATACACACACACACACACAGCCTGCAGTTAGTCACCTCCTGGAGATTCTATAATAAATGTTGCTTGAACTGAAAGGAATAACTCAGTGGTTGGTTGTATGTTGATCTGCAGATGAACGACGGCTGCCAGTGGAGAAAATACGGACAGAAGATTGCCAAAGGAAACCCATGCCCTAGAGCATACTATCGGTGCACAATGGCTTCATCTTGTCCCGTAAGAAAACAGGTATCCATTCTTCTTCACCGGATAATCTTCTATTAGTTCCGATCCGAGAGCCTTTGCCTGTCTAAATTGTGCTTAATCATGATAAGGTACAAAGATGCGCCGAGGACATGTCGATTCTCATAACCACCTACGAGGGAACACACAACCATCCGCTTCCGGTATCGGCCACCGCCATGGCCTCTACCACATCGGCGGCCGTCTCCATGCTCCTCTCGGGATCCTCCACCTCCGGATCCGGCCAACGTCCGCTGGCAGCTGCCACCACCACCACCACCACCACCACCAGCAACCTTCAAGGGCTCAACTTCTATCTTTCCGACCCTTCAAGATCGAAGCAATTCTACCAACTGCCCTATTCATCGCCGCTCATGCCTTCGCCTTCCCACCCAACAATCACTCTCGATCTCACCTCGGGTGCGCCGGCTATATCTTCCACCTCATCCTATGGCCACAATCAGTTCTCTGCGGGTGCTAATTACTATAACTCTATGACGAGGTACAGCAACTCGTCCACCACGAGCTTAAACTTCAGCTCATCAGAGCCGATCGCTTCTCGGCCAACCGCTTGGGGAAACGGACTGCCTAACTTCACCGCAGCCCACCATGAACTCTTCAACAAAACCAATCCACAAGAAAGCCACCTGCTCCACCACCAGCTTCCTCACGTGCAAAAGACAAACGGTAGTAATACTAATAACCCACAAGAGTCGTCAATAGCAGCGGCGACCAAGGCCATCACGTCAGATCCGAACTTCCAGACCGCCCTGGTCGCCGCCCTAAAGTCGATAATCAGTGGCGGCGGCGGTGTCGGGGCGGTATCAGCTCTTGGAAACAATCATGTCGGTGGTGGCAGAGCTGAAGGCGATATTCTCGGGCAGAAGCTGAGGTGGAACGAGGGCCTCACGACATCCATCGGGTCCTTATTTGGACAGACAATGGGGCCGCAGGCGAATGCTTGCGGATCGAGCTACCTGAACATGGCGACCAGTCCTCATTCTACGAGCTCCCATCACCAGCCTGCTAGCCTGAAGCTTCTGCAATCCAATAATTCGATTGCGTTGCCGATTTCCTCCCACAAGCAGAATGGTGCCAGCGCGGCCACCTCCCCCGTTGACAATGGAGACCGCAACAGCTAGCTACTGATAGTAACATTTTTTTTTTTTTTGGGGGGGGGGGGGGGGGGGGTATCCTTTTCACGGTGGCCTGTTGCATAGCTTTTCATTGGTACAGAGGAGATGCTGACCGTAAGGAGCTGGGGGGTGGAGATGAGTCAAAAGTTGACTTTTTCATTAATTTAAACGTTAAAGAATCTTCCTGTATCAGGGCTTGCATTATATATACATATATAATTTATTAACTCTATTAAATATTATAATTTACTTTATTTATTAAATTATTTTTCCGTGTAAATTCGATTGTTTTTCCTTTTAAACCAAAAAAATCCCAGTCATTTCATTTTCAACCAATCGGTGTTGGTTTTCCTGTCACCGTTTTGACTTCTCTTTCAGGAATCAGGATGGCGACTGGACAACTGGTCTGCAGTTTTGTTGACTGGTGCAGCTCCCGTGTTCTAACATCTTACTCTAATCTTGAATTTGATACCACAAGGCGTCCGCTCGGCCACGTAGGCTGCTGAATGATCTTTATATGGGCTTTAGTAGAGGCCCATCCATGTGAATGATCAAGTCCGGAGTCCACGGACCATCGAGGCCCGCTCACATCGCCATGCCGATGCTACTTGCTGGTCTGGTCTCCCTCAACGTGATGCTGCTGGCCTCTTCCTCTAATATTGAATGGTCTTTACAGCATTCTTGGCCTAATTCATGTAACATTGGGATTCTTCATTACGAGGGTTAGGTCCGGCATTGATGTTCGAAGACTCCCGTCGACCTCCACCCAGTATGAGGGAGGACTTTGCTGGTCCCTGCCATTCAGCGGCAGGTGAAAGGGCCATAATAATGGCCGCTTCCTAACCGTGGGATGCGTCCGGTCTCCCCTGCCTCACCGCCCATGGTGCATGGAGTGGTTTCCTTCCTCTCTTATCCGTACCCACTCTCAGGTGATAATCACGCGCTTGTCGGCAAGTGGGACTATGTCAATCCTGCGGAGGGCGAGAAGGTAATTGCATCCACACAAGATGCGTTGGAACTGAGGTGGCAGGGCATTTGGTTGTGACACTGAAGTAACCAGACGGCAGACAGACTAGACAGCTCACAGGCCCAAATTTTAATCTCAGATCTATGATCCCCTGCTCACGCTGCACAGTCGCCCTTGATTCTTGACTATTACTGGTAGGAACGACCGTAGGTAACCGCTTCTCCTTATTATAACACCTTTATTCTTCAAATTTCGGAAATATTTCAGCTCTCAGTGCGCTACTGAGCTTCAGCTTCGAATAAAGAGGTTGATAGCGTTCTCTCGGATCTCTCTCTCTCTGCAGCTCTGCCCTTATTCGCGAGCACAGTTACGGTACATTCTCCGGTCTTTTCGCAGGTTCATAATATCGCACATTTTGTTTCCTTCCTTACTCTTCTTCAGTGCTGCTTGCTGATTTTGCTCCCCCGTTCGGTTCAGAACTCGTAGATTTGTGGATTCGAAATAGCGCATTGGTGAGGTGAGCTCAGATCTGGAGCGCCTCTGGCTTCTTATGTGCGGTATAGTTAACTGAATGCAGTACCTGTATCTCGCCTAGGTCTTCTGAACCAATGTCTGATTTAGAGCTCGTAGAATTTAGCTCATATGGTGCCTACAATGTGAAGATGGAAAAACCTGCTTCTTAAAATCACTTAGTCAGTTGCATCTCAACTTCATTTTACTTGGAAAATTCCGGGAATTTGCAATTGACTAAATATTTTTTAGTCTGCATTGACCGCATAATTACTAAATTTTATGTAGATATGTGTCAAATCTTTATAATCTCACAACATTTCATATTTTTAATCAATTTAAGATTATTATCTCAAGTTTTGTTCTCAAGTACACTTTGATACACATGTCAAGTGCAACTAAACCTACACTCACTGTTGTCTATGAGATAGGTATAATTCCTTGAAAACCTGATAGGTATTCAGCTCGAGTATGGAAGAAAATTACCTAGCTCATGCTTGTTATGTACTCTTGTTCGGGACCAAAAGAATTTCATCAAACTCACGTGTTTAGATGCACATTACAACTATATCCATATTGTACGGGAGAGTGAGAATGTTGAGATAATGATTCCACGTTTACTAAAAATGAAAAATGTTGTGGCATTATAAAAAGGTGCATCAACTACTTTAAAGTAGATATGTATAAAATCCCTTATAAGCTCACTACGTTTTCTCAGATTTTTATCTTCACTTATGCAGCTTTACTAAATTCTACAAGGTCTAAATCAGACATTGGTTTAGAAGAAACATTATCTTATTCTCTCTCTAAGATGATAAATCAAACTATCACAATTGCAACCTTTTCTTATTGGGGTGCAGGAAGTGAGGTTCTGCCGCTGTATTATCATAGTTTTAGATTCTTCCAATGGGAAAATCGCCAGGTAGATGGATTAAGACTGTACTCTTTGGGAAGAAATCATCAAAACACAATGTTTCTAAGAAGGGAGAGGTGAGATTCATTTTTTATACTTATGTCTGTTCACCGTTGTTTTTATCTGTTGTTCATTTTGTGTGTTGATTTATGAAGAAATATTTGTTTCATATTTTGATTTTTGTACCCTTATCATCGTATTTTCACAGTACATTTATAAGTTTTCTATGCGCTTTACCTTTCATATCACATCTCTGACCGTATTTTAATTTATATGCTATAATTTTTATCTATCAATGAGATATTCTGATTCTTCCATTATGTGTCCTTAGTGACAATGATTTTATATTTGTAGAAACTTTCCAATGCTAGAGGGATTATTGTAACTGCTAGGGAACCAGAATCTGATCTGGACCTGGGGACTCTTGTGGCTTCCCAGCCTAAAGATGGAACTTATGTTAGAAATGAGAGGGAAAAAGAGTTTTTGACTAAGGATTCTCCAGATTTACCTCACAATGGAGATGTAGTAGCATCTGTAAACAATAGGGATATGTCAGTGCAAACTGGTATGGTGGAAGAGGCACCTTATGATCCAGTGAAATTAAAGGAAGAAATGGCTGCAACAAAGGCACAGGCTGCTTTTCGAGGTTATTTGGTAATATTTTCTTATGACCTGAAGTAGTATAAATGAATCAATGATTGGAATTCAGTATTTGCTCTAACTATGTATTTTGTCAAGGCTCGCAGTGCCTTCCGGGCCCTCAAGGGAATAATTAGGTTGCAGGCGTTCATCCGTGGCCATTTGGTTAGAAGACAGGCTGTTTCTACTCTATCATGTATGTTGGGAATAGTGAAATTACAGGCACTTGTTAGAGGTCAAGAGGTCAGACAGTCTGAACTAGGACTTGAAGTACATAAAGCTGTAGTCAGTAGGAAACCCCAGGTATTTTTATGGCAGTTATGCCCATTGCGATGACGAAAGAATCTTGTTCTCTATGCTGCATTATTGTTATTAGATAGTAGTTGCTGCGTAGTTAGAAATTGTGGTGATACTTTTTTATCTCCCCAACAAGGAAGTTCTTACATTTAATTTGTTCATTGACATCATTCACAGAGAAAGCTTGTGAATCCTGTTGGAGATCATTTGTCCAAAAAGATGGCTAAGCTTTCTGTAAATGGTTTTATTCAGAAGGTAAACGTCCAAACCCCATTAATTCATACTTTAATAAATTAATGTTTTGGTGATTGAAATATTGTTCTTTTTAGTCTTCCTCTTGTATATTGTTGTTTAACATCTGATTGGGATTGAAGATACTTCATTTCAGCTTGTGGCTTCATCACCAAATGTGATGCCTCTACGCCTCATCTACGAACCTACTGAACCAAACTCAGTCTCAATGTGGTTGAAGCGCTGGTCAGCTTCCTTCTTCTGGAGACCTCGGTCCCAACCCAAAAAGTTAATGAAACCTAAGAATAAACATCAGGTACTTGAAGCTGAAACAGGGAAATCAAAGCACTCTGTTCAGAGAGCAATCACCTCAAGCACAGATAGCTTCACGACTCTATCAAACCCTGAAGTTGAGAAGCCCAGACGAAACCTCAGGAAGCTCTCTAATAACTATGCAGATCCACCTCAGGAAAGCCCAAAGAATGAGATTGAGAAGGTGAAACGCAGCTTGAGAAAGGTTCATAATCCTGTCTTAGTGAATACTGCTCACTCTGAGGTTGCAGAGGAGAAACCCCAGAAGTGTGTGGAGAAATCATCTTTTATCAGGTCAGGCAACACACTTGAACATAGCAAGAGTTCCCATGCTGAAAATATGAAGAAAGAGGCAACTAATCTGCTTGATGCAGAAAATACTCTCAAACTAATTAAAAGGAATAGTGAGGTCGATCTGACTTCTGCTGCTAAATCCATAGATGATGGAAAGCCGCCTTTGGAGAATAGCATTGAAGATGAGAGCTTCCTGTTGTTTGACAATGGGAATCATGAGAGCTCGAACCCCAGGGATGTCTTGAGTAATGGGGATATTGAACTAGGCAATAACAGGAATCCTGAACCAGGTAGAAAAACTCATCCTGCTGCTAAACTAGAGAATGCTGAGGATGGGTTACAAAGTACTCCAAGCCTGAATCTACCTAGTTATATGGCTGCAACTGAGTCAGCAAAAGCAAAATTGAGAGCACAAAATTCTTCTAGATTTGGGCAGGAAGGGTCAGCTGAGAAAAGCAGTCTCTCGAGGCGCCATTCTCTTCCATCGACCAATAACAAGGGCCACTCGCCATCTCCAAGATCTCAGAAGGGCAATTTATCTGGTGGAAAGGGTGGAAATAAAAGCGAGAAGAGAGAAGTGCACGGTATGGAATCAAACATTTCTCTTTACTCTAAACTCTGTATTATCAGTAGGCTAGAGCAGTAAGTTCTGATAATATCCTCTAACAAACAAAACGAATCCTATGTCCAATTTTACTTTTCTAGACAGTCCAACTCTTTACTAGTTTTTGCCTTCAATTTGTCATCCACCTAAAAGTGAGCTCCGTTTCCTGCCGCTTGATCACAGAGAGGGCTGAGTGGAAAAGGTGAATGTCTGACAGTGCCACGGTTTTCTACTGGAGGGGAGTGGGGATCACATCTGATCAGTAGATCATCTTTACGAGAGAATCCTCACGGAGAGGTTTTCCTGGTGTGAGACTGAACGATGGGAATGCTCTTTTCTGTTGGTATTCATACTTGCCTTGCGTTTGCTGATCTTGTGTGGCCGTGGGTTGCTTCTTGGGCGTTGGAAGTCTGTATTATGCTAATTTGAATCCTTAATCTCTGTTGAAGGCGGCCTTGGATGTAGAAACTGTATAGCTGTTGACGGTGTTTAATTAATTAGTCAATCACTCTGGGCGGTGGGCACTGTTCTCTGATTCAATGCAATTGCCCCATGGTTTTATTGGAGTCCTTGCTTCCTCTAGCTCCTTTTCTCCTCTGTGGGATATCCCAATTTAGCAACAAATCTCATCTAATTAATATTTAAAATAGAAATATCATTCATTATAATATTTGTATAGGTTTGGAAACATTAAATTTTGTCATTATATAATTGGCTTATAACTCGCATAACATCCATCTCTTGCACGGTTCTCTTGGTGTCTGCCATGAACTTTCATGCCCTCTGCTATGAGCGAGGAATATCTTATCATTAAGATGCATAAGCAGAACCGTCATACTTAAGAAAAGAAAATTATGACTAGAAAAACGCCAACAGATATATTTATTGACTTCTTTTATTAGATTTCAAGATGCCAAAAATATGGTTGCTGATTATGTGCCGCATTTGATAATCTTGTGAATTTTGGTTCTTTCCTCCTCTTCATCCTTATCCTCGGTGTCCATTGATCAACAAAATCTCTATATATTAGGAAGAGAAAACAACCCATTTTGCTTATTGATCCTTCACAGCAGCCGGTTTCTTTCTCTCTCACATCATCCATGGCGACCAAGGCAGTGAGCTTGGTTCACTTACTGGCGGGCTTGGCGCTCCTTTTAGCAGCCATCGACCTCGTTAGTGCAGCAAGGAAAGATGTCGGGATTTATGTGCTGAGGAGAGGAGACTTCACGCTACAATTCACCAACTATGGCGCCTCCATGCTCTCCGCTGTCCTTCCTGACAAACACGGTATTCTTCTCATGCAGCAATAGTTGCTAGACTAGTACATTGAGATAATCTCGTGATCATGATTCTTTGTGTTCCTGCCTCTTGTTTGATCTGTGTGATGTCCTTTTGATGGTTTCCTGATGCTTCCTGTTTATCATCAGGTAACTTGGCCGATGTTGTACTCGGATTCGAGACACTTGACGGATACACCGTGAAATATCTCTCCTTATTTCCTCTTCACACTTACCTGCACGATGTCCTTTTCATTTTATGAATTTTTCCCTTTCGCCTGTTTGGCTGCAGAATGATACGACATACTTTGGAGCCCTAGTTGGCCGTGTCGCAAACAGGATAGGTAAGGCTCAGTTTATTCTCAATGGTGTCCTTTACAAGCTCTCCGCCAATGACGGCAACAACACTCTACATGGCAAGTCGACTTCCTGTACTACTGCCATCTTGTCAATTCATCCGCATTCTCGCTGATATTCTCAGGTTCATTGACACAATTTGACAATGTGTGTGTAAACATCAGGCGGCACCAGAGGGTTCGGCGATGTCGTATGGGACGTAGAGAGCTACAATACAGAGTCCCACGTCACTTTCACTTACCGAAGCTTCGACGGAGAAGAAGGTAAGGTTTTCATGGTGATGGTAGGACATTTGAGATTGGATCTGACTTAAACTTGCCCTCTTGCTCTGTGGGACAGGCTTTCCTGGAGACCTTGCTATATCAGTTACCTACTTGCTGATAGGGAAGAACAAGTTGGGTGTGGATATGGAGGCAAAGCCACTCAACAAGCCGACTCCGGTGAACCTTGCCCTCCACACTTACTGGAACCTCAGGGGCCACGACAGCGGGGATGTCCTCTCCCACAAGATTCAGCTCTTTGCCTCTAAGATCACCCCGGTGGACAGTCAGCTCATCCCCACTGGCGAGATCCGTGACATTAGAGGGACGTCATACGACTTCCTCCAACCACGGTCCATTGGAAGCCGAATCCACAGAGTTCCTGGTGGATACGACATAAACTACGTTCTTGATGAGACGAGGAGAACCCACCTTAAGAGGGTCGCTGTCCTCCACGACGGTGTCTCTGGGAGGAAGATGCAGCTGTGGAGCAACCAGCCAGGCATCCAATTCTACACTAGCAATATGCTCAACAACACCGAGGGAAAAGGAGGGTTTGTCTACAAGAAGCACGGAGGAGTTTGCTTGGAGACTCAAGGATTCCCCGACTCTGTGAATCACCCCAACTTCCCGTCCCAGATCGTCAATCCTGGCCAGACTTACAAGCACGTCATGCTGTTTAGGTTCACGGCCTAAAGATCATCTCCGGGTTACTACTGTAAACGTTGTGGATTTCTTTGGAATAGCAAGTGCAATGACCTGCAGTTTTATCTTTCTAGTCATGTCTATGCATCGGATTCAAATGAGAAATGAATTCATATTGCACCAATTCATTCAAGCGGGAAATGGAAATGCCAGATTCAGCAAACTTCCGGGTCCGATGAACCCGTCGGGATATGGAACCGACACAAGGGGCATAGGCTACTCCTCTGCAGCCAATTTACTATGCAGTCTTGGTGATAAAAGTGTGAACATGGAATCAAAATTGCTTCTTTTCCCAATGGGATCTCCTCCAAGCAAATTACGCACCCATTGTAATGATGAGCAACACAGTCGACTTCCCCTATCCTCACCTTCTGCAATCTATCAATGCACGAGCGGTCTCTTCTCTCCTCAGCAGCACTCAACTCCTGAAGCTCCTCATCCTTCGGCACCATGATCCGGATGGAGACCACCATTGGAAGCGTCCCGAGGTTGTGGATGTCCGAGGAGGAGGCGATGGAACGGGCAGCCCGGGAGATTCTCGCTATCATCAAGGGCTGGAGATGGTAAGGCACATCCACATGGGACAGCATGCTCGATATCGTGGACCATGAAGTCGAGTCCTTAACAAGATGCTCGAGTTTCTGCCGGAAGGATCTGTAAATCGTGGGGATAAGAGTGTAGCTGCTGCCGCACTCTTGCATTCCCCGACCGGCCCTTGTTGATGATGGTACATACATGAAGTTTACATACATCTCGATCAAGAACTCGCCCTGAGGTGAGGGAGGTGTTGGCTGAGGCACGTAATTCTCGGGCTGCCATGCCGTGCAGACGTGAGAGATGATCGTGTTGCTCGGCATTTAGAGAGGTTGAATGAGATGGAGAAGGTGAATGGAGGATGAGAGGGCTCACGCATATGAAGAAAAGTCATGAGGTGGAGTTGGAGAAAAGAGAAGGAGAAGAAGAAGAAGAAGAAGTCCTGATCTTTATCAGGAAGACAAATGATGGAATCTGGAAAAGTAGTAGCTTTGAAGCGAAGCAGAGACATGTTCCAAGTTAGTTATAGCAGTTGGTTAATGGATGTGACAGAAAACCTATGCCTTTGTGTTTGCTTTTATTCCTTTGAACCCAACCCAGTCAAATACCATCCATCCTAAGCACCCAAACTCATGATCATTAATTTTCACTAAAGAAACTGCATCATTCTGATCTTGATGAAGTAGAAGATGCAGAAAGCCAACCCATCAATGACTACCCTCATAAAAAATACATCTGGCTTAAATTTTTTTTTCTTTAATTGCTGGTTCTCAATGATTAGGATGTTGAGTGGGTGGGTGAGAATATTGGATGCTGATCATGATCAACCATTCAGAACAAAGAATAAAGGCGCCCACCATCACAACATCCCAATCAGCCAGCCACGGAAGCAGCAGGCACGGTAGTTCGACTGCAGAACATAGTCCTCGTAAGCCAGCCGATCTTTCTAAATTTTCTAGCAGTATCCTCAATGCACTTGTAATTCCGGGCGCAGAAGCCATTTTCCTTCTCGGATTCTGAATAAAATTATTAACTTGAGCTACCAAGAAATTAATATAGGCAAAAATAAAAGATCCAATCTCACACATCCACTGCATTCCATAAAACAATCACTGAAAAAACTAAAACATCATGGGATGGGATGGGATGGAAACGAGCATCGACTTGAACTTAGCGGGCAGATCTGCTGCTCTGAGGGGTATGTGAAGATCCATCCCCTAATGCTAAAACCAATACCATCTCCCCAAAAGCTCCCAAGTTATCCAGCAAAGGTGACCCTTTTCCTCAGACAGCGTCTATGGAAATTAGCCCGGAAGTAGACATGAACCTCCTGGGAGACGATCCCCCAAGGTGACCCTTTTCATCTGATAACGTGTTTCTCCTGATTACTTGATTTGCAGATGCAACGGTGGCAGCATGTACACTTGATGGCAAATTTGCACTAAGGTTATCATTGCTGCTGAATCAAACATATTGCTGACTCAGCAGATACAACTCGTTGGCAATGTGGTTGCTTGGGAAAGAGACCAAAAGTGCATCACCCACACTAACCATACTCAGTGTGTAGAACTGTAGATCTATATCAGATAAGGGCATGCTGATCAAGTCCAAGCCTCCACTGCATTACAACAGATGCTGCTAAGCTCAAGCAGTAGTGTACCTTAATCATCAAGCTCTCAAGAAGGGAGAGGACAAGTGTAGCCAAAGAGACTAGAACTCAGCTATACTTGAACGAGTACCCAAGAGAATAATTAATACAAATGAAAATGAATGATTCAGCACAAATTGTCTCAAGCTCCCCCACTTGATCATTTGAACGCAAATTTCACAAAAAAAAGTATTTATTTATACAAAAGCAACACACGCAACAGTGTTTGATTATACAACACCAACAGCATTAGCAACATGACTACTTTCATAATCATGCAGCTAAGAGAACACAGACGATTCTCAATATTAAGAAAACTTTGAAACTTTATCCACTTCTTCTAGTGCATCATATTCATACCCTTTTGGAACTTCATGCAAAGATCCATCATATTGGCCACAATGGCCAGGCTGTTGCTCATCATCTCCTTCGACCTCTGCATCGTGGTTCTTACCTCGTCAAGGAGGGCCGACCCCATCTCTTCCAATCCATCCAAGCACGTCTCCTGGTCAGTCATGGCAGCACTGACTAGGGTCTGGATGTTGCTGATCTTCATATCCGTGAGGATCTTCTCTCCTGGGTCCAACGAGGCCGCTGAGACGGAGTCGCTGAGATGGCTATGCGCATCGTCCAGCAGGGTCTCGCAGTCTCCAAGGGCACCGTTAGAATGCACCTGAAAGGACAGAACCGGGAAATCTATAAAAGGAAAGCGAGTACAGACAGATTCGGTTACAATTGGAGGCCAGCCAAGGTCTAGGATAAAGTTTATGCTACCGACATCATTGGAGCTCTCCTTCAGACGCATCATGAACAGGGAAGCGTTGGAGAGCTCCCTGATAGAGACGCCCAGAGAGAGGTTGAAAATGTATACAGGATCGGGCCGCATCGAGCAGTTGAGGGATGATAAGCTGGAGAAGCAGGAGTCCGGGTGCTGAGTCACGCTGCAGACCGCCTTGAGCGACGCGGCCGTTTCGGAAGCAACGGGGGAGGCGGCGGACTCCGTCGAGCCATCGTGCATAACGCCGCCTCCGAGCAGGAGGCCGAATGTCAGAGCGAGGAGGAGGACGACCGAGAAGGCCACGGCCAGGAGTATGGATCTCCGAGCAGGCAGCAGCGTAGGAGGCGGGGGCTGCCGCAGGTCAAATTCGTTGACCTTTCCATAACCCTTCAGGATATTGATGGAATCCATGGAGGAGAATTCGGTGGATAAGAATGGAAGATGGGCTACCCTAAATTTCAGAATGATTGTTGCGGAAGAAAGCTGAAGTAGAATTCTTGGGTTTGAGGAGCGTTTAGGTTAGGCACCGGAGCAGGTCACGCTCTGGGGACAGGTAATCCATACAATGGGCGATTGAGCCAGATACTATACAGTGGGCTCTCTTAGAAGTTGTTGTTGTATATTCCCCAAACAAGCAAAAGATGAATCCAACAACTGCCCAATGTCGAGTAGCCCTTCTAAAACATCCAGAGGCACGATATAATAGTTTGATCCTTCACAAAGTGCCTTATATTATTATGGTGGCGGAGTGGAGAATTTCTTTGATTTATAAAAGGCAGGATACCAAATAGCTGATGCCGTCTAATTCAGAAGTCATAGTTGAAACAATGTCAACAATCAAAGGGCAAAGGTTGGATAGAATGAGAGAACCAACTCTGGTAAGTTATGAAGAACAATCGGGCACGTAGAAAAAGGGTGTAGAGCATTTTAGGGAAGATAGAATTCGTAAAAAAGGAAGTCCGATCAATAAAAGATTCTATCACGAGGAGCATTGGAAATTTGAGTTTAATCCTCGTCCTCTTCATCTCCATCTCCATCTCCACCAGATGCCTTCTTAGCAGCTGCCTTCATATTCCTTCTCTTCACCCTTCCCGGGCGCCCACCACCGAAGGGACTGGTGAGGGAGAAGTCGATGTGCTTCTGTGAATCAACTCGCACCATGAAGGAAGGGATGTTGACCACTTGCCTTCCCACCCTGTGAGTGTTACATCATTTGTGTTATGTCGCATGGAAACATGGTTTTAATAACAAAGATGCAAAATTGAAGCAAAAAAGAAAGGTAAGAGGAAACACTTCAGACACAAAGGTAAATGAGGCCAACTGAACTGAACTTAAACATTTAATATACAGAGATGAAAGAGTTGCATCACCTGATATGCCTCTGCCTAATAAGAACTCTGGCATGATGGATAGACTTGGCCATTCCAGATTTGAAGACTAGGGTCTGGAGGCGGCGCTCAAGAAAGTTCTCCACAGTCAAGGCGAGGACATAATCAAGCTTGTTTTGACTTTCATCCAACAGACCATATCTGTTCATCCGCCGCAGAAGGGCCTCACCCTCAAAGATCCGACGAGGATTCTTCTCATCAAGGGTAAGAAGATGCCTTGCATTGTTACGAATACGACTCAGTACATACTGCACCCTCCACAGCTCCCTCTTACACCTAAGCCCATACTCTCCCACAAGCTTCAGCTCAGCATCAAGACGCTCCTTCTCGTAGGGACGACGAGGCTTCTTAAACGTTTTCCCATCTGTGGGTGAAAACAAAACGATACAAATACATGATGAAATTTTCTCTACAATAGCAAACTCGAATATGATCTGAACGGATGCTTCACCAAGTACACCGAAATCAGAGGTAGAACATATAACTTATAATCATAATCCCAATTACAACTCCAAAAATTCCCATCAAATATGCATCCTCCTTAAAAACAGCAGAGAGCAGGAAGCCCACTCCCAAAAATATGAGTCCGTATAATTTTGCTTCTCTAACAAATACAATTTTCTTAGGAATTCATGAAAAGGAACAAACAATAAAGGCTTGAACAATCAGCTGAACATGAGCTAGGATTGTCCGACAATCCAATAGCTTCAGTAAGAGTTGAGTACGCGGCACATTTAAGAGTGAGAACAAGAGCTTATTACTTACTGCACATGCTTTATAGCCTCTCACTTTGAACCAAATAAGCTCATGTTTGATAACAAAAACTCAACATTTTGTGTGGATGTTAAAAAGCAATCGATCTCAACAACTTATCCATAGGTCACGGAAGAAAACAGCAAGTATCTTTGCCGAGAACCGGTGATCCTTCACCAATCCAGTTCAAAAGTGCAATCAAGTCGTGGAAAAAATCTAGTTTCTACCAATCCATAAGTAATCATTCAGACACATTCACGAGACTTCATTCAGCACATATCCAAGAGTAGAGACTAGAAGAAATTACAGTTGCGATAGAAGGAGACGTGCACCATGGCTCTTCTCCAGCAGCGCCGGCTCTGTGTCTGCTCACTGGTGGCCGACTGAAGATTAGGGTTTCAATCGCAGGGGAAGGGATCGGTCTACTGCATCAGTCACGTAATATTTATACGGTACCACCAAAACGGGCCGCAACCCTCTAGGCCCATTATCACTTTTATCGGACTCGCATATGGGCCGAACAATTTCTAGTTGTCAGCCCAAATTTGACTTTTTAACTTTTTTTGGTGTAACAAAGAAAGGCATTTCACTTGGGGAGTTGAAAAACTCGATCGCAGTCATATAAATTGATTTTTCAACCAAAAAACAAAATTTTTTCATTGACAAAAAGGGCTTGGAATTCGCATGGCACCCGGACAAACTTGACCGTAGTCCCAATGGCAAACGAGACAAGCAAGGGCACTGCTCAATCTCAGTGGGGGCGAAGGCAGAGCCAGTGGTGGCAGGTGGAGCCCGCACCTCCTCTCAGTCTCCACATGTTTTTTTTTTCAAATGTAAAACTCATTTGGCATCTGGCATTATAAAAGAACAGAACCCAGAATTAAATCACCCTCCTATCCTAGATTTCATGATCTATATAGCAGATGGTAGTAGTACCACATGATCTATATAGCAGATGGTATTCCAGAAGTGGACGAAGGTGCTGGCTGTGATGAAGAGGCTTCTGGCTCCAGTTTTATGTACCAAATCAGGTGCTTAATAGAGATCAGGTTCGAGAATTATTGGAAGGTGAAGTTGATTGGTAGGTTTAGCAGTAAGGTAATAGGAGAGGAAAATTGGAATTACATTCTACTTCTACTGATATTTGAAAAACAAACAAAAACTTCCAGCAAATGTCTCCTCTCATCTCCAGTTTCCTTTCTTCCGCCATTTTCAATTTCCTCCAGTCCTGTCATTTGGAGGAGTTCATGTTCATATGAAGGGAATCCCGCATTATCAGGGTCAGCTATTCCTTCCATTTCTTCTCCATCTCCGTCCCACCTCTCTCTCACACATACACACATTGACTATAATTGTACGTATTCATCTTCTACTTTCCTTCTCCTCCATTAATTGCATGGAAATTAAAATACTCGAAATTCCCTCAGCTCTCCGGCTTTAATGTCGATACCACCTCACAAGCTGTATTTGTCTCTCCGTCTCCGAAAGTTTTCATCTTTCTTTCTGGGTTTCTTTTCGTTTTCAGGGCTCTGCTGATCCTTGGTTGTTGGGCAGCTCTTAGCTTTCTTGATCTCTGTCGGAGATTCTTGAAAGTTCGTAGACAGATAGCATATAGGGAGGAGCCTGGAGTTGGGTTTTTTTTTTCATCATCCTCTTTGTTCTTATATTGATTCGTAGATAGAAAACAGAAAAAGAAGAAGAAGAAGAAATGGCTTCCAACATAGGAATGATGGACAGTGCCTATTTTGTGGGGAGGAATGAAATCTTGACATGGATCAATAACAAGCTTCATCTCAACCTCATTCGTGTCGAAGAGGTAATTGATATTCTTCGTTCCTCCATTTCCGATGAGAAAAAGACTGATGCTATGCTGCTTCCATGATGCACATTTGGTCCTAAGTCTTGCATTAGCGATGGGCTAGAAAAAAGAAAATTAAATGTGCAGTGCTATGGGTGAAGATTTTTCGCTTGCATGTATCTGTTGTTCCTGTTCTTGACCATCGGGAGCTTCAACACATTATCTAGTGGTAGCAATGCTTCAATGACATGGGTAGCCATATATCCAGCAATTTTAAGGGCGTTCACTTTTTTTAAAAGGCTGGAGCGCATTTCTGATCAGGAACTCAGTTTGTTTTGGGTCTGGTTGACTGTGATTAATAAGATAGATTCAAGCATATCATCTTCAAGGCAATTTTGTGCTGAGGTTCCCAGTATTAATTTTATATGATGATAATCTCTGATAGGCAGCATCTGGTGCTGTGCAATGTCAACTGATGGATATGACATATCCAGGAGTTGTTCCCATGCACAAGGTTATGATTTAACACATATGCTTAAGATAATTCATTTAGAAGAATTATTGACAGTGTTAACTTTGATGTAGGTTAACTTTGATGTGAAGACGGAGTACGATATGATCCAGAACTACAAAGTTCTCCAGGATGTGTTCAATAAGTTGAAAATCGAAAAGGTAAGTGTTACTTTGTTTTTACAACTACCACTTTATCATCTCTGCACCTGCCCTACAACTATCAACTTGCTTTGTATCAACTTCTTTTCTTTTACAGCACGTTGAAGTCAATAGGCTAATTAAAGGTCGTCCCTTGGACAACTTGGAGTTCTTGCAGTGGCTGAAGAGATACTGTGATTCTGTAAACGGGGGTATTGTGAATCAGTATGTGTCTCTTCTCCTCCTGTGCAGTAATATGATAATCAACCCTTTTCTAATTGTTCTGCCATCTCTTGTGCTTTAAGAAATTATGACCCCATAGACCGGAGAAGTAAGGGGGGAAAGGAACGGCATGCCAGGGGCTCTCAAAAGGGCTTAAAATCACTACATGCAAATAATGGATTGGCTGATGCAGCTAACATGAATAAAGCTTCCGGTTGGACTGATATATCCTCACTTGACTGCATTCTTTGATCCTTTATCCTCATTCTCTCTCCCTTCAATGTCTCAAACCTTTTTTATGATACATTTTTCTTGGTAGGGACTAATAAGCAGGCAAAAGCGGAGGAAACAGTAGTGGCACATGATTCTTCAGGCCAAATTCAGGCTCTCTCGAAAGAGGTACTGCTTTCGGATTATGAAATTATCTATACACTTCCTGGTAGTTGACAACTTCTGTGATGCAGGTTACTGATCTCAAGCACTCTGTAAATATTTTGGAGAAGGAACGAGACTTCTACTTTGGGAAACTAAGGGATGTAGAGATCCTCTGCCAGATACCCCAACTGGAGGGCCTCCCTGTAAGTGAATTCCCGGAGCTGATAGTAGTTTTTATTGTACATGGAAGTTTCTGTCCGAGATTTCTGCCTTGTTAAAATTTCTTGCAGATGGCAGTTGCCATTAAGAAGATACTCTATGCTGCAAATGCAAACCAGTCACCTCTTGACGAAGCCCAGCTGTACATGCAACAATCTTTGAACCTGGGAGAAGATGAAGCTTAGACTGGGGAGATCCAAGGCCTGCAGTTGAGATTATAGAGTCGACTTGGGTGAACTTAGTTTTCATAGTCCAGTTTCTTGTCATTTATTTGAACTAGAATATTGTCCTCAGCCCCTGAACATATGACAACTTAACTAGAATACTGCAACTTCACCTTGAAAATAAAGCAAAACATGCAACTGCATTATCTGCAACTTCAAGTTATCTTTTTTTTTTATCCTGGACAACAATGGTTGCTTGCTCCTTCTGCAACAAAGGCCATAATGTACATCATGGGAAAAATGTCATCCAGGCGCCGCCTTTCCCGGAATTTAGTAGCGTTAGCATCAAAATCCAAGCCCTCATTCAACACAGGATCATGAGTCCTCAAGCTGAGGCTGAGAGTGAGAGTGCTATGTTATCTCATTTGTCACACAGCTGTACACCTCCAAAACACTTCAACATTATATCCCACCTTTCAAAAAGGAGTTAAAAAAAAAGCTCTAATGACAGATACATAATCGTAGTTTTCCATTCATCCCTCAGGCATATACACAGATTGTCCAAAAGCAGAAGGCCAGTGAACATGAACAAATCTGAATCTCTGCACTTGTTACATATATATATATATATATATTCAAAGAAGTCTTCCGAGGAAGGAGCTCTACTTTTACTAGTTGGATCATGTCTCGCTATTGCTGCAACTATGATGTCTATCGTTAAGCTGAAGCTCTGTCCACTTATCTGTTTGATCCTGGAGGAGATGGGCCGGCCATGAATCTGCCGGGGTCGGGTACCTTGCATGAGGCTTACTGACCTGTGGAGGCTGCACGGAATAAGATGGTGGGATTTCGGAGTGAATAGGAACAATTAAGACTGCAGGTGGCTGCTGCATCGGGTGCTCCATGCAGGGATATTCAGGTGGTTGGTGGTACTCAGGAGGGGGTGGAACGTTAAGATCGGGTTTGCTCCGGAGTGCCCGGGCTCTAAGTTCACCCTGCAGCTTCTCTATCTGAGCTTCCAAGGCAGAATTTTCCTCCATCAGCTCATTTTTCTCGATGTTAACCTGCAGTGCATCAACCGGTAGTTCAAGGTTCAGAAAATAAGAGATGCAGGTGACACTCCATAAACTTCCCCAGTCCCACTGTAAAATTTATCAATTTTGGCATAACAATACTGTCACTTACATAGTGAGATTCGGATAAAAGAGCATCGTTCTCCTTCTTCAGACTTTCGATATGGCCACAAATTTCCTTCAACAACCGAGTTGCTTCACATAAAATGGAGGCCTTCCCGTTATTTGGCTGAGTCAGTTCTACGCCAGAAATCAATTAAATGTGCAATGGATCAAATGACTATACAGTTTGAATAATTTCAAGGCGTAGAGGGGGGCCGAGACAGCAGACGATTCTGGTATGAACAAGGAAAGCCAGTCACTCGGTTGAGCAATCTTACCAAGTGCATTTGCAAGATCTTGGAAAAGCTCATTCAAGTGCTCGCGCTTCTGTTTCTCCCTCTCAGCCTTGTGAATTCTTTTAGGAATTTTACCCGGATTCTTTTTCACGGGAGAAGTCCTAAAGCCATAGTACAATTTCAATGTCAGTACATTGTTCAAAGTAGAAAGCTAGTTCAATGAACCTGAAAATGTTAAGTCTAAAATAAAAATCAACAGTTGAGAGAAGTTTTCAGATTCATCCGAAATAGCAGATGTATCCTTTCTCCCAAATGCATTATGAATTTATTTAGATATCATTTGTTCGATTTACAATCAACCAAAACAATTCAAGTCCCCTTCTTTACTTCACTTGCAGATAATATCTATAAACAAGTGTAGCTAGCAATGGCGAGAGAAGTTCCAGCAAGCGACCACTGACTAAAAGCAGCTGAGAATTCACACAAGGCACGTGCAGATTGCATGGTTCTGCAATTTCTAGAACCATAATTCCTCAACTTAATGTTGAATAACTCAGAGCCAAAGGACTCACAGGCAAGAGACGAGATGCTGAATGAATACTTTGACAACGAAAACTTTATGAGGGTGGTGAGGATGTAGGGTCACAAGCAGAAGCAACCAAATGAATTAAAAGCACTGACCTGCCTCCGGATGTCTGCACGGGTGAAGCATTGTTCTCTGACACCATGTTTGCTTCCGTGAAATGCGTCAAGAATTTTCTGCCTGAAAAGGGAGATGCAAAGCATCTAATTAAGCATAAAATATCAAAAGGAATAGACAATTCCACCAAAAAGGAGGCTTAATCATCACAGAAAACGAGAATTTGTTTGCTCAATTTCAGAAATTGCATCTCTAGTTCCCATGTTTCTTTATAACTAACATACGGTAGCCAGCTACATGACATCCTATCGTCGATAGAAAACAGATCCCAACAATCCCATAACAGACCAAACTCAATGAACAAGGAAGGCGCACAAACCGCCAGACACGGAATGTCAAATGGATCAGAGGACCGATCTTTTACCTTCGGGGACTGATGTAGAGGACAAGGGGGGAGATAATTGATGGATAAAATGAAGGGATGGGAAGTGAGAATTCGCAAGAAATTGAAGAGACTAGGGTTTGTTTGAGGCAGAGAAAGATCGAAAGACATTCCTAGAAGAAGAAGAGGAGGAGGAGGAGGAGGTATAATAATGATTGGTAGTTGGTCTGAAAAGGAATAGACTGCTACCTGCTCCGAATCTGTACGCCCTCGATCCTACTCGCAGTTCTTCGGACCCCGGGGGCTTTATACGCCCGGATCACCCAAAATCCCTCAACCTAGAGGAAATCGAAAGCACAGGCCGGAGCGTGGCGGGCACCTGCCGATTAGATGCAATGATTCCGGACAACTCATCCTCCCACGTGCCCTTTTGTCATCCTCTTCTCAAGGACAATCAAAGCGGTTCATTTACACGTTTTTTATGCGAGCTTGAGGAGATGGGGAGAAATGCAGACTGTGGGCTCCATAAAGCTTAGACCTTTTCTACAGCCCCACAAAATAAAATGGAAGATCAAGTCCGACCCATTTCAAGTCAACAAATGGCAACTGTGGGCGGATGCAAGCGCAAGAGAAAAGGTCCCGTGGTGGACACATGGTAGGGAGCTGTTGTCACGGCATAGGAAACTCAATGTCATAACCTTTACCTCTGTGGGTCCCACCAACGTGTGTGGCAGCCACAGGTTATGTAGTATGCTCAAGTCCTGCGGCAGAAATTAGCATAGAGATCAACTGCATGATGAAATTTTTATCGGCAATTTCAACTCGCAGTCGTAGATTAGACCCATTCACTCTTCGGATAGATTGTATAATCAATGCATCATGAGGATGAACGGACAAAAGACCAACTCAGATATTTTAATAGCTTTCTTTCTATTCTACATTTCATCACACTGTCAAAGGATGGGAGTATTTTCACGTGTTTTAAAGATACCATCTGGTGCACAGGTAAACTTTTAGGATGGATCTTTGCATCCAAGGCAAGATCTTTGAGCTTTCATTCTCCCGGCCCAGAGATCCGTCATCAGTGCCTCAACCACAACAAAACACGGAGAAGAGATGAAACTGTGGAAATCTATGAATTCTATCATTTAATGAAGAATAGCAGAGACTGGATTAAACTAGTAACCTCAAATCCGCTTAAGTTTCTTATTAAAATGATCACAACCAGCATATGGAAGAATTGAAGCGGAGCCCAACTTTCGTGCAGGTTCTGCACAGCATAAATATGGCATAAGATTAGCACTGATCCTGCACCTACAATGAATTAGGTAACAACTGAAGTGTTAAATACCATGGATGAAGACCTAGGTTCACCAAGAAGCCTCCCAAATGAAGCGTGGAAAATAGCAGCATCCCACTGCAATTTTGAATGACAAAGAGATGTGATCCATAGGCAACATTCTCATATTGCTACAAAAAAAGATAAACTGAAATCAGTCATATGACAAATACAAATACTGAAGGTAGTCTTAGTGATGACGTGCAATAACGAAAATATAACTGATACAAATCAAAGCAAGGCAAGCCGCATCTTTAAAAGTTTAATGTGAGGGAGGACAAAAGGATTACTCAGTTCTTACAAGTTGCTTTTCTGGTGCAGCTCTCAGTTTATAACATATGAATATTGAGATTTCACCTAGCATAAATTTTTGCTGTTGTCAAAGCAAGTATGATTTTTAACCACTTGTGAGTTGAGTGTACTACCTGGCCAGCAACCAAGAACGCCTGTTGAAGTCAGAGCTACATGATCTAAAACAATCTTTAGAAGGCATCCGAATTATGTGACTGCTTTGACGGCAAAATGATATGATTGGATGACACGAGAAAAAATGGACACCAAAAAATGACCCAGAGGTGGAAAACATTGAAGGGATGATAACCTCATCTTCGGAAGCAGGAACTGTAGTAATATGGAACATACTGAAGTGGTTCAAATGAATTGCTAGCAAAGATGCAAGTAAACATGATAATACTACAGGAGGAGAATAAAAAGGGCAGAAAAAAACGAAAATGCAGCAATACAACTGAAATATAAAAGCCTTGCATATAAGTGATATATCAGAGAACAATTTCATAGCTTACCTTTGTCAAAGAATGAATAAATTATTTCCTGCACAGCTATTTTGTATCAGACAAAACAAAGAAAATACCCAATGAAGAATAAACTTTCACTATAAAACAAGGAGAAAGGCAAGAGTGTTCAACAATATGCATGATATAATGTTTACTCCATTTTGTTCAAATAGGACATTTTGTAAGCACTGAAGTAGTATTTATAGCCCAAGCATGTGAAGTTGATAACTTACAATATGGGCTAGGAGTACTTCATTTACAGGTATAGAAGGTTGGCTCTCACAGGAGGATTAATAGCCTAAGAAGAATAGTGAACAAGTATGAAATTGACAAGGACTGAGTAGTTTTTCCATGCTTCAGAAAGGCAGCTCCATGATCATCCAAATCCCTGGCCATCTTATCATACAATCTTGATCTTCTCTCGGTGTTAAGACACTGGAAAGCCTGTAACAAATCCTCCCATGATAAGCCACCTTCATGGAAGACATGCACAAGTACATGTCAAGCACATGCAGAATTTGTCAATTCATATTTGTATCTCAGCTTTAGAGTTCACATAGCCCCACAAAGATTGGAAATTTTGTTTATCTACAGCTGACAAAACATCACTTACAAACTTAATTTGCAGTTGCTAAGAGTATGGAGTGTATCAGAAACACAGACAAAATCTAGACTTGAGATCTAGAACCAAGGCATCAACTGAAAAGGTAAGGATCTAAAAACTTATTTTGGGAAAATAACCAGAGTGTCTACTCAGACCCTCAAATAAAAAATCAACATGCACAGACCTGCCAAGACCTCATAAGCAGAAGTATATAATCCCAGGACCATACTTGAAGCAGTAGCTGTTCTTGAGTAGCTACACCAGCTCTTAATCCGAGCCAATTACACTCAGTCATATACAATAACTATCAAAGAATCATTCAAGGCCAGTCATATCCGTGCAAGGTCTGGTCCTTTTATAGCTTTTGACGTTTCACCCTTACGATTATCCATATGAACTACTTGCTGGCAGTTCTGTTCCTCGTTCCCATCGTATTGGACACTCACAGAATGTTGGAGACAGAGAAGAACCACCAAAAGTTATGGGCTTTTCCCATTACACTCAACTGCCTATTATCAGCAACAAGAAGAAAATGAATCAAGGATGCTTTCCATGTATGCATTGCTATAAATATTAAATTTTAGAACTTGACTTCTGATCAATCCCAATATCAGAAAACTTGTTGTTTTAAACCCCGGGTAAAAGAGAAAATAATAATTAGTACAATGGTACCAAACATATTAAAGTTATTTTTAATGGAATATCATACTCACCGTATGCTCCTTGAACAGGCCTCCCTACGAGTGACCTAACATGGGAAAATCGGAAACGCATCAACCTCAATTGAAATGCTGCTCAAGTTTGCACCAATATCCTCCCCTGCTTATCCCATGTACCTACCTACCAATTGGCAATTGCCGACTAGTCATCTGCCAAGTTTTCCGATTTGCTCAGCTTCACTCGTCAACTTCTCAACAATCATAAGCCAAATCCTTGCTCAAAAGATACTCCATCCAGGTTCCTTCCTTGCCCCAGCTTCCTTCATGAATTCCCGAATATTCACAACATCTTCCCACTGGCCCATGCCAGCAAAGATGTTTGATAGGGAGATATATGCTCCTGAATCCCCTGGCTCGGACTCAACAACCTTTCTTGCAGCAAAGTTTCCAAGCTCAATGTCACCATGGACTCTACAAGCAGCAAGTAGAGTTCCCCAAACAAAAGCATTTGGTTTGAATGGCATATCAGATATAAACCTCTCCGCCTCTTTTAGTTTCCCGGCCCGGCCGAGAAGATCAACCATGCAGGCATAATGCCGATTATTAGGTTCAATCCCATAATCATTCACCATCGAGTTGAAAAGAGAGTAGCCTTCTTCCACTAATCCATTATGGCTGCAAGCAGAAAGTACTGCAACAAAAGTTACAGGGTCAGGTGTGATATCAGTTGTTTTCATATGTTCGAACATCCTCAAAGCCTTGTCTCCTTTTCCATGCCGAGCATACCCCATGATCATGGCAGTCCATCCCACTAAATCAGGAGTTGTGATCTGATCAAATGCATTTATGCAATCATCGATGCTTCCACATTTTGAGTACATAGAAACCAGTGAACTGCCCACTGATGCATCTCTATCCAATCCAAGTTTGGTAACATAGGAGTGAAGTTGCATCCCAATGTCCAACCTGTTCATAAGAGTAACAGCACCCAGAACTGGTGATACACTGAAGGAGTCAATGCTGAAGTCCGTTTTCAACATTTCCTGGAAGAGAGAAACGGCCTCCTCAATCTGTCCATTTTTTGTGTAGCCTGAAATTAAGGAGGCTGATGTGATAGCATCCCTCTGGGGCAACGAATCAAAAACCTGCTTTGCCAATATCAGCAGACAGCATTTCGAATACATTGTGACAAGAGAACTACCAACAATAGTATCTCCACCAAAACCCAAGCGAAGGATAATGGCATGAATTTCCTTTCCTTGTCGTGCCCAACTTAGTAAGCCTATGGCAGTTAAAATTGCATTAATAGTCATTTGATCAAGCTCATACCCCATGGACAACATTTCAATGAATAGCTGAACTGCTTCTTCTTGGTGGCCATGCTCACTGAAACCAGAAATCATAGACGCCCATGCTAGATTGTCCTTCACATCTAGCCATTTAAAGATCTCATATGATTCATGTAAACTGCCACACTTTGAATACATGGTGAAAAGGGAGCTGCAGACAGAAACATCATGAATCAACCCACTCTTAATGACTTGTGAATGGACCTGTATTCCCAAGTCCAGAGTGTCTACAACACTCAATACACTGGACATAGAGAACATATCTGGACTTAGACCTTCCCGCAACATTATTCTATATACTTCAATTGCCCTCCTAAATTTATTATTCTTAGCAAACACAGATATCATAGAGTCCCAAGAACTTGAATTTCTGAAGCTTTCCATCTCCTTGAATAATGATTCAGATGAATCAATATGTCCATCCTTTGAATACACAATGATTAATGCAGCCACTACAGATGGATATGACTCAAACCCAAATTTGATTATCCATCCATGGATTTGGGTTGCCGCTGTAGTAAGTGAGGACTTACTACATGCAGTAAGCATGCTAGTAAGAGTGTACTCATTTATTTCTTCTCCAGAATCCCTCATTTCTCTGAAAATTTGCATTGCTGAGATAACATCACCTTTTTGAGCAAACCCAGAAATAATGGCAGTCCAGGAGACAACATTACAAGATGGCATTCTCATAAATATCTTCATAGCACCGTCCATGTCACTGCATTTAGCATATAAATCAATAAGAGATGTGCCCACAAATATATCTTCGCTGTTGCATTTAACTATCCATCCATGAACAGCTTTCCCCTTTTGAAGATCTCTGACTGCAGTGCAAGCAGTAACCACACTTGAGAACGTGAAGCTGTTCGGCATCAAAGCTCCATGACACATCTGCTGAAAATAAGCCAGTGCGGCCTGATTCTCCCCATTTGCAACGGCTGCAGATATGACAGCATTCCAACAGACTACATTGTGTTCTTGTGGGACATCTTTGAAGACCCTCAAAGCATCTTCAAACATGTAATTCTTTGCGAGCAGATCAATGATCCCTGATCGGACATGGCCACTGGAAAAGAATCCATTTTTCATTGCAACCGAATATACCAGCATACCAAGAATGGGGGCCTGCAAGGCAGTGCAAGCAGAGAGAATGCTTCCATAGGTCACATCGTCATGCTCACAACTTGAAGAGCGCATCCTGCAAAAGAAATCCCAAGACTCAAGGAACCGGGCCTGCTGGTTATAGCCGGAAATGATCATGTTCCAAGATACAACATCTCCACTGGGGATTTTGTCAAACAGATTGAGTGCATACTCCATCGCAGTGCATTTACAGTAGCAATCCAGCAAGCAACGCGCGATGAAGGTATTGTAAAAAAGCACGCCCTTTCTGAGCAGCTGGGCATGTAAGATTCTGGTGTTTGAGATGGTGTACTGTCTCGACCTTTTGTAGTTGTTGAAGAGGATGACAGGGTCAGCACTAATATTTGCAACATGTTTTTCCTGTCTTCCACCAAAATCAAAAGATGGGTTCTCGAAGGGGCCGAGAACTTTGGAAGAAGTGAGAGCAGAAAACTGGGGCGTGCTGCGGTAGTTCCGACTGATCATATTCATTTGACTCGTAAGCTCAAATTGGCATTATGAATTGGACCTGCATGGAATGCAATTTGAAAAGAAACAAAACTCAAAAGATGTGCCAACACTCGGAGAGGTTGGATATCGATTCCCTACGTGCTATTCTCATGCATGAAAGTCACCACTGGTAACAGGTTTTAACATTGAATTTGCTCGTACATATTCACATCATCGGAGAGAGACATTTTTGAGTGGTAAAGCAGGCGGTTGGAATCTAAGGAAACGGGCTAAGGAGAGGCGGAAGCCTGCGGATTAAGACAGAAGATGAACTTGAAGCGTAACATTGATTACTGATTTCGGAAAGTTGGGAGGCAGCTCTCACCGGAAGTATTTAGTGATATGTAAACATTATCCTTTAAACCCAATAAAGAAAATAATAATTCAGATCATTTAACGACATAACAGATGAGGGTCATTAGGGCTCATTTCTTGGCTGTAAATTTTGATGAACAAGGCAAAAATCCAATCTTTGAACCCATTTCTTTAGAGATGGATAAAAGCTGTCAACATAGCATTGTATAATTTGTAGAAGGTTCAGCTGTTCAGAACCAAAATGGAGATGAAAACCTACATACTTAATAGATAGATAAGGGGGCAGGGAGCCATTAACCCGTGCTTAGAAGATAAATGCCAATTCTAGCAAAGACAAATGCCAATTCTAGCAGAAATCTGGTTGGCAATCCATTGGCAGTACTACTAAGTACTAACTCAGTAAGCTCATACTTCCCGCAAAACTCTAAAGAGTGAGATCCATTTTACAGTCCTTTGGATGCTCTCTGAGTAAAGTTCAGTTGGCGTCTTCATCATCACCATCTTCGTCAGAACCATCACCATCATCTTCATCATCGTCGTCTTCATCGGAGCCATCTCCTTCCCCTCCCTATATTAGCAAAATTTCTAGATTAAGACATTGGGGGACCTAATCGTATAACTAACTCCCTAAAATGTCTGAATTAGAGATGGCTGCCTACCTCTTCATCCTCTTCATCACCATCTTCCTCGTCAGCATCCTGCATCAAAGCAACAAGTAAATCTATCAGTTGTTCTGAGGAAAAAGAAATGCAAAGTTCCAACCAGGATCAACAGACTGGCAAAATCACAGTGGAGGGAGGACACAAGAGAAAATGGGGCAGAGGGAGAAGGGGCTGAGAGACAAAGAGATAATGAAGTACATTGTTGAAATAATTAAGTGGATTTGGCCACAAGTCCTCCTTGATAAGCTCAGCAATCTGCATCTCAACAAGTGGAAAGTTAACGACTTTAAAGAACAAAAACAATTTACAAAATAATAAAACATTATAAACCAATAAGAAAACTAGAAGAGTGAAAACCTCGTCATTAATGTCATCTATTATATCCTTTTGCTGTGTGTCACTAAACCATTGAAAGAAGCTGCAGTCACAGTTGAAGCCTTGAGATGTGTATAAGTATAATAAAAAATTGATACCATTGAACATATTAAAGAAAGTAATCATCAAACATCTTAATATAATATTTCTATCAATTAATGAGGTCATTTTCAAATAGAGCACTATCAAGTTCCACATCAACATAAGGCACCATTCTTATTTTCCAATCCTTTCAATAACTAGATGCACTCTCAAGCATAATTAGGCCCGTGCTCTGACCTATCCTCTGTAAATGGTCGTTTGCTCCCTTTCTTCTCAGGAGCACTTCCATTTGGTAATCCCTACATAAGATGATTGTATGAAAGAGAACATGAGAAAACTGCAAAGTATAAGCTATGGTGAAGAAACGAGAAAAGTCAATCAGTACTACCATTCCTTCTTTCCACTTAATTGATGTAGCACTGATTTTGGTAGTCCCTTCGTCAAGGAAAGTGAAAGTCTTTGTAAGCTTTGTGTCTTCGAAATAAGGATTTGGACGGAAGTTCTGGCATCAAAGAAAAAAAAGAAAAAAAATGTGTAAACAAGCCAGCAAGAAGGGTATACCATTGCTCCCAGTCACCGCAGCCATTGTATTCAATACATATCAACTGAGGAAGACATTGAGCCTACTCAAAACGGTGAAGGGCAAGGGGGAATATGACTCACAAATGTAATAGAATAACCCGACTTCACATCTTTGGAGTCCTCCACTTCTAGGGAGCTTAGGTACTTGAATATCTATAGAAGCATACATAAGATCTCAATAAACATCCAGTAAGGAAACATCAAGAGCTAATAGTGGATAAATGGCATGCATGATGGCACACATGGTGTTTTTTTTATTTGAATTGTTCATGTTCCAAATAATTAAAGCAGAGTCATAGATTAGATTGTAAGCTCAGAAGTTTCATTAAGACAAACCTTTTGGTCCTCATCAGTCAAAAGTTCGCCAAGTGCAGGATGACTCAAGAACTGCATCAAACCACTAATTGTCAGATGAAATAGAATCCCAAGACAAAAATTAAAAGACAAGAAAGAGGAGCTGACCGCAGTTAGCCAGAAATCAGGTATCGAGTTGATGATTTCACTACGTTTATCATACACTGGCCTGCGGATCTCATTGTACTTTTGCTCTACCTCCAAAACTTTGTCGCTAGCCTCCTCATTGATCTATTGTTATAACCAGAAATGAAAAAGAAAGTAATTACATTTAAAGCAGGCATCATTTCCAGTACTCATAGAAGCTACAAAATTTTCATCTTTCAAATAAAAGCATACACAATATCACCATGCCAGCCAATGCATATTAATTCTGTAGGTATAATTCTGAATATATATATATATAATTCTGTAGGATGAAAAATGGAAGCCCTTCTAGGAAACTAGAGAGAGTAATACGAGAGGTCCAGCTAATTACCTTCTCAAGCTCGTCTTGGATCTCCTGGAGCTTCTCGATGGAGACGACGAGCTCCCCGTCAAGATGAACCGAATTCTCCTCCTCGACCTTCTCAGCAGCGGACACCTTCACCTTCTTCCCTTTGTCAGAAACCATCTTCGAAGAGTTGAGTAACTTTGACTGCTCTCTGCAGCTCAAATTTTAGGTCCAGCAAGCTTAACCCCTAATGCTCTCTCCAACACTAATCTCTATAGCGCACTGCTGGTTCTTCTGAGTTATGCCTATAGTGAATTTAGCCAAAGGGAAAGGGAGAGAGAGAGAGAGAGAGCGGGGGCAAACGGAGGAGGGAGTTTGTTAGGGTTTTGGAAGGTTTATATGGGCTGAATCTTAAAGTATACATGTATGGTTATTATTTCAAATAAGGTGAAATCTTTTATAATAATTATTTAATGTATAGAGTAATTTTTATTTACAGATATTTTTTTTATAAATAGAATATTATTAAATTTAGTTGTTATTATTAAAATATTAATGCATGAATTTAATCAAATAATATATTAACTTTATTAATAAGAAAATGTGAAGAGTGAGATTTAAACCCACGCCCTTTCAGACCAGAACCTTAATCTGGCGCCTTAGACCAACTCGGCCATCTCCACATATATTAAATATCTTCTCATTATATTAAACTAAAAATTCATATGTTTTAATAATTTTGTGTTTGGACAACTCTTAAAATGAATTGACAATTTTATGGTAACTTGGAATGTGGATTTTAATTTAGTATTTGGTAGTCCAGCCTAAGTTATAGATGGAAGGTAATACCTAGCAAGTGAAGATATTGCATAAAATTCTGGGATGTCTTTTTGACAACTTCATGTCCTTTGGCAACAGCAATGTTTTATAAGAAGTATAATGTTATAGACAAAAGGAAAATTATGCAATCTAGCACTTCAGTTCGGAGTTATATGCAAGTTCCATCTGTATTTGTGGAGTAGCGATGTCCAGATAAAGCTTGCTATTATCTAACAGCGTGAGTCTATATGGCCTCATCTTCATAAGAGTTATTCTAACTAGACATCACAAATCGGTCCCCAATAGAGACAAGATGTTAAAATAAATGGGCAATTATCTAGATCCGTAGTCAAAATGACATTTTTTTTTCCTGCCAAAGAAAAAAGATGGCAACTTTTGTTTTTATTGGCATGGCAGCCCTCGAAGATATGAGGAGATTATCATCAATTTGAACATTCTTTGGCAACAAGAAAGATAAATTCGGAGGGACAGAGACAGACACTGACTTTTGATTTTTGATAGAACTGTCTTGTCAAGCAAGCCACGAAGACCTAAAAGTAAAAGATTGCAAAGTCTGAAGGTGGGAGTTTATAAAAGCCTTGATCACGGAACCGATTATCTTCACCGAATCTTAGGAGAACAAAGATCTGAGCGTTTTTGTGAGCGCCTCTGTTGAAATTGATTATGGCAGGAGAAGGCAGAGTGACCCTTCACGGGACGTGGGCAAGCCCATACAGCAAGAGGGTCGAATTGGCTCTGAAAGTAAAGGGGATCGAATATGAATACGTGGAGGAAGATCTGATGAACAAGAGTTCCCTGCTGCTCCAGTACAATCCTGTACACAAGAAGATCCCAATCCTAGTTCACAATGGTAAGCCCATCGTAGAATCCATGGTCATTCTCGAGTACATCGAAGAGACTTGGTCGGATGGTCCAAGGCTGCTGCCGGAGGATCCCTATGAAAGAGCCAAAATCAGGTTCTGGGCTACCTTCCTGCACCAGCAGGTCAGTTCGAAATCCCACACTTTTAGATGCTTTGAATATGTTAGACGATTGAATGAGTTATCACAGTTTCGGATGAATTCTAATCAAGAAAAGATTCTGGATTGCTTTTATTCTCGATTTCAGGTTTATGAGGTATTAGTGCTAGTGCTGAAAACTGATGGTGAAGCACAAGCGAAAGCCATGGAGCAACTCCATGAGAAACTGAAGCTGCTGGAGGAAGGGATCAAGGGTAGCTTCCCAGGAGGATCCCCGGCTGTGAACGGAGAGAACATGGGACTCTTGGACATCGTCGTATGCTCGTATTTCGGCCCCTATAAAGTTCATGAAGAAGTCCTCGGCCTGAAATACTTGGACAGCGAGAAGTATCCCCTTGTGACTTCCTGGGTGAAGTCCTTGGTCCAGTATCCTGCGGTGAAAGAATCAACTCCCCCTCATGAGAAATCTGTTGCTCTCGTTCGATATTTCAGAGAGAAGGCACTCCAGTCTCCGGCAGGAGTACTCTGAAGTATGAACTGTAAGATGAATCACATGCTACAGACTTCTCGTTGGAGTCCTGATGTTTACACCCTTTCCCCTCATGGTTGTGTTGTATGTCTCTTTTTATGTCTTATTGTGCTTGTGCCTGTTTCATCTGTGCAATGAATAAAATGATGATAAGAAAGTAATGTTGATTATTCCATCAAAAAACTGTCTCATGCCTTTTTCTCCTGGGAGCAGTTTTTTTTCTCCCCAAGAATGTTGGAGTAAGTCTAAACAATATGTTTTGGATCAAGATTGTAAATAGACACTGAACTGAACCCGGATGCTTGCCTTGAACATGGCTGTTGAAAAACTTGATCCATTATCTTTTAATATTTATCTGCAGATAGCCCCAATACTGAGACTTGAGAAGCAAGCTGCTGGTTACCAGTGCATTTTAGAAGAACTGAAAGGAATTTTGAACATGCTGAAGATGATCTGATGACCTAGAGCATGTTGGTTTCCATTCTCAGTACATCAACCGGGAAGGAATTTCATGTTCCATGATGAACTTGGTGATCTAACTGTACATGACAAAAACTGCTCCAAGTAAAAGACTCCACATTCGATTTCAACAAGGAAATGACTTGTGTTCAAATTGCTTAATGCTTCTGCAGTAAATTAAAAGATTTATGGCTTCATAAGGCCTAATGATTGAGGATTTGCTCCCTTGATTTAAACAGATTGTTTCCACTTCTCAGTTACAAGCCAAATCCAAAGCCAAGGATAAAGCTGTCATCTTTACCCCTTGGGAGCTCAGACTTTGCTGCATGACATTTTGAACAATTTAGCATCTTTTGGTCATTTTCAGCGCACATGGGTTTGTAGAAACTTTAGCTCTCTTGCACATACATGATCTCTGTCAGCTAAGCATGAGGGCTACTGATGAAGATGTACACCTTTTTAAAGGGGTATATGTCCCCCTTGTTCAAGATGTAATTTTGAGGAAGTGCCTCTTGCTGCAAGATGTAATACATATGATGATAATCTTTTCTGATTTAAAAAAAAAGAATAATCGCCCTCATGAAAAGTCAAATGATACCAGGAAAAAATGGAAATTTTCTTTGTGAGATATTTTTCCTTGCCAACCACTCCCTGCCATTGAGTTGACTCGGTGGCTCTGCTTGGTTCACGTCAGGCAGCCTCCGAGGCTCTTCCATTGCAACCTCTCTTCTTCTGAAGCTCCTTCTGATTCTATTCCCATGGCATCCTCCGCGGCTGTCTTCCTCTCTTCATCTTCTCTTTCTCTCCATGCTCTTTCGCGCAGAGCCCGCGGTACAAATTTCTCCATTAGGCCCGTGTCTATCAGGGCCCTTTCAGCATCGATGGACTACTCTGCTGCGTCTGTTGCTGACAGATCTGTGTCCCCATTGAAGGTTTGCTTCTTCAATTTGCGCATTTTCGAGAATCAGATACCCAGAAGTGGACTGTCAAAAATTCAAATTTCATATCTACGTTTGTTTGTCTTGTGAATTGTCTGATCCCACTCTGACTTAATGCATGTTCTATCGAGCTGAGAAAGAAAACAAAGGAAAGTGTGGAAATTGGTGATAAGAAAATTTCATGGGCTTTTTCCTTGGATTTTCGTGTATGCCTTGTTTGTATATCCTCTAATGCCTGAATCTGCCATCAGATTAGATTGTACTAAAGGATATTCTTTTGTTGATAAAAGCTTTCTCCAACATTGAATTGCATCTCCCAGAGTATGATTTTTATGAAAAATAAAACACTCGTGCTGTGCTGTGGTATAAACTTCTGCAATTTGAGTCTGCAGCCTTCATACATCTTTAGTTGTGTTTGTGTGCTCCCATGTGCACGTTCTTCATCTGAAGCATTTCCCCATACGGTTAATACCATGCAGACAAATAACTGGCAATGGAAATACAAGGAGAATTTTATCAATATTCACTATGAAGAGCACGGAAAGGATGGTGCTGATACCTCCAAAACCATCCTAATGATACCGACCATTTCTGATGTGAGTACAGTGGAGGAGTGGAGATCGGTTGCCCAGGACATAGTCCAAAGGGAGAGCAAAGTAAACTGGCAGGCCACTATTGTGGATTGGCCTGGTCTGGGTTACTCTGATAGGCTGAAGATGGACTATGATGCTGATGTGATGGAGAAGTTCCTGGTCGACTTCGTAAATTCACCTGATAGCCCACTAAGGAGATCAGGTGAGCAAGACATTCTCCATGCTATGATTATTGAACGTTCTCCATAGTCCAAATTGTCAGTAGTTCCACGTATTTCTGGAAAAAATAAACTGTCATCATGATACAAAGGCTCATGTTCTAACTTATCATTGCTTGAATATTTTCCCTTTTCTTATGTTTGAGTGCATTTATGGCGCTGTTATTATGAAAATGATGCTGGATTTAGACATCTAAGTCTAGAATCTGGTGTAGATAATTGCTCCAGGAGAGACTAATGAATGATGGGACATAATTAATTGCAGATGATTTAGTAGTATTTGGAGGGGGGCATGCTGCCACAATCTTGGCTCGTGCTGCCAAGAAGGGTCTGGTGCAGGCTAGAGCCTTTGCTGCTGTAGCTCCCACTTGGGCTGGTCCTCTTCCCATTGTGTTCGGTAGAGATTCCAGTATGGAAACAAGGTACATTGTTTTTTTGTTGTATGGATTGGAAATGTAGGAGTCTGAATTGTGAATGGCCTTTCAAGCAAACAATTGTACCTTCCTCTCTATTTGAGGGGTCATAGACCATCCTATACTTTGAACTGGCTTGTGAAGGGTATTCTTTGACGTTTCATCTTCCTCTAATTTCTCGGACTCGGGCTAATTTTTAGGTATGGTTTCCTTCGTGGCACGCTGAGGGCTCCAGCTGTTGGGTGGATGATGTACAACATGCTGGTGAGCAATGAGAAGTCAATCAAATCTCAATACGAGTCACATGTCTACTCCGACCCGACCAATGTGACAGCGAGCATTGTCGAGAGCCGCTACGCATTGACAAAGCGTGAGGGAGCGCGGTATGTGCCTGCAGCATTCCTGACGGGCCTCTTAGACCCTGTGAAGTCCCGGGAGGAGTTCCTCGGGCTCTTTGCAAGCCTGGAAGGGAAGTTCCCTGTCCTAGTCGTGTCCGGCGAGGGGGCACCAAAGAGGTCCAAGGCGGAGATGGAGGCTCTAAGGGGAGCCAAAGGGGTCACCAAGTTTGTGGAGGTTAAGGGTGCTCTCCTGCCACAGGAAGAGTACCCGACTGTCGTGGCTGAACAACTCTACCGGTTCCTGCAAGAGAATTTCTGAGGCTTGATTGATAAATGGGTGCGTACTCTTTTTTTTTTTTTTTTCTGCTTGCTTCATTAGTACCTGTAATGCATCCTTCTCAATGCCTTCAAAATGTTTTCCGGGACCGAGTATAGATTCTCAAAACGAACTTGCTGATATTTGTATGCTGCAAAGGCTATAAATTTCATACTCTATGATCTGTTATTCCCCATTTGCTTTTCCTGATATGATATATCCACTTGTGACCCTGACAGAGAAGCCTTTTGGCCCCTCATCTACCTCTACATGCTAGCGAGGCTTCATCATCTACTGTAATGCAGCAGAAATACTAGCAGTTTCAGTTTCAGTTTCAGTTTCAGTTTCAGGGAGGGAGATAGAAAGCATTGATCAATTAGCAATGCGGGGCCGTGTTCATTTGTAGCATATGCATGATATACCATCCACTTAATAAACTATTTTTTCATGACTGAATGTATATGAAGAGAGCCCACAGAAGGGGGTGTTGGAAAATCCATTAGCCTCACGGAACCTCCCTAGAAAACCGCCGTCTAAAGCTCTCAATTCATAGCTCTTTACCAAGCTTGAAGACGACCCGCCAACGAGGTTTGACTTTTAGCATAAGGTAGGTGTTATTGTAGCCAAGGCAACTCAGCTCACATGGAATCAAAGCTTAACATTCAATTGCCTGTCGGAAGTGGGGTCTGATCATCATCAGAACGCAAGTGTCGGATGCACCGACAGCCCACGGCATCTAATCAAAATTAACCTCCAATCAGAATTTCCATGTAATTAACTGTGACCCATTAGGCATCTCATCTAGAGCCATATCGCGGAAATGGTATGGGACATGGCCTCAGCAATACTTGCCATGGTCCCAATCACCACTGTCAACATCCTTCGCCATCAATGAAATGAATTCAGACCCTAAATTTCATACGTGGTAGTGGGATTGCATACGGAATACTACGGGAGTGAATCATTTTTGTCCGTATTGTATTTTTGTGAGAAATTTTTAGATAATAAATCACTAAAATCAGTTATATTATTAAAAATTAGATAATTATTTTATTTTTATCTTATTATTCTGTAAATATTATATCAAATTTAATAAATTAAAAAAATATTTAATTAACAAAAAAATTACTCATATTATAAACCATTGATCCTAATAAAATAACTCAAGTTTAAACCATTTAGTTTTTACATATATCATCAACTTTCTTTGGCCAAATATTTAAACATGAACATTCATTACATTGAATTTTTTTATTAAATATTTGATATTTAAAATGATATTATGTGAGGACTAAACCTATATTGGAGTAATGGAAAGGTTGCATGTAGGAGGTCTCGTCTTTTCGTTCGTCGTAAATTAAATTACACGTGGCGTGCAACCATTGATGAGCATGACGAATTCCGTGTCAAAGAGGCGGCCGACGGCGACGTCATTTTCCGGTCAATAAATTTAAATAAATAAAATAAAAGCTGTATGCTAAATAAGTCAAAATTAGGGTCCACCTGAGATTTTTGTTTTGCTCTTATAACTTTTGTAATAGGGTCTATCTCATCTCATGCTATGATTAATCTCGTCCAACAGTCATTTTGTAGCATAAGAAAATGAAGCGTATAATAAAGTTGGAAGATGTACTTAAATTCCTATTACATGTATGCACATGTGCACCATTTATTAAATAAATAATTCTTAGAGGTGCATCTAATTCATACTTATCAATCCCATGCACCCATCACTATTAGTGTAATTAATATGTGTTGTCAATAATCAATTTATTTGTGTTTATAAAACATACTAATATCTTTATTGAATTTAATGCAAACTTTTTTAGTATAATCACAAACTTTAATCAATCTATTAAAATTAAAGGTATGATATATTCAAAATTATATTGTAATAAAATTTATTTAACATGTCACAATACATATGAAATGTGAATTCCAAAATTCCCAAACCAGTGAGTTAGGGTTTGATATTTTTTGTTCATATGAACATCCCATCACCTTCAATGAATGGAGGGAGTCAAAGGCCAAAACTTGTAGAGTAGTAGTAAATGCTCTTTGGTGTCTGTTTGACTCTTTTCAGACATTAGTCACCGCTCTCAATTTCCCCTCTCTAACCCACGACAATAATGAACTCAGTATCTGGAAGATTCCAACTCATCTTCTTCCACTTCATCATCATCTTCTTCTTCTTCTTGGACTTTTCTGTGTATACATACACAGGGAATCCTGCTGTCTTCCCTGAAAAGCTCTCACCTCCAAACTAAAACTAGATCAGGTTGCCGGGGGAAAGAATATATGGGGAGATCTCCGTGCTGCGAAAAGACAAGTGTAAAGAAAGGACCATGGACTCCCGAAGAAGACATCTTGCTGGTCTCTTATATTCAGAAACACGGCCCTGGAAACTGGCGATCCATCCCCGCCAGCACCGGTAATCTTGCTTCTAAACTCCAGTCTCTATCTATCCATCTTCTTCGCAGATGGATCCTCCTCCATCTCCTTTAGTTAGCTATCTTTGTGACGGTTAAAGTAAGTGATCAAAGCCTCTTTATCATTAACAGCCTTCAATCACCATGCCTAGTTGGATGGCTATGTGGAGATGAATTTCATTTTTTCATATTTAGATTTCTTTTCAGTAGTTTTTTATGGGAGTTTGGTGTGGTCATTTAATGATGTAATAAAAACTCTTAACTGCAACTCCTTCTTCTAGGGTTTCTTCATCTTTATGCATAGAATCATCCTTCTGCTATTGAAATTTTTACACACCCACAGAAACATAATCGGGTCGGTTTCTGTTATATGTTATAACCATGTAGGTCTACTGAGGTGCAGTAAGAGCTGCAGACTGAGATGGGCTAACTATCTCCGCCCGGGTATTAAGCGAGGCAGCTTTACCCAAGACGAGGAGAATATTATCATTCACCTCCAAGAGCTTCTCGGTAACAGGTGCGTCTCTTTGATACTACCGCTTATGTTTTCTTCCCTCAAAGTTTCATCGGTGTATAAATAAATGGCTGGCTGCAGATGGGCGGCGATAGCTTCTTACCTTCCCCAGAGGACGGACAACGACATAAAGAACTACTGGAACACTCACCTGAAGAAGAAGCTCCGGCGGCTCCAGTTCGGCCCTGGTATGGAGTTCGACAGATCAGAGGATCTCCGGACGACACCGCGGCCGCAGTCCATGTCGAACTCGAAGGGCCAGTGGGAGAGGAAGCTGCAGACCGATATCCACAAGGCAAAACAAGACTTGTATGAGGCCTTGTCCTTGGACAAGTCAAATCCTCTCTTCACCCAAAGGATCTCAAAATTGAAGGCTCCGGCAGTCGCAAGCGACCCCTCTAGTAACAGCACTTGCAGCGATCCATCTTCCGGCATGGAAACTGGTGGGGGCTACCAGCCTTCTTCCTCTACTTACGCCTCCAGCATCCATAACATAGAGAAACTACTTCAAGGGTGGACAAAAACGCCATATTCCTCATCGTCGAGCTCCAACACCGTCTCATCCCAAAAGGACTTGACCGAGACTCAACACGAGTTCCAAGACAAGAGAAAACCGAATATGCAGGAAATGATGATCCACCCTTCTCAGGAGATAGGGGGCCCCCTATCATTTCTGGAGAAATGGCTGCTGGATGATAACTACGGCCTTGCTCAGGGCAGTGACGATTATGATCTGGTTAGTACTATCTATGACAGCAGATAATGACAGTGACGATCACATCACAGTGTTATTACTGGCTTATTTTAGAGTATTTATTATATGAGCAGTTAGCTATCTAGCTAGGTCTTTATACCCAGATAGAATTCCTAGCTATGTCAGTTCATGGAATGCTTTTTCCACAAAAAAAGAAGTGGAGTGGAGTGGAGTGGACAATACATACATCTGGCACCCTTTTTTCCTTTGAAGCGCGCTCATGAGTCATGGATGGGTGGAAGGTATGAAGTGTAGAAATTGCTAGATGATCGCAAGTGTTGTTTATGTATATATTTCTTTAAATGTGTCCTTGTTTATGTATACATATGAAAACTCTTTCTGTATGATCAGTGCCATCATTGTCTATTTCTCTTTCTCTACCTTGCCATCACTCATCCTTGGAAAAGTTCCATACCATATGGGTGTTTTGTTAGCTACTAATTGATCCATGCTAGACTGATAAAAGATGACTTGGGCTTGAGTAAAATGGTCTCTATATTTTAGCTTGGGTAAATAATTCAAACTACCTTTGGTAGGGGTTGGCATCTTTCATTTGGCTAGCTAGCTAGCTAACAAGACATTATTCAACATGAAACTCATGCCATGTCATTATTGGGTTCGGTACAGTGGGCCCATTCATTATTGGGCCATGAACTTGCTTTCATGTTTTATAATTCACCTGGTAGATAGATATATTATCATATTTGTGCTATTAGTTTAATTTTCTAATTCCGAAAATCACTTTATTTTTTTTTTCTAATTTTATTATATTAGATTTAAATTAAATAATATATTATATTTAAATAAATATATGATATCCGAAAGTAGGATAGTAAATGTGCATGAACTAACCACTCAAAAAATATAAAAAAAAATATGTTTATATAATAATACTTATTCTCATGAATCAACTAACAGGGAGGGAGGGAATGATATAACTGCTGAAATAATTAATCTGGGATTAAGTTTTATGAAGAGATAAAAATTAATGATCGAGGATAATCACAAAGATTTATTTTTTGGACTTGATATTATCACAAAGATCATTAATTGACAGAGACTCTCTCTCTCTGTCTCTCCTCCAGTCCCCACTGCCAAACCAGAAGGAGGATTCAACAGTGCAACGCGTGATTATAATATTATACTATTCACTGTATAAATGCTTTTTTTTTAATGTTGCCTGTACGAAGGAATTCAGATCTGAAAGGAAAGTCAATCCTCTACTAAAATACACTTTGTTCCAGACTAGACACAGATTCCGCTTCTTAAATGGGTTCTGCCCACCGAATACTCAATCGCTTCAAGGGTCCTTCTCCAGGTAGATTCTCTTCATTAACCCATAAAGAATGTGGCTATCTTGGAGCTATCGGCTGTTTATATTTATTTATATATATACATACATATTTCATGGGTTTTCCTTGCTCAGCTCCATCCGTTTTTTTCTTGAACGTCAACAGTGTTTGACGGATTTTCGAGTGTTTGTAATTAATCACCTGTAACTGGTGATTCCTTGCTCTGTTTAGCGGGTTCCTTCTGCTGATCTTCCCCTTTTGTCCTTCCCTCATTGAACAGATTCGCGACATTCAATTGACTATCAGGTTGTGGATTAAGGGAGGAACCTTTTTCCCGGCTGCCCCGCCTACGAAAACAAGATAATTTCGCGCTTCCTTCCGCCCCCAGACCATCTGCAGGGTTTTAAGTTTAAAACCTTGCCAGAGACATAGATTCTTTGGCTGGATTTCTTTTGATTACTGCAAGTTTTGACAGCTACAGCTGGTTCCTGCAATAATAAGATCAGCTTCTTCATACTTACTCGTAGTCACTAGCTATCAAATACCAATCTACTGGCTGATATCGTCTGAGTTGAGGGGTACTGGACTTGTGTTTTTGAATTGTATCCACCTTCGTCCAGGATGGAGAAGGGCGCGCCTCCACCAAGGTCCCTTTTCTACCTGGTGACTGTTTCTCTTTTCTTGCTGATTTTCATCACTTCTGCATTTCTCCTCCAGTTTAGTTGCTCGAATTTCAATTCAGGGGCAGTCTTGAGGAACATTCTTGTTAATGCCACATTACCATACCTGAGATCTGATGCTACTAGTGAACAAACAGAAAGTCTGTTGTCATTGCAAACTTATGAAGGTGTCCCTTTAGTGGGGGAGGAAGAGAGTAACCTTGATTTTGGTAATGGTGAGGAGCCTTTTTGCCATCCTTCTCAGGCAAAGCTACGGGTGTTCATGTATGATATGTCCCCTGAGTTTCACTTTGCCTTGTTGGGCTGGAAAGGAAAATCTAATAGGACATGGCCATCAGTTGACAAACCGGGTGATGTTCCACCATATCCTGGTGGATTAAACTTGCAACACAGCATTGAATATTGGCTTACTCTAGATCTTCTAGCTTCAACCTCACCAAACATCATAAGACCCTGTACTGCAGTTAGGGTGATGGATTCAAGTGAAGCAGATGTTGTTTTTGTGCCATTCTTCTCATCACTGAGCTACAACCGGTACTCCAAGGTTGAATGGAAGGGGAACATTAGTGTGGACAAGATGTTGCAGGGAAAGTTGGTTGAATTTCTCAGGGGTCGCCCTGAGTGGAAGAGAACAGGAGGGAAGGATCATATAATAGTTGCCCACCACCCTAATAGCTTGTTAGACGCAAGAAATAAACTGGGCTCCCCTATATTTGTGCTCGCTGATTTTGGACGATATCCCAAGGAAATTGCCAACCTCGAGAAGGATGTCATAGCTCCATACAGACATGTTGTCAGGACCATCCCTTCCAATGAGTCTGCTCCATTCGAGAAGCGTCCAATTTTAGCCTACTTCCAAGGAGCTATTTATAGGAAAGATGTAAGTTGATTTTTAATTAAATGATGATTGTTTTCTTCCATCATGGAATACGGTAATGATGTGCTGGATTTTGAAGTGGTAAATCTTTGTGCTGCTGACATTTTTTTTTTGTTTTGTATATGTACCAGCTAAATGGATTTAAGCCATGATCATATTGTAAACAGGTCAAGCAATTTTTCGAATCTTGTAGCAGATAATTTCCTAGTATTCTTTCCATCATTTCCTATTGTCCCTCTTTTTGTAGCACCTGAGTTTTGATTTTAGTCACCTGCTTGGAATGTTTATGCTACCATGAACCAAGTATAGTATAAGTTGAGCCATAGCGGTGCAAACATGGGCTAAGAGTCCTACTAAAAGTGACAAGGGGATGCCAAAAATCAGTTCCACCAGAGATTCATGATTATTACTGATAATTATGTAAATGTTATTTCAACATAATTTAAATTTGCAGGGAGGTGCCATCCGGCAAGAGCTATATTATCTCCTCAAAGATGAAAAGGATGTACATTTCACGTTTGGATCTGCTATGGGGAATGGGACCCGAACGGCAGGACAAGGAATGGCATCTTCGAAGTTTTGCCTTAACATTGCAGGGGATACTCCTTCCTCGAATCGCCTCTTTGATGCTATTGTGCGCCACTGTGTTCCTGTGTTGATCAGCGATGAGATAGAACTACCGTTTGAGGATGTCTTGGACTACTCAGAGTTTTGTGTGTTCGTCCATGCAGATGATGCTGTGAAGCCAGGGTTCGTAGTGAACCTTCTTCGAGGAATCAAAAGGGACAAGTGGACGAAGATGTGGATGAGATTGAAAGAAATCGCACATCATCTCGAGTATCAATATCCATCTAAACCAGAGGATGCTGTGCATATGATTTGGCAGGCAATTCACAGAAAGAAAACTTTGGTTCAAACTCAAGTTCACAGGAATAAAAGGTACCTAAGATCACAGCTTTTTCACGCAGGGTAACTGAATTGCAAATGGAAACTTGATTTGCTATAGTGATCCTTAGATGTGCTGCCAGGAGATGAGGTTGTGACATGCATTTCAATCTTACTTGTATCTTTGGCCAGAAAAGAAAATTCACGACTCTTTTAACCATTCTTTGTTAAATTATTTGCGATGCTTATCTGAAATCAATTAATGATGCTCGATTCTACTCTTTGAAATCAACTTTTGAAGGTGATAATCCTTCTTGTGTTTTTAAAATTTGCCTTGAGAAAAAACGCTTTAGCTGATGAGAATGAAACTTCAATCATACTGTTTGACACACAAGGGAGAAAGTTCTTTTCCTCTCAGAAACATGATCTGATACAATGCACACCTCAGAATTCAACTTACAAGCCTTTCACTTTCCACTCCAAGGCATTAGTTCATCAGCATTTTGTTGTGAATGGGGTCAGGTCCCCGTCGAACTCTTCTCTTGTTGGATAGGACGGGATCAAGCATAGCAGCAGATGGAGTATGAGCTACGTCTTGCTTCTTCAGTGAGGCTGCAAAAGTAACAGGCTGTGCTGTCGGAGCGAAATCTGTGCTTACCCGACACGAAACGGTGCCGGGTCGGAAGAGTAAGGCTTCAAAACAGAACAGAAACGTTGCAACCTTGAGACAAGAAGGCATCATCCTCTGTCTCCTAGTCTCTGTCTCTGTGGGAGAAATAGGGAGGGAGTTGTTGTGTGTCTGGATGGAGATGGAGTGTGCAACTCCTCTTTCTTGTGTTCCATTATTGAAGAAGGCAAAGAAGCCTACAGACTTGGGCTTTAACATAGAGTCCTGACATTTAAAGCAAGCAGAGGCTCATGTAGAAGACTCCTTGCAGATTTGAATAAAAGAGACAACTCTGGGAGCCCGTTTCAGGAAGAAGACAGGCATCTTTAACATGCTTTGGAGACAATCCTGTAACTGGTCTCTTCTTCTTTGAGTCCTAAAGAAGACACTTTAAGCACTATACAGGCAAAGAAAATAGAGGGGAGAAAAGGGAAAACGTCTGTGTTAAGCTATGCAAGGGCCAAACTTGGGATCTGTCTTTATCTCTAGCCCAAAATCGGGAAATTCTTGAACATATTTAAGCCTATATTAATTATCAATGGAAATTATAGTATAATAATAGTTCTATCCTCACTTGAATAAAATTTGTTGATAAGTTAGTTTCATGCTAATTATTGTAATTAAGTAGGTTAATTGCTATTTACTTCATAATCACATCACTGCCCATTAAATTGCTTGAAATGATTCAATACAATGGGATTAAAAGGTATTGCGTATTGTGTCGTATCCGTGAAACCAGAGCATATGGTGGGATTTGACTATGGCGGCTTAAGAGCATAGGAGGATGACCCATTCTCCTTCTCGGATGTGCTCCTTCCTTCATTCGATATAAGGTAGGGGTAGGGTACATGTAGAATATGATCGATCTTCTTTGTTGTCAGTTAAAGGTCATCTACAAAGTCTAAATTATGATTCATGGCAGTTTTAGGAGAAGGGGTGATGGTAGTCCTTGCTGGGACCTGCAGTGCTATGATCAAAATGGACATTTTGTCCAACAAACAATTTCAAGCGAGCCTTGTAACTCTTTTTATTCCTCCTCATTTTCCTCCTGTTCCTTTGTCTGAAAGTACAACGCTAACAAAAGAGGGTGATAGTGAATGCTCTCTTCCAAATGGGGAAGAACACATTGGTTCAACTGGTCACTGCATATCAAAAGCAATCAACTTTCATCGTCTTCTCCGAGCGTTTATTGTGAGGTAACTCAAATTTAGGCGGCTGCTTGTTTCTGAACAAATGTTACACCTTTCTCTATGCTGGCCTTCAGCTCGGGTTTAAGTGCCAAAAGGGCCTTCTGCTCGAACTCGGTCAAGCCCTGTAGTTCTGATGAGATGACGGCTTCGACCCCTTTCTTCCCGAGCTTCACCCGGGATGCGAAGAATGGGAGATCTGTCACATCCGACTGAACAAAGGAGCACTCATAGACACTTTCATCTCCATCCAAAGCCCTCAGAGATGACTCCAAAAATCGGGCTTCAGCATAGGCCATGGAGAGCGTAGCAGACCCTGCACCTGCCTTTGCTTCCACAACCTCGAGTCCGGCATTTTGAATTCTCACGGTCAACTCCAGGACCTCTTCATCAGTAAAACTCACAGATGGTCTCGTCTTTGACAGTAGGGGCAAGATCGTGATTCCATCGTGCCCCCCAACCACAGGTACGTCCACATCGACGACTTTCAAGTTCTTCTTCTGGGCAACAAACGTGTTTACCCGGACAACATCGAGAGTTGTAATCCCAAATAGCTTCTTTGGGTCGTAAACTCCCTTCTGCTTCATAACCTCCGCAGCAATGGGGACCGTAGAGTTCACAGGGTTGCTGATCATGTGGATCAAGGCTCCAGGGCAGTTATCAGCCACGGCCTCTACTAAGGTCTTGACAATGATGGCATTTATACTGAAAAGGTCACCCCGGGTCATCCCAGGCTTGGCTGTGACTCCCGCAGTAATGACAACTACGTCTACCCCCTTCAAGGAATTTGCTAGCTGGGACGTTCCAGTAAAGCCGAGAACTTGAGAAGGAGTGTTGCAGTGGCTAAGATCGGCAGCAACTCCCTTCACATGGGCGGCAATGTCATAGAGATAAAGGGTGGAGACCAGTGGAGACATCTTGATGAGAAGTGAGAGGGGCTGACCAATTCCTCCAGCAGCTCCAAGGATAGCTACTTTGAAAGAAGCCTGGGGCTGCACACGATACTGAGGGCTCCAGACTTTCTGCTTCTGCGCTCTCTGCGCAAAGGAGTGCCTAGGAGCGGAATTGCTCTCCCTGCCCAAGAATGAAGACTCCATTTCACAGTTCACCCAAGTTGCTACTTTGAGACGGCAGAAACTTGTGAATGTGTTTGAGGTGGCAAGCTTCACCCCGACGGGCTGCGGTTGTTGCATGGCTGCTGCTCTAGGGAGGAAAGAGAAAGTTGACCCAATAGACAGGGTAGCCCATGTTGCTGCCATCTTAATGCCTGCTAAAGAGTGCCGTCATGCACGATGATATAATTTTAGAAGCTCCATTTGAACAGTGATAGGTCATTTGAACAGTTATAAGAAGTTAAAAGATTAACACATCAAAACTATGAACCATTATTTATCCTAAACCTCGCAAAGATTATGACAAGCACAACGGCATCATTAGCCGATTAAATCTGTGAGAATGTACTTTATTTATCCTAAACATGGCAAAGATTATGACCAGCACAATTGCATCGTTATCCCATTCAAATATGTGATAATATAATATCAGATAATTTATACGAGTTTTAATTTTACAATAATAAAACTTATTTATTTTATTTAATTAGAATAATATACTAAATATTTTTATTTTATCTAATTTAATATAATATTTTAAAGTTACACCATCACAAATAACATAAATATAAACTCGAGTAACTGAAGTTACCATTTTGTCTGGAATATATATATATATATATACATATACACACACGAGTAAACTAACTCTAATATCATATAAAAGGTATTAATTATTACTTATAATTAATTTAATATTTATAATATTATAAACTTTAAATATTTTTTTATTTTATTAAATTTAAAATTATATTCTCGTACAATATATATATTTATTATATAAAATTTTAAATACGCTTATAAAAAATATAAACTAGATCAATATTATTTTTCGATCTCATAAAAAATTAGTTCGAATTGAGTATTTTTTCTCTATACTAATGAGATAATAAGTGATGTTTTCAGTATTATGTTAAATAAGTGTACAACCACTTTATAATATCATTTAATATACAAAGTATATATAGTTAAAAATAATAAATTATAAATAGTTTAACATTTCTAACCTTATAAATATAACTTCTCTATTTTATCCAATTTAATATTATATTTTTAATCCTAATCTAAACGTTTATATACTTTATACGTAATTTTAAATTCAATAATTGTATACGAGCTAAAATATTATTATTTTAAATTTGGGTTTTGAATTAGATATTTTTCATCTATATTTATAAATATGATGAAACAATTTTTAATATTAAGTCGAATAAATGTATAAATTTAGTAGATATGATCAATAGAATGAGATAGAGTATTGTATACAGATAAAATTTTTAAACATATATCTAATTAAAAATTATTTATTATAATTAATGTAATTTTCAAACTTATATAAATAAATATCAGTTCTATATTTTATCAAATATAAAATTATATTATATTAACATTCAACCTCATATTTAATATGAATACAACTACTACTTATAATTTTAAATACAAATTAAATAACTCTACCATTCGTTTATTTTTTTTATGATATGGTACGAGTGTAAACAATTAAATTAAATTTAATATTTTTTTATTACATATTATGCAATGAGTTTGTAATATCAAATCGGATACTAATGTAGCTATTGTATTGGAGGTAACAAAAGTAATCCCAATTGTATTGGAGGTTCAAAATAGCTGAAGTCTTCATAACAATCATCAGCAAACTCCACAACCCTTGCTTGAACGAATCAAGGAGGGAAAACAGGATCCATGTGTGAATTCTCTCCTTAGTTAGCTGGTAAATTGTCTATCTCAAGAAGGTGGTAAAGTAGCTTACAATGTGATGATCCCGGGAAAACTAAAGGTTTATTCAATGTAAATGTGAGTCTACTCAAAAGCTTACAACAATGATGACTTGTGGGCAGTTTATATTGTAGCATATCACTCCTTCTTTATAAATCTAGTATAATTAACATTTTAAAATATGAGAAGTTATTATATGTGCATAAAAATTCCATTACTTATACTGTAATTATTTCAATATTATAATCTAACCATATTTCTATATTTTATACTTATATTATATTCTTAACCGTAAGTGAATTTTATCTACTATAAAACAAGTTCAGTGAATGCTAAGTTTGTACCGAATTACCTGATCCAAAATGTTGCTAAGATGAGATTGCTCCCGCAAGTAGTGAGTCTGTGACACAAGTTTTTAGATCTAAGTCAATGGAGGCAAGAAACAAAATATACAACAACGAGGACACCCGGCAAATTGAAAGAGATCATCCTCCCTCTACTTTAAAATATCCCATTTAAGAATGGTTCAACCTTCGTGGGAGAGGGTGAGGGTGCTGGAAGAGGGGAGAAAATGAAATTTTGAACAAGAACCATACAATTTGTTTTAAGAGAGAGAGTCAAGGAAGCCCAGAACTTGGGGAGTGAGTCTCTGGCACACCTGAGATGGATTCTATTGACTGTAGTCAGTCCTGTGGAGCTGTCAGCGGGATTATCTATCTCCGCCTCTAGGCCGCGTGAGGACAGAACACCCATTTCTTTCTTCTTTTCAATCTCTTTTACTCACTCCTGTGTGCGTACCCAATGGCACCGACAGCCGAATATGAAAGTTTCCCCAATATTTCATGAATTTTTCGTTTGGCCCATCATTTTTTGAATTTGCTTAAACATCCCATGAAATATTTATTCTGTCATGCCTTATCTTGTCGTCTGTCTTTTCAAAGTCGATTTTAGACCTATCACCTCACCACACTTCCCAGAAGACATTCTTGCACAAGTGTCGGAAGTCATGTTCTGCCCATACTCATTCCTTGAAACATCATTGGTAGGTAAAAAAAAACCTTTTTGCTGCATAAGCCAGTCAACAGATGCTTTCAGCCAACAGCCGAGATCTTTGGAACCCAATTGGTCGAGTCCCTGGAATTCCATGGAGACATATTTTTAATGTACTCTTTCCTGTCACATAACTTTATATAGGAACTCTCCATAAGCGCCATATAAAGGCTGGGATTTTCGATGGGCACAACTATACTGTGCTGGATCCTAATTTTACATAGAATGATCTCATACTGTTGCATCTATATCATGACTACCTATCTTATTCCAATTGCATGAGAATATTAATAGCTTTTCACACCATAGGATGACTAGCTAGGCTTATGATCCTCTTCTTGGGGACTAACAATCAATGCATCCTCTTCCAAATTGTGGAAACGGGGTATGGCGGTTGTTGGCTCCTGATCCCGGGTAGTCATTCAGCTCGACGTCCATCCTTCTTCCGCCCAGAGGATCCCAGATCAAGTTTCCATCTTCTGGTGCGACCTGAATTCACATCATCAACGAGGATAGAAGATAATGAGCGGATGAAATCGTGGCAACTGTGCCCATCGTCTGGATTTCTTCATGTAGAAGAGATCTGCTTACCACAAAGGCCCCAGCTGAAGCGTGCTCAGGAACCTTAGACTCCTGCAGCATTAAATTGCTTGTTCCTGCTCCAGACGGTATAACCGTCAAAAGAAAGATATATCAGTCTTAGAAAAAGGAAAAAGGGTTGAGCTCTAAAACTTGAGAAAGGGTTGAAAACTACTAGTAGCAAGCTCTGCGTTCAACAAAAGCAGCTGGGGGAGTGCGAGAGAGACTACGAGAAGACTGAAGATCAGTGCACTGCCTGCCATTTCCTAAAGCATGCAAACCCTTCTCAACCGCAACATCCCCGGAGATGAAAGTGAAGGATTTATAAATGCTTATTCTTGTTCTTGTGGAGGCTCATAAATATTTTTTTTGTCCATCTCTTCCCATGGCAATAACAAAAGGGCAACTGAACAGGCTGTGATTACTCAAGGTGGGTGGTATCACGAGAGTCCGTACCTTTAAATTTAATAAAAAGGGGGACATGGGGGTCGTTGGGTGGATGGCCTTGTACAGTGCAGGAAAAGTTGAAAGCCTGCATGCATGCATGCAACCTGTGCAAGTGGAAGCTGATGGATGCAGTGGCACCAACCCGAGTGGGGAGCCAGTAAATACCTACTGGTCCTCATAGATTGATTGAGCACCCTCAACTCAAAATGGGTAATTTCTGATTTAGTGGGGCCATGAAGGCCTTGACCTCTTTGAAGCCATATATAATAATTAATAGCTCTTAGTTGGGTTTTGGTCCAGCAATATGTTTGTTTTCTCAGTGGGAATATCCATGCTACCGTGGGAATCATCCAGCACAAAGTATCTTTATATCAGTCAACATAAATTCAATTTCCACCTGCACCTGCACCTGCACCTGCACCTGCACCTGCACATATTGTCTCAGACCCAATGGCTTGATTGACCACCCAAAGACAGCTGGACCATACTCAGGAATGAAACGTAAATAAGCATGCGAGACTTCTTTTGTGGCAGCTGCATACTAAAGTTGCAAACTTTACTATGCTTTTGGGCGTGTTTTACGGTGTGAAAAACTAAAAAGTCCCAAACTTTAAGGTTGCCAGGCAGGTTTCGTGGCTTTCTAGGAAGGCCAAGCGATTAACCTGCCTAAGGCCTGTGGCACGGGCCGTGGTTTTTGCATGCCCGTGACATGACATTCATGATTAGATACATGAAATCGATTCCTTTTGGGCTAGAGGGCGTGGAGAAAGATAGATGGTCCAAAGCCCCAAATGTGAAAGCCATAGAAACTAAATCGACAGACATGTTGACTGACCATTGTTATAATCATTAAACTCGGACCAAAAATCTTGTTGACCTTTTGGTACCGAGACCCAATAAGGTTTGGTGGTCTTTTAACTTATCCATAAATACGTGGGGGGCGAAGAAGTAACAGCTGCTAATCAAAATCAAAATTTGACGCCGCTTGTCGGTACACGTGGCCGTCAGCATGTATACGGGTCTTCACCACGTGGCGGATGGGCCAAGATTTTGCCTGCTATTACTGCTTTTCAGCCTTGAGGCGGGCGGGGCCCGCCGAGAAAATTGGAACGCCTGGATTTTGATCAGAGACTCGATTTGCCTGTGTGGGCTGGGGGCAGCAGAGATCCAAGCTGGAAAGGCTGCCCCATAGGGTAAGTAAGACCACGTCGGATGATGCTGGGTGATCATATGTTCCTGCTTTTTACTTCATGGTGAAGCATTCTCAGCGCATGATTGATTACACTGGAAAAACAAATGAAGATGTGGACTGGACTGGACTTTCTCTTCTGATTTTTTGGGTGTAATAAATATTTGAACTTTCTTACTTTTGTATCGGGGCATGAGAAGAGAACGAAAATCGCCACCAGAACTTGTGGCTGAGATGGAGGCTCAGCGCTGGCGTGGCATCCACCGCTCTTGAAACGGATCAAATACCTCAACGACAGCCCGTCCCCAAGTGACCGGCAGGCCACCCAACCAGCCAGAACCAGCAATTAATATCGAGATAGAGAGAGATTTTTAGATAAGAGAAGGAGAGAGAGAGAGAGAGAGAGAGAGAGATTCCGGAACTGAAAGCCTGAAACTTTTCATTGTCTTTGGCGGCTTCTTTTTCTTGGGGATTCATTGTATGGTTTCTGAAAGGAATGGAGGACAGTAGAGATTCCGGAATCAAGCTGTTTGGAAGGCAAATCCCGCTCTCCGGCGCGGAAGCGCTCGATAACGCCTTACCCTCGGCTTCTGAGATTGATTACGCTGAGAACCCAGGAGAGCAGGAAGAAGAAGACGACGACGATGGAGAAGATACAGATAAGGTAGGGCTAAATCTCAGGGAACACTGAGAGTTTGTATGCGAGTGAGATTCTGGGAAAATCCAATTCCCAAGGCTTTCTATTTAATTGTTCTTTCTGCAATTGCAAATCTATCCTGTGCTGAAATTGTATCTCAGAGTTGATAAAATAATTGATCTTGCACTTAATTGACCGCACTGGTACTACTTGAAGATATCTATACCCCATGTCTCGGACTACTGTCTGTGGATAAGAGATCTTCTTGTGTTTGATTTGATGTATGACTCGTCTAGAGATTTGATACTGCCAATAGAAAGAGAGCTCTTGCAATCAGCTTGTTCTGTCTTCATCACGAATTTTGCTTGTTTTTCTTTTGGTGGGGTTTGTCAGTAGTTTCTGGACTGAATCTCTTACTGGATTTCGGATTAATTTCCCTTTGGTCTTGTGTACATGATCAGGATTATCATCGTTCAGAAGAACAGCCTATTGTGAGTATGCAGCAGGAAGATGACCCGGATTCAGATGGTGAAGAAACTGCAAAACATGAAACTTTTCTGGAGTCTGAGAACCCGAAAACTCCCTCCATTGATGAAGAAATGGCTAAACACAGACCTCCCAGCGCTCGGAAAGAACAGACCTGCTGCAAGTCCAGCATGGAAGAGAAACAGAAGGGCCTCAAGAAGCCCGACAAGATACTTCCGTGCCCTCGTTGCAACAGTATGGACACCAAATTCTGTTACTACAACAACTACAACGTGAACCAGCCCCGACACTTCTGTAAATCGTGCCAGCGTTACTGGACTGCCGGTGGAACCATGAGGAATGTTCCTGTTGGAGCGGGACGGAGGAAGAGCAAGAGCTCGACCTCGCACAATTACCGCCACATCACCATCTCAGAGTCCCTCCAGGCAGCTCGGGTCCATTCTCCAAATGGAACTCATGGGATTCCGAGCTTGAATGGTAGTGGTAATGTCCTCAGTTTCAATGTCAATGCGCCTATTTACAATTCGGTGGCTGGCCTTCACAGCTCAGAAGAGACCAGACGTGATAACTGCCCGAGTGGATCTCCCATTACCATTCCAAATTCTGCAGATGAGGGAAACAGCAGTTGCCAAAAGGAGCAGCAACCCATGAATAATATCAATGGCTTTGTCCCTCAAGTTCCATGCCTCCCATGGCCCTATGTGTCTGCAGTTCCTGGAGTTTTTCCACCAGGGTTTGGCATTCCGTATTATGCTCCAGTGGATTTTTGGAACTGTACTGGTCTCCGCGGTGCGTGGGCGGTTCCATGGTTATTTCCACAGGCAGAAAAAGTGCAATGCTCTGGTTCAAACTCTCCCATTCTAGGCAAGCATTCTCGGGAAGAAGGTGAGCTTGGGAAAGAGAAGAATGGATGCGTTTTGGTGCCAAAAACTCTGCGGGTAAATGATCCAACAGAGGCAGCCAAGAGTACTATTTGGGCGACTCTAGGGATCAAGAATGACTGCACAAGCAGTGCAGCGGGAGGGCTTTCCAAGGCCTTCCAAACCAAGGGCGACCATAAGAGTGAAGTCCCTGAAACTTCACGTGTGCTTTGTGCGAACCCTGCAGCCTTGTCGAGATCGATCAAGTTCCGTGAAAGTTCATGAGGCCTTCCGTTGACAAGATTTTCAGCTTTAGAGACTCGGGTGGAGAATTGAGTTGCCCTGCAGTCATGCTGATATCTAATATGCACATTGGAGGGATATAATTTTGCTCTGATTAATTAGTATCTTCACTCTAATGTGGTTGGTTGATGCCTGATGTACATAGTAAGTAGATGTGTCTGAGTAGGACCCCGAGAATAAAATCCCTTTTCCACCTTCTGCTGTTGATTTCAGCTGGCAATAAAATAAATGTCTTCTTCATTGTCACCTTAGAGGAATCCTCTGTCTTCTTCATTGTCACCTTAGAGGAATCCTGCACAATGCTCCTGTTTGATGGGCCCATGTCACCTAAATTCATCACCTCTATCAAAACTAGTTGTAGTAGGTGTAGCAGTAGGCTGGCTATATATGAAGCTATCTGGTGGGTCAGGCGAACCATATTGGACAGTGACAGATTACATATTTAGACTCTCCTATTGGACCCACTGGCCACCCTTTTCGCATAAAGCCTGGAACAATAACATGGCTGTTCACTGCCTAGCTGATTCATCTCTCTTCCTGTGCATCTATCCTTTGACTTGAGATGGCTAATCTCAAGAGGTGGGACTGGGAGATAGCTAATCTTCCTGTTATTTCATGGTGATGAATAAAGATCTATTAAATAAAGCAACACATAAATAAATAATGATTATTCTCTTCTATTGTCTTCTCTTATGTTCTGTATTTCACAAGGATATATGACTTTCTCCTATGGCTATGTGGCGGCTCTAGGTTGAGGTTGACCAGGCTAATGGTATCCTAATACTACTCTATACTATACCATTACCACCCACCTACCAGTAACCGGTAGTCAGTACCCACCCGCCCCCTTAACTTCATCATCATCTATCATTGGTCTGTCATACACACTACTCACCCATGGCATGCATATAATTCCTACACCATTCTAGTTTACTTTGAATATTAGATACTAATTATTATTAATATAAATAAATATTAATAATTAAAATATGGACCAAACTCATATCAATATCAATTTTAGAGTTTTGTGGTCCTATGTTGCTCGGTCTTTAAATAGGTGGAACAGGACCAAATGGCACCTCCAAGTTGTTCTTCTTATTACTTTGCCATTTGCTCGTGTAAAGATATGATCTTTAGGGGACGGAGAATTACTCGTAGATGTTGTAGAGGGGTTTGAGCCAAGGCTTTCATCGGATTCTGATTCGAGGAAGATGGGAAATGAAGGTGACCTGGTGGAGCTGCCCCCCGGGTTCAGATTCCACCCGACCGACGAGGAGCTCATCAGCCATTACCTGCACAAGAAAGTCATGGACGTCAACTTCACTGCCAGAGCCATCGGAGAGGTCGACCTGAATAAGTCCGAGCCCTGGGAACTTCCCTGTAAGTAACGCTGTAAAATGACCAACCAAAATCTGAGTTCCTCCTGTAAAATGACTGATATTTCTCGGATCTTTGTTGATGAAGGGAAAGCGAAAATGGGCGAGAATGAGTGGTATTTCTTCTGCGTGAGGGACCGCAAGTACCCGACGGGTCTGAGAACGAACCGGGCGACGGAGGCTGGGTACTGGAAGGCCACGGGGAAGGACAAGGAGATTTACAGAGGGAAATCGCTGGTTGGTATGAAGAAGACGCTGGTCTTCTACGGAGGAAGAGCCCCCAAGGGCGAGAAAACCAACTGGGTGATGCACGAGTACCGTCTGGACGGGAGGCTTTTGCAGCACAACCTCCCCAAGACCGCTGGAGTATCTATCTGTCCAATGAGGCCCTGCTCTGTTTCTGCTCTGCTCTCTTACTGTTGAGACTTCTAACTGTGCGGTTGATTCTTTGTTATGCAGAACGAGTGGGTGATCAGCAGGGTGTTCGAGAAGACGATGGGGAGAAAGAAGACGCATATCTCCAGTCTCGCGAGAGCCGACGAGTACTTAACGGGAGAAGCGGGTTACTCTCTGCCGCCATTGATGGACGACGCTCCGCCTCAATCGATGACAAACGCCGTTCCGGCGATTCACGTGCCCTGCCAGTCCGCCCCTGCTCTGAGGAACAAGGAAGAGACGACCGATTCAATATCAGTCAATACTAATCATACGGCTTCTTCCTCCAACATCCCTATAGCTCCGATCATCCGATCTTTCTACTCTCCTCATCCTACGGACTACCGGGCAAAGGTGCCGTTTTCCGGCCAGGTTCTAATGCAGGAGCGCTCGGTCCTGAGGGCCATCCTCGAGAGCCCGAGCATGAAGATGGAGATGCAGGAGATGCTCGCTGCCTCGCAAGGGATGGGGGTGGCGGAAGGCATGGCTGACCATCCCGAGATGGGCTCGGCCATGATGCCGAGAATCGAGCTGAACAGGAGGGTGACCTTCCATGATCAGTGTGAGCAGCAGCCTCCCCCACCGTCATGCACACCGGGGCCAGCTGGTTTGGATTTTATATGGAATTTCTAAATTAGTGATGTGAATAATATAAGAAATGTTTCCTCTGAGAAAATAAAATAGAAAATGAAAAACTTGCCCACATTACTTATTTTAAAATTTAAAAATTTTAAATTACGAATTCACCTCTACCAATTAAAAATTCTATAAAATTGTATATTTTGATTATATTCCCAACTTAAAAAAATATTTTTAATGCATTTAATTTAAATATTTACCATTTAAAAAATATATTAAATAATTATAATTACTAGTTGACAATATATATATATAATATGACCATCTCCATCAAAATCTAATTTATATCAATATGGGTTTAATATAATTATTACAATTTTGTTAATATGATATTTATATATGCCACCTACAAGAATAAACCACTCAGACAGAGGGTGCGGGACCCAATATAAGAGGGTTAGCCATTTGTGACTGTGAGTAGTGTTATTGCACATACTTGAATTAATAGCATATGGGGTTGGGTTATTCATCCCAACACATTATCCTAATAAGATAATTAATTTTATTTATTACATTTTTTTGTAATAATAAAGGTGTTAGTAGGACAAAATAAAATAGATAATAAAAAACTTAAATTATATCCCACATTACTAATTTCACTAATAATGTCAAGAAATTTTATTTTAAGTTGTAAATTCACCACTTAAGAATAATTTTAACTAAATTTTATATGAAATTGAATATATCCACAATTAAAAATTTTCATTCACAACTTATAAATATAATTTTAATGCATATTAAATTATATATTTACTATTTAGAAATACAAAATTATATGTTATTATTTAAAATATACTCAATAATATATATAATATTTTAATAAAATATAATACAACTCCATGAACATAAAAATTGTCTCCACAACTATCATTCAAATTATACTTTCTCTCTCCATCTTTATCATCATATAACAATATCCATCAAAATTTAATTATATCGATATTACTATTACAAATTTATTTTTCATAATTTAATAGTAAGGATTTTGGAAGAATTTCAAATGCAAAATATATCCTAATCAATATTATATTTATCGCCTAAATTATGAATATTGAAATTTTTTATTTTTATTTTCCCGATAAATATATTAATAATAGTTGACGTTAGGATATGGGCATACATGTCATTTTGATGTGAGGGAATGGAGAGAGAGAGGTCAGTTCCCCCTTACCCACCTTAACGAGTTTTGGCTGGACGCGTGAGCCCCACGCCAGTGACGTCGGATGGCCTCCGTTCCAACGGTGTACACGTCTGCAGGTGGCCCCCCATGACACGCGGTTCAGGTGCTGCTACCGTCGCGTCTACAGCCAATAATGGACAGCCACGTGCCTCGAAGAGATCAAGTAAATTTCAGGACAATAATTAATTTTAAAAAATAATAAGAATAATGAGATGATATATATTTGATTTGACTGTTTGGTGTCCATAATACCTAGCAAGCTGTGGGATAAAGGCTATAACCCTCAAAAAGGTCAACAATCTTCCGTCAGTTACTATTTATGTAAAGTTGTACCCCACATTCCAAAGCCCTTCCCTTAAGTTGGAGGGTGGGTATTTACTTACATTCATTCCTATGTAAGAAGGCCTTAACAATGCAAAGTATTTACTAAGTAGGCCGTAAAGAGGGAAATGGGCCCATACGGCCATTTTTGGGCCTATAACTTGTATCAGATTCGTCCCTCCCCTCCGCCGGCAGAATCTGCGTCTGCCGTTTTCACAGACACGACGCCGCTTTGGTCGTACTCCAGACTAAGCTCCCACTGTCACTCGCAGACTCCTTTTATGTATTCTGCCTCTTTACTCTTCATCGGATCGTTATTGATTTCTCTGAGATTTATTGCCTCCTCTATCGGAAGCCCCAGAGCCTGCGTTTCTTCGCAATTCCACTTTGTCGAGGTCTCACAGTGTTCTTCCTGAATAATCTAGCTATTTTGGATATTCACGCAGTGTTTACGTCGGTGATAATCCAGAAATATGGCGAAGGATTCCTCATTGCTTGCCACATTCAAGGCTTACTCATTGCCGCTGATTCTGTTCTCGGGAGCCATGTTTTATCAGCTTCTTGTTATCCCACAAAGTTTCCCTCCGTCTCACTATGACAGTTAGGTTTTTCATTGATTAATGGACCTCCTTTCCTTTTTTTCGAAGATCTGTTGCCTATCATTCTTCTAATCCAAATTGATTGCTATATTTGCAGTATTGGGTGTTGGGATGTATGCCCCGGTCGAGGAGGTTGAAGAGGCCTACGGGAAGCTCTCATCCAGGTGTGCATCTTCTGCTGTCCATGTTATGTGGATATCTTTACCACTCTATCTGGTATTATTATATCATCGAAGTCACAATTTGGACGTTTCAGGATGTCAGACTCAAATTCGTCAAATTTGTTTGATTTTATAAAGGTCAGACTTTTAAAATTTTCAAATGTTATCTTTCTATATAACTTCTTTTTATGTATTAATCTCTTAGTTTCTCGGGTGTTCTCAGATCCGCTATGCTTATGAGTTGCTGACAAATCCTATTTGGAGAAGAAATTATGATGCCTTCGGGATTGAGGAACAACTTGTCAGAAGCTTTCCTTGGATTTCTCTCATTCTGGTTTAGTTCTCTTGTAATAACTTAGATATTTTCCCTTCTGATGCAGAACGTTGTCAAAGAAGCTAAACAGCTATTTTCTGGTAAACCATTCTCTGATGTCCCACTTCCACTGTTAGATGTTTCTTCTGGTTAGTGGATGTCCCAAGCCTAGTTCATATACGAGTCTTTTATGTACTATTTCTTAAAAGTGATATCTTGAATTAATCTACATGCTCTTACTAGTCCAGGGAGAGGATGCCTTCAATGCTATTACTGCAGAAGACTTCAAGCTACTTCTCCAGTCAGACAGGCCTTTGTTGGTTCTGGTACAACCTCTGTAATTGAGTATAAGAGCACGGTTCATGGAGAATCTAGTCCCTATGATTATGTTTCTTTTTTCCTTTAAAAAAATGTAGTAAATATTTAATGGGTTTGTTCAGTATAAAAACCAGTCTTCTGATTTCCATCTATAAGCATCATCCAACATAGAAAAGAGTTGAAAGGTCCTAAAGAGTGGTCAAGTTTCTAGTTCTATTTATCATAGACATGCTTGTTGATTTTTGGCACGGAATCTTTTGCACTATGGTGATGATTGACCTTTGGATCTTTGAATCACACAGAAGTGAAAGATATTAATGTAAAGCTTTAATACTGATATATGATGGTTTGGTGTATATTTTCAATACATTTATGAGTACTCATCATCATCATCATCATCAACCAACATCCATCTTCTTCTCAGTTTGCCTGTATGGACCTTAATGCAGGTCTATTCATCTAACAGTGGCTGTTGTTCTCATTATAGTGGTGCATGGAAAAGAATCGGTACATTTTTTCTTAAATAAGTCGACGTTTGTTCTCCTGATATTATTTTCTTACGATAGCTAGGAAATCAAATTTGTATCATAACATAAGGAAATTATCAATTTTCAGTGTCCATATTGGATGGAGTTGCAATTACCGCTTCGGTGGAACTTGGAGAGGTCCAAGTTGCAGCATACCTTGCAGAGAAAAAACCAACAGGGAAATCCTTCTTTCGGAATGGTGAGTATAAATAATGATGGAATCTAACCTATAACACAGAGACACTGGTTCTGAAACTGTACAATTGATTAGTATCCCTTCATGGAAGGGTAGTATGCACTTTACAGGTTCTATTTCCTTCTATCATAATATATTGGCTTGGCAATCCACCTTTTGCATTTTTTTAAATCGAAAGAATTATGAGCTTGATGGCTTCATCATTCTAATGTGAAGGAGTGAACTTTACAGGGTTACCATCAATTATTGCATTTCCAACTGGTTGCAAAACTGTGGCATGTTCGACCAGGTAACTTTCAGAGCTGTATTTGTTTTTGTTTTGCCCAAGTTATGAATAATTGTCTTGAATTTTCTAAACTTTGAACTATATGAATATTTTCTGAACCTATGCCTCATGATAAGGTTTGAAGGACAGCTATCCGTCGATGCAGTTACTGATTGGTTTGCAACCACTGTTCTTGGATTACCACGAATCCCCTACTACTCAAAGGAGTCACTGGTAGATTTAAGAATTCATGATATGTGGCTCAAATATCTGGATTTGATGTCCTTCATGGTTGTTAAATGACGTTGAACAAATTCTTTTGCAGGTACAAACATTTCTAGCTAAAGTTAGCCCTCATAAGGTACTACAATTTCCGTAATATAGTTGTACTAATTGCAGACATTGCATTATGCTGGTCATGGACACAAAATTTACGTCCACATTCAATGCCGGATTCTTCAGCCAGTCCCATCTTCCCTCCACTTTCAGTCATATATATTGTTTACGAATATACAAATTGATACATCTAAGAGATAAATAGATAATAGATAGATGTTTGTTTGCCTTTTAGCTGACACAATTACCCATAGGTAAAGGTCCTGTTCTTCTCAAAGACCGGTGAGCGAGCAACACCATTTGTTCGCCTTGCTGCTGTGAAGTACTGGGACCTTGCCTCTTTTGCTTTCATTATGTGGAGAGAAGAGGACTCTTCCCTTTGGTGGAACAAGTAAGTTGAGATATTCTTTCCTGATTTCACTGTGTACTTGACTGATTATGTTCTTAACCTCTTTGACACAGTATTTTCTTACAAAAACTTAATGATCACAATGACAGTTTTGAGGTGGAATCTGCTCCTGCTATAGTATTTCTCAAGGATCCTGGTGCCAAACCTGTTGTACACCATGGTCAGTTCCCTTTTCTATATAAATGAACTTATGTTTTCACCAATTTCTGCAAAGGCTTTTCTTTTTGTTCATCTGTTATAGTGGCTCCTGGATTTTCTCAAACAATTGCAGGGACAGTCAACAATTCTCAGTTCTTGGATCTCATGGAACGAAACAAATATCAAGGTATTAGTGAAAAAAAAATATATATATTACACATGTATTATTGGTGAACATGATTTATATATGGAAATAGAACAGTTCATTTGATTTCCTTTCCTCCAGAATTTCGTCAACTAAGGGCGGTGACATCTAATGAGCTAGGTTGTGATGCTCGTGGCTACTCTCGTGCTGGAGCTGACACTATGACTTGGTACTGTGTGGTCCTTGCTGGAAGGCTTAGCTCTGAACTTAATGCCATGCGTGCAGTAGGTTTTTGACCCTTATTGGAAATATTTTTATTATATCTTCTGTGTGATCTCTCCTGTTCCCCCCTTTATTTGATATTACTGATTAGAGGAAATTACATGAGCCAATAGACCATGCGCAGGGTCCAAGACATTTTATCAAATGATGCAGAATTAAATACAGACAGTGAAGATCCCTTTATTCCAGCTGCAGTTGCACTGAAGAAGAAGAGACTCACTTTCACATGGCTCAATGGGGAAAGCCAGAAAGTGAGCTGCTTATTCTTTTTTTTCTGCATCAAGATCTTCTAGTTAATCTTGCATTTGATCCGACTAACTGTTGGCATATCCCTTTTCAGAAATATTGTTTCTTTTACCTTCAATCAGAGACAAGCTATGAAACTTGTGGTCCAAGGAGGGACATGATGGATGTACCTAGGTTGTTCATAATTCGCTACAAGAGGAATCTGGCGGAGGAAAATGAACCAGTAAAGAGTAAGCCGAAGACCATGTGGGATGCATTGAATGATCAGGAATATGACCGTGCATCACAACTTGTAGCAAGGTACAATGGCTCCAATGAGATTCCTCAGATTATTGAGTGGGTTGCGAGCATAATCAAGGATGGTGATTCCAGGGACCTTCCATTTTTTGTAAGTTACTGGTGATTTCACATGTTTAGAAAATGTTTGTCTTTGCAGCTTATTGATGTTTTATTTTGGAAATTCCGATAAAACTTCTTCAAACTCTCCAAAAGTATCAATAAGTTGAATTGTTAGGGCCTGTGGGCGTGATACATCTTTTATTTATCAAATGAGATAGAATTATAAATTATTTTGCCCTATGAACTTTGCAGAGAACAAAAACTCCAGAACTTGTCCCTGAGGATGTGGACTCGACCATCTCAAAGGGGTTTCAAGGTGTGGTATCGAAAAGCTCAGGACTCATGCATAAGATCTATGCTACCATGAGGGGCCTCCCTGATCGGTTGGGTGATCCAAGGATTGGTCCTGCCTTGCTGTTGGGTGCTTTAATAGCTTTCGGTAGCATATGGCTTCAGAGGAGTCAGGAGAAGGCACCACCCAGGGAGGGGAATCAACCAAATGAATCTAATGAGACAACTCAACCAAAGTCAAAGGTACACACACACTGTACTCTCAGAAATCTCGTTTTTTATTTCATTTTATTCAATTCAATCAGCCTCAATCATGGTGCAGATTATCTATGATGCAATTCTGTCATCCTCAGCTATCCTAATGCTTGATGGTATGTATATATACTACCTCTTTTGCAGGATGAAATCAGGAAGCTACGCAGAAGGAGAGAGAGCAACATGGCGGACAAGGACAGACCATCTTCATTAACTGATGAGGAACCGAAGAATGCTTACCAAATGCCACTGTCAGATTCGGATTCTGATTAGCAAGCAAATGGTGAACTACTGAGAAATGGTAGATATCTATGTTAGCTTATTGAAGGGACAGGAGAGGTTTATTTATGTTCAGCTGTGAGCGGTTTCCTCCGTTCAGTGACTCTGCATTATTAAGCTGTTAGTTTGATATTCTCCATCCTTTTTACAACGTTCCATCATCCAAACTCGTCAAACACTTGCACCCATCTATTGATGCTGACAACAGCAGCGCATCAAACATTTTTGAGCTAAAAATAGATACAACATTTGGGGTTAAATTAGGTAAAATTGCGATTATTTCCAAATCACTAAGCTCTGGGTTCATTCGGTATCACTATTTTGATTGTGAGCTCAGCTATCTCAACTGCTTACCGACACAAAATTCCGTTTTTTAGGAGAAATGTGAAGAGTTGTAACCTATTTATATATGTGGTGAAGGGCAAAAAAAATCGGAGGGCCATTGGGTGCAGATAAGCAGCCTTACCACCAACCAATTTGCGACCTGCAGTGGGTCCCTTTTTTTCCTCTCTCTCTATACTCTGAATGATAGGTAGACAAGTCCCCGGACGGATAAAGGAAGAAAGACAAGTGGTGCAAGAGTAGATCAGGACCCAACATCTTCCTCTCGACTCAACTGCTGAATCTCTAGGGAAGTTAAGGTTTTTACAGAGGTTGAGGAGTTGTGTTCGTTGTGGTGCTAGGGGGAGAGGAGAAATATGTCAACTGCTACAGTGTGCTCGTCAACTCTTCAGTCGCAGATCGCTGGGTTTGGCGGCGGCCTCAAGCTTCAAAAGCCTTCCCTTCACCGGCCCAATACCGTAACGGTTACGAGGTAACATTTCGGTGGACTTTTTCCCATCGAATTTTCAGACCTGAATCCCTTGGGTCCCCCCTGCTTGTAAAATTGCATAGCTGAATTCCCATAATCATCATTCGGCGTAGTTAAGGAAAGCTCTTTGATACCCATCATCTCATGTTCTTAGTTTCTAGTCAAGAAGGTGATCCCAGCCTTTGAGTTGCCCTTTCTTGCACAATCCGATCGATGATTTGTGATTTTTCTCTAGTTTTTGGAATCACAACCGTCTGGTGAAGCTAAGTTTTGGATCAGCACACGTGTGATGTGTTGAACAAACATTTTTGACAGAATCTGCCTTACCTTTTCATTTTCATAAGTTGGATATTGCAGCGGAAAGAAGATGGATAAAGTTTCCCAGTCGTGTATCTTTTCTTCCTAGATTGTGTCACAGAGTTTCCACGCCTTCATTTTCTGGGGCGGATTATTTCATGGCTATCTTCTTCCAATGGAGATTTTACAACTTTGTTTTGTATAATTCACAGGAGAAGAGTCCAGACTGTGGTGAAGGCAACTTCAAGAGTTGACAAATTCTCTAAGACTGACATCATAGTTTCTCCTTCAATCCTCTCTGCTAATTTTTCCAAATTGGGCGAGCAGGTTCAGTGCTTTCTCAAGCCTCTTGCCTTGAAAGTTGAACCATCTGTTGACTCTTAGCCAGTGGTTTTTTTTGCAGGTCAAGGCAGTAGAGTTAGCAGGTTGTGACTGGATTCATGTTGATGTGATGGACGGGCGGTTTGTCCCAAATATCACTATTGGACCACTTGTAGTTGATGCCCTGCGCCCTGTTACCGATCTTCCTCTCGATGTTCACTTGGTATCCTTCTTCCAGCAGCACTCATTAGTCGCAGCATCTTTCAGATGAAATGAGTATACAATAAATTCTTTAGGAAATGAAATGCAATAACATGAAATTTAAGCCTTTCAGATGATTGTGGAACCAGAGCAACGAGTGCCAGATTTCATCAAGGCTGGTGCAGATATTGTGAGTGTACATTGCGAAAATTCTGCCACCATCCATTTACACCGTACCATTAATCAAGTAAGAATAAGCACTGCATCTTATTTTGTGAGTTCACATTGGCACAAGAAGAATGGCATGGCTTTTCATATAATATATCTGATTGATGGCTTACAATTAATGGAATCAGATAAAAAGCTTGGGTGCTAAAGCTGGAGTTGTCCTGAACCCTGGAACCCCACTGAGTGCTATTGAATACGTACTTGATGGTAATTCCATATTTTTCTTTCCCTTTGATTTCTTTATCTGAAGATGACTTTTTTAAGGTTAATTCACCATGACATATGGATACATATTTTTTTATGTGTAACAGCTGTTGATCTAGTTTTGATCATGTCTGTGAACCCTGGCTTTGGTGGGCAAAGTTTTATCGAGAGCCAAGTCAAGAAGATATCTGACTTGAGAAGAATATGTGCAGAAAAGGTTATTTTATTTGGTGTTTTGTCTCGAAATTTATTGTCCACCCTCAAAAGCTTCATAGATTCTTCCTTCGCCAACAGGGTGTGAACCCGTGGATTGAAGTCGATGGTGGTGTTGGGCCGAACAATGCTTACAAGGTGCTCTTTTTTAAGTTCTGATGCCCCTTCTCCGTTTTTCTGAGTTGGCTACTGGATCAGTTTTTCCTAATCTATTTGGAATAGAAAACTCATTTCTGTTAACATGTTGCATGGTTTTCCCTATTCAATTTAGGTGATTGAAGCAGGAGCAAATGCTCTCGTGGCCGGTTCAGCTGTCTTTGGTGCTAAGGATTATGCCAAAGGTTGGGTTGAGATTCTTAGTTCGCTTTGGTTCTTAGATGGAAGGACTGGGTTGATTGGGTTTTATTGAATGAATGTATTGCAGCTATTAGAGGAATCAAGACCAGCAAAAGGCCCGAAGCAGTTGCTGTCTGAAATGTCTCATTCACTTGCTGCTGCTGCTGAGTTCCTCCTGTGAAGTATGTGAGTGTTCATTTATAAGATATGAACTTGTCTTTTTGAATAGTAACGGAAGAATGATATCAACTATTGGTATGATACAATGGGTCTACAGGTACTCAGTCATGCCAGTTGGAAAAGCAGGATAATATGTTAATGACGCGTATCAGTGCAACTGCCTTACTTCCATCAATTTTCTTGAGAGAAGAGAATAAGAATCCCACAAGTTCTAAGCTGTATGATTGGTACAATAATATTCTTCACGGTATATATATATATATATATATCTTGTTTGGATGCAGGAAGTGTAGCACTACACACCATTCTAATCAAAACATGCGTGTCTGTTGTGTTTCCATAGAGTAATCTCAACATGTTTATCCGTTATGTCTCCATGTTTCTGCAGGCTTTCTAATGCCAATCTCAGCCATCTTCAGTCTAATACTGGCAACTCCTTTCCATCTCTTAGCAATGACACAGGTATCTGACAACTTCGCCGTCGGCATCTATTCTATAAGCCCACAGGCTTGGTATGGATTCTGGGCGAGTCGATCGCATCTGAGTAGAAGAGTGGTTAACAGATGCTGTTTCAGAGCTCTTGAAGCGGGCAAGTGGGCAAGAACTGCACTTCACATTGACATCAAAAGACACCGGAAGGATTAATAATTTATTAAATATATTTTATTTTATTTTGTCAAATTTAATATAATATTTTCCAAAATGATTTAATAAGAATTACGTGTTTCAAAAGGAATGCGGGGATTACTAGCCAAACGCAGAGAGTCACATACATGTATGGATGGACAACCAATCATGGTGGTTTCCTGGATCTTCTTCTCCATCACCAACCCCTTAACTCTTCCGTCTATTTTCCCAGATTGGAGCTGAAAAAGTTTTCTCCACATGGGTTCGAGCCACGAGATGAGAATCGCCTTCTTCGACGTTGAGACCACGATCCCGACCCAAACCGGGCAGGGCTACGCCATCCTCGAGTTTGGGGCCATACTGGTGTGCCCGAGAAAGCTGGTGGAGCTCCATAGCTACTCCACACTCGTTCGTCCCTCCAAGCTCTCCCTCATCTCGTCCTTGTCTGTTCGTTGCAATGGCATCACTGGCGATGACGTCTTGGCAGCTCCGACGTTTGCTGAAATTGCCGACGAAGTCTACGATATCCTTCACGGTATGGTTAACGCCTCATTTAATTGGAACGTTTTGAAAGGATTTTAGATCTTCATTGAAAAAAGAAATCTGGTTTGCAATAGAGTGGATCATCCTGTCGTCTTGTTTGAAGAAATCTAATACTGTTGTACTTATAAATATAACAGGAAGGATATGGGCAGGGCACAACATATTGAGGTTTGATTGTCACCGAATAAGGGAGGCCTTTGCCATGATTGGAAGGCCCGCACCGGAGCCTAGTGGGACCATAGATTCTCTCAAGTTGTTGACCGAGAGGTTTGGAAGGAGAGCTGGTGATATGAAGGTATGTCGTCAATGCAATTGTTCTGCATCTCAACGGTGCTGAAGATTTTCCATTGATATCAATGAAGTTGTTGCTCTATCTTTTTTTCCCTAGAATTTCTATTGAATGAGTTGTAGAGGGTGAACTTGGGTACTCTTTATATTGAAGGCTGAGATGAGACTCAGGAGGCAGGTTTGGTTTAGTTTGTATCAATTTTGGCAGACTGAATCTACATTTATTTTATTGACCTCATATACATTAGACAGGATCTCTCAATAGGTTATGCTTCCACTCGCATGATTTATAAGAGGTTGCATCACATGGTACCTCGGTACTTCTTTCAAGATATTCCTCCTTTCAAATAACATGTTTGATGCTTCTATGTAGATAAGAAAAGGGAATCGTGAGACCTTGTAAATTTGAAGATTTTCCATTTTATTGTTACATCACCCCATCATGCAGATGGGGCAACATCATGCCCACATTCTTTTACCATATACTTTGCTACTGATTAATCTGGATGTTGCTATTTTCCATTGCAGATGGCTTCGCTTGCAACTTATTTTGGGATCGGGCAACAAAAGCATAGGTGATTTTATTAATAATTGAAGATGTTGAGCGTCTCGTGCTGGATACACTGTGTTCTTAATTTTTGTGAATTGCCTGCAGGAGCTTAGATGATGTGCGGATGAATCTTGAGGTTGTCAAGTGCTGTGCAACAGTTCTTTTCTTGGTAAGATGTTGTTTGTTGCATGATGATCACCTTCTATGTTATGAAAATGGAGGATTGTTTTCCTTTCAATTTATATACTTTTTTTTTCTCGTTAACTTTTATGAATTATAGAGATCACTGGTGGAATTGCATAACCGCTTTATTTGTTATTGAGTTGAAATCCATGTCTGTACAGGAATCAAGCCTACCTGATATATTCACTTCCAGTAGTTGGGTTTCTCCAAATGTCACCACAAGAAATCGTAGCAATGGAAAATTATCCCCAACTACCTTGAATGTGGGAAATAACAAATCAAATTCCAGCCAAAGGCTTGGTGTAGAGGCATCACCATCATCTTCCATGAATAAAAAATTGGAAGAGATATTTTCTCTCTTGGCCATCAGTAATGAAGAGCCAGATAATACAACTCTTAGTAGGATGACCCCGTTTAGGGATGAGAGGAAAGCGGAACTAAAAAGGCTAGAGGCTGATGATTTAGATTCTCCTTGTCGGCTGCCTCCCATAGAGGCTCTGCAGCATCCTGCTTCTGAAGGGTCCAATAGTTCTGCAGTGGTCCTAACACCTGAAGAAATCTCCATTCCTCTACTCGCTGCAAAGCTTGTCCCATACTACCGAGGAACGCAGAAGATAACATTATTGCACAACGGTGCCAGTTTCCATCTCTGTTCTTGTAGATTGAGGGTCAGACTTGGGGTCAAGAACTTTGGTGAAGGTGGGAAGCCAAGGTTTAGCTTTATAGTGGATGCTACTCCGACAATTTGCCAAATCCTTGATGCTTGTGATGATATTGCTCATAAATTGTCTACCGAGTCTGCTAGCATTTCCGAATGGAAGCACATCGTGACCTGAAAATGTGGCTTCATCAACTCCCCAACTGTGAGAATGCAGTAAGTCTTAAGCACATATCCAATTTCTTTTCCCTCTGTATGCATTAGGCTGGATTAAAAACAGTTCTCAGTGTAGAATATTATCTTATTTATAATCTATTGGACTGACCTGCTCTTGTTTTTGTCTCTGTTCCAGCATACAGACCATAAATGTAGACGGTCTGAGGTATGAGACGGAGATATACAGGAAGCAATCTTCGGGTGCTGTAGAGAAACTCACACTTAGTCAGTGTAATGTAGATGAGCTTGATGCATTGGTAAGTTCAGGGTCATTTGTGGATGTGTACTTCTCACTGGAGTCTTATGACTATCATCAAAATGCAGGAATCCGTGCAGTCCTGAAGAAACTGTTTGTTTGCTCCTAGCCATCTGATTAGGGATGAAATGCAGTTTCACAGCTCTAGAGGGTTTAGTTGATGATTGGGAAGCAATTGTACATTGGTAAAGTTTTTTTTTTTTTTTGCCATTACATTGATAGTGATTACCACCCCAAAGATGTGTATTATATTTCTTGTCTAATGTTTGGGCGCTCACAAAATCATTAATTGGAGATGTAAAGAAAATCATGCAACCCTGATTAGTTTACTATAAAAAAGATCTGAACTCTCATGGAATAAGAAATGCCCGCTGGGTTGGCTTTAAATTTTGAAGTTCCATGCTTGTTTCTTCTATCCTGGTTTTTGTATGCCCCTCCGCCTGCCATTTTCCCTTGTAGAACTCCTAGACCAGCCTTATACAAAGATTTGCTAACAGGAACCGCAGAAGTCTTCTTATTTCTTGCAGTGCAGGGACCTTTCTTGATGGAAATGGAAGTATAGATGTCCCACTTCCACTATTGCACAGAGTATCAGGACACCTCCATGAGGCATCCCTCTATTTCTCCTCTCTTAATTTGGAGCTGCCCCATTGAGTACCAGAGGTGTTCTCTAGACTATAATTAAGCTCAGGTAGTCTAGTCAATCAATAGCTTATGAAAGGTAAGAGTTAATTGTGGGTGTATTTGCCACACCTTGAAAGCTGTGTGTACCACATTGCTCAGAACTAAGTTGGAGTAGGTCTGTGAAAGCTATTTCCCTTCTTTGGACTTGACTTCACTCAAGCATTCAAGAGTAAGTGTATAGGTGGTATGAATAGATTATTGTATTGGTATAGCAGAAAAAGTATATTGGCCTGGCCTGGCCTGTCCTGTCATACATTCAACTTATTTTATATCACATCATATTATATCCCAAACTACTCAACTCAATTTATGGTCTCAATTTGTATCATAAAATTATTACTGTGCTAAATTTTATAAAATAAATAAAAATTGTACTTATTTATAACATGCATAAATAATTGGATTATATTTAATAATAATAGTAATAGTAAAAGTAAATGTAGTATTATTCTTTATAATAGGGTGAATTAGATTTAGATCTGAATATTTTATTAAATATTAACCTTAAACAGATTATTTACCCATAAATAAATGTAATTTATACTTTTATTTATATTATTTAAAATATTAATTAATTAATTTATATAATTTAGGATTAATTAAATTTGCAAATAATAATTTTAGAAAATAATCTAACTCTTACACATAAGGACGGACAGATGAGGGATGAGGCACCAGAGTAGAATCACATATAAGGGAATCATTTCATCTTTTTCAAGTACCAATCAATCCCGGTAAACTTTTCCCTTTGTTTCCCACATCGAGCCCAAAAAGTGGACCCACATGGATTCGAGCGACCAGACGAGAATAGCCTTTTTCGACGTGGAGACCACCATTCCCACCCAAACCGGTGAGGCCTATGCCATCCTCGAGTTCGCGGCCATACAGGTGTGCTCCAAAAAGCTGGTAGAGCTCCACACCTACTCCACACTGGTTCGTCCCCCCAGCCTCTCCCTCATCACCCCCAAGTCCATTCAATGCAACGGCATCACTCCGGAGGCCGTCTCCTCAGCTCCCACATTTGCTGAAATAGCCGACCAAGTCTACAGTATCCTCCACGGTGCGTTTAACGTTATCATGACTGTGTTAGGATAGGATCGTCGTCCTACATCTTAGATCACTGAAGAAAAAAAATTTTCTGGTTTGCAACAGGAAGGATATGGGCAGGGCACAACATACTGAGGTTCGACTGTCTCCGAATAAGGGAGGCGTTCAGGAGTATTGGGAGGCCATCGCCGGAGCCTAGTGGGACCATAGATTCTCTTAGGTTGTTGACTGAGAAGTTCGGAAGGAGAGCTGGCGATATGAAGGTATGTCGTCCCTCATCTCCGTCGATGCAACTGTTCTCCGTCATCTCCGTTACAATATGGCATGTTTGATGATCGATTAATCTAAAGATCACCATTTTTTTCATGGCAGATGGCTTCTATTGCAAATTATTTTGGGCTCGGGCAACAAACCCATCGGTAATCTATCTTATTAATAATTGAAACTCTACAGTCTTGTGGTGGATACACTCGTGTTCTTAATTTTTATTTGAATACGTGCAGGAGTTTAGATGATGTCCGGATGAATATCAAGGTCGTCAAGTACTGTGCAACAGTTCTTTTCTTGGTAAGATGTTTGCTGCAGGAGGATCATCTTCACTACCTCTGTATAACTGGACAGTGGCTCGGCTTGTTTGTTATTGAGCTGAAATGAAATCCATGTCCGTGCAGGAGTCGGGCCTGTCTAATAATACATTGGCTTCCAATGGTTGGGTTTCGCCCAACACCACCACCACCGCAAGAAGTCATAAACCTCCCACTGCCATGAATGGGAAAAATGGCACCTCAAATTCCAGGAAGAAGCTCGGGATAGAGGCGCCACCATCATCTTTTTCCTCCAGCGATAAAAAAATGAAGAGGTAATTTCTCTCTTGCCCTTTAGTAATAATGAAGAGCTAGTCGGAGGATGGCTGATCCTGTTCCCTTTGACATGGGCCCATTTAGGGATGAGATGAAGGCGACTACGGGACAGAAAAGGCCAAGGACCGATGGTTTTTACTCCCCTTGTGAGCCGCCTCACATCAAACCTCTGCAACGCCCTGCTTCCGTAGGGTCCGCTAGCTCCGCAGCGGTCTTAGCACCTGATGAAATCTCCATTCCTCTGCTCAAAGCGAGTCTTGTCCCGTATTACCGAGTAGCAGAGCGGATAGCATTATTGCACAACGGGGTCGCCTTTCAGCTCTTTTTTTGTCGGTTGAGGGTCAGACAGGGGGTCGTGAACTTTGGTGATGGTGGGAAGCCAAGATTTAGCCTCCTGGTGGATGCAACCTCCACCATTTGTCAAATCCTTGATGCCTGTGACAATGTTGCTCAGAAGCTGTCTGCAGAGTCTGCTAGCAGCTCAGGATGGAGGCCAATCGTGAACCGAAAGTGTGGCCAAGTCAACACCCCAACCGTGAGAATGCAGTGAGTCTCCATCATATACATATACATATATATATATATACACCCAATGTCTTTTCCCTTGAATTAGCTTATTTTCCATTGGACTGACATGCTCCTGTGTTTTTCTATGTTCCAGCATACAGACCACAAATGTAGACGGTGGCCTGAGGTACGAGACGGAGATATACAAGAAGCAACCTTGGGGCGATGTAGAGAAACTAAGACTGAGTCAGTGTAACGCAGAGGAGCTGGATGGACTGATAAGGGTTGGGGCATTTGTGGACGTGTACTTCTCACTGGAGTCATACGACTATAATCAGATTGCTGGAATCCGAGCAGTGTTGAATAAACTGGTTCTGTGGCCCAGCCACGAGGCTATGGATGTAATGCGGTTTCACATGTCAGGAGGGTTTTAGCTTAGCTGCAGATTGTGAAGGAAGCAATTGTACATTGTATATTTATGTCTAGGAAATATATATATATATATATATTAATTAATCAGTAGATTTAACTCGAAATAATAAATTACTTTATTGGTATATACATGTTTTTTAAATTATGGAATAAAATATTTAATTAAATATCAAATAGTCATAAAAAAATTAACATAAAGGAAAATAAAATATGGTCCGTCAGGTCGGGTCAGTGAGGGAAAATCTCTTGGCTTTTGAGTCTCTCTTGTCACTGGTCCGTCAGCTGATCTGCGTCAGATTAGGGAAGGAATGCCGGTCGATTGATGTCATGATTTCTCGGGTCAGTTTGTCGGAAGACTAGATTGTTCCTGAGAAGACGCGACACCATATCGATCCAATTGGGGGAGGGATTCTAGGGGATGGGCCTGGGTAGCTTCACGCGGCAGAAGAGGAATACCTCCAGTCAGCTGCCAACGGTCGCCGCGAATGGCGGCGGCAGGTACTCCGCGGGCCGCGTGGTCCCCCGCGGCCGGCAGATCCAGAAGACTTTCAATAACATCAAGATAACTGTGCTCTGTGGCTTTGTCACGATACTCGTCCTTCGTGGTACCATCGGAGTGGGCAACCTCGGGAGCTCCGAGGCCGACGCCGTTAACCAGAATATCATCGAGGAGACGAACCGTATTCTCGCTGAGATCCGGTCAGACTCTGATCCAGCAGATCCCAACGAGCCTCAGGAGCCCGACTTAAACCCTAACGTCACCTACACCCTCGGTCCGAAGATCGAGGATTGGGATACCAGTCGCAAGAAATGGTTGGAATCGAATTCTGAATTTCCGAATTATGTGAACGGTAAGCCTCGAATTTTGCTCCTCACTGGGTCTTCCCCAAATCCTTGCGACAACCCGATCGGGGATCATTATTTGCTGAAAGCTCTTAAGAATAAGATTGATTACTGCCGGATCCATGGAATAGAGATTGTGTACAACATGGCCCACTTAGATAAGGAACTTGCTGGTTATTGGGCGAAATTGCCTATGATCCGGAGGCTAATGCTGTCTCACCCTGAGGTCGAGTGGATATGGTGGATGGACAGTGATGCACTGTTCACCGATATGGTGTTCGAGATCCCTCTATCCAAGTATGGGAACCATAATATGGTCATTCACGGATATCCCGATTTGCTGTTTGATCAAAAATCCTGGATAGCACTGAACACCGGCAGCTTCCTTTTCAGGAACTGCCAGTGGTCTTTGGATTTGCTCGATGCTTGGGCTCCCATGGGCCCCAAGGGTCCGATTAGAGATGAGGCAGGGAAGATCCTTACAGCTAATTTGAAAGGGCGTCCTGCTTTCGAAGCGGATGATCAGTCGGCCCTCATTTACTTGCTGATCTCTCGGAAGAACGAGTGGATGGACAAGGTGTTCGTTGAGAACTCGTACTACTTGCACGGGTACTGGGCAGGGCTTGTGGACCGGTATGAGGAGATGCTGGAGAAGTACCACCCTGGGTTGGGAGATGAGAGGTGGCCGTTTGTGACCCATTTCGTGGGCTGCAAGCCCTGTGGTAGCTACGGGGATTACCCTGTTGAAAGGTGCTTGAGAAGCATGGAGAGGGCATTCAATTTCGCTGATAATCAGGTTCTCAATCTCTATGGGTTCAGCCACAGGGGCTTGTTAAGTCCCAAGATTAGAAGGATCAGGAATGAGACAATCACGCCCTTGCAGTATCTTGACCAGTTTGATATACGACACCATCAGGCAAGCAGCAAACCATAAAATTAAAGCTGTTTCTGTAGGTAATGCAGTTGCCATTCCTCATTCAAGTTCTAGTGTTTGTTCCATTTCCATTTTACATCATCTTACTTAGTGATGCTTTTGTGTCAACACGATCTTATATTATTTTATTGGAGGGAAAAGAAAGAGTTTCATCAAACAATGTTTGGTTGGTCCATGAACATGGAGGCTAATGCCCTTACGCCCTCCATGAACATGGAAATTGGTCCATTTTTTGGCACGTGGAATCCTGACACCCTCCATGACATGGAAATTGGTCCATTCTTTTGGCCTGTGGAATACTGTCAGGATGTATTGATTGTAATATTTACATGATTTTGTCAAATGTACTGAAGATTAAGGTGTGGATCATGATGGAGCTCAGTTGCTAGACTACTTCATAGTGTCTACTCCCTGGTTCAAATGTTGAATTGTTGGCCATTGCTTATTTGTTGGAGTTGGTTGATATAATGATCCCATATTAAATAAAAATGTGAAATTGTGGCATTACAACAACATAAGTATCGCCACTTATTCGCATAGAACTTGTGGAGTATGTAGTGTATATTGGTAATGAAGAGGAAGAGTATATGTAGGTTCTCAATGCTATGTTCATGTATAAGCAAAAACTAATCCCACATAAGAGAATTTTGCATCAGATCACAGGATCATAGCACTATATAAATCATGCCCTTGGTGGATTCATGATCATGTCTATTATGACATACATGAAAACAGAACAGTAGAGTTTTGAAAGGCTTCCAGTTTGAAAAGGAAAGTCTCTTTCACCAATACTAGTTTTCTCTGTACATAAATTTCCTGTCCATGATCAGGTGATCTGCAGCTGAGAGAGGAAGTTTGTGCAGAGGTCGAGAAAGAGCAACTGTGGGCCCATAAGCCGCTGCAGGTCAAGGAGGTAGTTGTTCTCTTCCAAAGTCTTGTACAGCTGTTAAATGGGTCCCCAGAACAAAGAAATTGATATCAAGTTCCTTTTCGTCTTACAACTGCCAGGGAAAGAGACAAAAACAGTATGGATAGCAAACCTGAAGTTCGAATTTTACAGTATTCTGTGCCACAATATCCATAGCTGCATGGCCACTTACATCACTGTTGCTAGAGGAGGGACCACCCAGCTGAGTATGGTTGCTGTTACTGTGGATTTGTATACTGTGACCATTGATGCTTGGAGACCACTTGCACTTCATGTTATACTGCCCTATCTTCTTCCAGTAAACGTTCAGGCTCTGCAAGGCACCCAGCACTACGGCCATGATCTGAAGTGGGTGTGACCCAAACTGTCCAAAAAGCCATCAAATGAAGAGTTCAGTTATCTGTAAAGATATACAAGAAAGGGAGCTGATGCCTAGGGAAGATCCTGTACCTGTAACCCGAGACCCCATCTTTCTGAATTTTGCAGATGGGGTTGAGGCCTCATACTGATATCCTGGTGATGATCCTGAATTCCTATAAGGCAGTCCCTAGCAGTTGACAGGGAAGAATCTCCTATTTGCATAGCACCAGCAGTCGCCTCCTTAAAATGGCAGTGGAAGCATTTCAATTCAACAAGCATAATTCTGGGAGAACAAATAATCTAGAACAATACATACCTGGCAATTTTCCAATTCAATGTTGTAATAGTTGTTTGAACGATAATATTTGTCTAGAAGCAAGTAATATGAAACAGTGCCCTGAAACACAGATTTAAGATGATACTGTCGTCAAACTAGTTGAACAAACTAGTTGTTGATGAACATTCATGTACCTCATTGTGAATCCTCTCATGAAGAGACTGCATCAAGAAGTTCTTGTTGAAACCCATCTTCACCATCCCATGAACTATTTTCACATTTATCTGTATGGTATTTGTCTAAATAAGAACATTTCCATGTGACAGCAGAAAATTTCCCAGAGGTCATGAAACTCGGTTCCTTTGACAAGGTATGGAACAAGAAGAAATACATGCCTTCCTCATTTGATTAATAATATTTGATGGAGCAGCTAAATAGCAAGGAAGATTGACTTTGAACCAAGGATGATTGCAAATTTCAGGTATTGTTATCCGCGCAATGGGATCTACAACAAGCATCCTTGATATCAAGTTCCTTGCCCCAGGAGGTAAGTTGTTTGAGAGGTTATAAACTCCACCCTGATGGAAAGAATAGCTCAATAAGAATAACGGTGAAGGTCAATCAGAGGCTATATAACCTGGTAGAAGAAAGAATAGGATACTGCACCTCAATTCACCGATCCCATCCGGGATTTGGGAGGATGCCATAAAAAGTTCTTAACACAAGTAACCGGAAAAATAATAGTTCAACATAATACCCTAATTTTCCTGTAGAGATTGGGTAAGCTTTCGTCGTCAAAAGGAAGGGCCCCAACAAGAAGAGCGTACAAAATAACACCACAGCTCCAAACATCAACTTCCGGACCCGCATAAAGTTTCCCCGAAATAACCTTTAGACAACAATGAGTATTATACTGAGAAGAAGACATATCACATACCTTGATATAGGAAACCTTTTGAATTAATACATGCAAAGTCATCAAGAATTCCATGAAGCTCTCAAGTTGCTAGATATAGATGTTGTGATGATGTATCATTTATCAGATAAAACAGCATCTGTTCATATGATTTGCATTTGCATACTACACCTCTGGGGCAGCATAGTTTGGACTTCCACAACAAGTCTTCAAAAAGTGACCATCCAACATGATATTGCTTAAGCCAAAATCAGCAATTTTCAAGTTGCCATTTGAATCTAGGAGCAGATTCTCGGGCTTAAGGTCCCTGTGAGCAACTCTGTATTGATGGCAGTACTGCAGACCAGAAATTAACTGTTCCCACAAAAGATCAATGGATTAATAATACTCCTTAAAGAAAAATAGAAAAATGAAGCAGTCTCACTAGAAGCATGCATCTGCTACCTGCTGAAAAAGCTTCCGTGCTTCTTCTTCAGGAACCCTTTGGGTCTCCACAATATAATCATAAAGGTCTCCATGTTCCGCATACTCCAAGATTACATAGATATCAGTTGCCGTTTCTATGACCTCGTACAGCCGAACTACATGAGGATGAACAAGCATTTTGGAGATCTTGATTTCCTGTTCAACTGCACATTTCCTCAGTTGTATCATATCATATCAATATACCCCATTTCTATAAAGTTTTGACATTGTCCATGAAAATCCAGAAGAAAAGAGAGTATTTTTAGAAGCTTCACCTTTCATTTCCATGCCCTTTTCCCTTATTTTATGGCGGTTAAGAATCTTGATGGCAACTTGGCACCCTGTGAGTAAATGGATTGCAGCTTTTACCTTGCTAAATGCCCCATGACCGAGATTTCTGGTTACCCTGTAATTTCTTAAAGCTGCATTTCCACCAGTGCTCACTCTAGCAAGAGCCCGGTGCCTTTCCATTTTCCTGTATATCAGTTCAAATCAAACCTAGAACTCAGCTCCACATTCACTTCTACTGAGAGCAGAACCCATGGATAAATTAGAAGTAGAAAATCTTGACAAACACACAAGATTCTTAGTGACTAATACATTAATATCTCATCCCAGGTCTTGTTTGGGACGGGTTCTTCTCCAGCCTCCAGGTATAATTCAGAGATGGGTTACCCATCAATCACCATAGGAGTAGGAAGAGAAAGAACAAAGCACATACCCACAAATTTCACTTGGAAATAAAAAGAAACCCACAAAATTCAAACTTGCTGACGGATCCTTCTCAGTATAAGAATTCAGAAGGCACGCATCAACAAATCTAGTTCAGCAGATGCCATTCTATGACAAATTTTACGGCCTGACGATGAAATTCAAGATTCATGAAACAGAACATGAGAACGAATATAGCATCCTAAAGCAGCTTCGTGTATTCTGCACCAGTGAGTAGAAACAAAAGGAGAAAGAAGACGAACAAATTGCCATCAAGCACCTGACATTCTGTAACTTACAAGAAAAGACCGAGGGCTTGATGAGAAGCGCGAGGACCACGATCCCTTGAAATTCTTTCTCGCTAGATCCACCAATGGCGTTGAACCTTTTATGGGTTTTAGAGGAAATGAATAAAGTATCGGAATTTCTCAGTGGTTTTATGATGGAAGAATCAGCTTGGTGCTTAGCGCAATAATGGACGATAGCTTACGTCTCTTTCAAGTCTCTACTGCTCTTTCCGCTTGTTCTTTCTTTCTAGTAGGACAATAAATAATTAGCCAGACTGAGTCAGTGATGAATTGAACTGACCCACAAAATGGTAGTGCCTGAAACAGAGGCAATGCAATGCAGGAGAGACTCCAATGCAATTAATTGAATTGAAGATATCCAATGGACACTGCCAATGCCAGTATAAAAGACATATGCAAATTTCAACTGCATGCATGAATGGGATGTAAAGTGATCTCTTACAACTCACAATTGATCTCCTTGACCTGAAATACAATGATCCAAGCACCCCATTAATAGCATCTCACATCCACCGTTCCCTTCAAAAATTTCATAAAGAATGCAGATACAATGAAATGAATGGAACGTTCAGCAGATTTTCTACTGCCACCCTGTATAGAGTTTATCTTACATCACCCTCACAGGGGACCCGCTTCCTATTCATCTAGCCTAAATCTTACAATCTATACACCTAAGTTGACAGGTCCCGACCAAGAATATCAGACAACATATGAAAAAAGGGGCTGAAGCCCCACTTGTGTTACACGTGAAAGGAAAAAGAATTGAATCCTAAAGAAGTTGGCTAGTCAGTCGGCGCTCTGTACAGTGTCATGGCACAATCCGGTGGCACATGTGCTCTGTAGATCCCAAGGTGTCCCTAAAAATCAAACTTTGAGTAGATCAAGGAAGCAGAGAACCCACCTCTTGTAGAGGAGACGGATTCCATCAGCAGGATTAGCTTCTGGAAGATCAAATCAGCAGCCACTAGAGACGTAAGTGATTTTCTGAGGAGCCCTTCAATCTACTTCCAAAGCCTATTCCTGTTCAACCATGGCTGTCCCCCCATTGAGTCTCCATGCAATTCCAATTGGCAATGAAAATCCCTCTGGCACATCAAATCCGTGGAAAGATCAGCAGTCATTATGCCAATGGAACAATTCTTCCCCCTCTGGGTGGGCCTTCCAGAGCTAGCTGCCTATAAGAGCAGTCATGCTGCCCAGGCAACACATCAGTTTTTAAACACAGGCATCGGTGTATTCATTAATCTTTTAGCCGTCAACACTATTCTTCGTGAGGTTGATACCCTTTGCCTTCTCCATCTCTGCCTCTTTTTCAGCCTTCTTCTTCTCTAATTCGGCCTGCTTGCAGTTCTCTTCATGTGATTTGCGAAAAAGCCGAACAAAGTTCAGGAGAGTTGCTGTAACTGATAGATTGAAAAATGGAGATGGATGGAATTAATCACTTGGTTAATATGAAAAGATAGAACATGAACTTCAGTTTGATGACTATGGACTAGCTCATATTAAAGCTACAGAGATCAGTAACCTTGTTCAAAAGGGCACCGCACGGGATCTTCATTGAAGTATAGAGTAAGGGCATCTGCATTTCTACCCTGCCCATCAAAATACACAGTACGTTAGGGCATAATGAAGAGAAATCTGCTAACACTATATTCATGAGGTCTGCTAACACTATATCCACAAGGTCTGTTAGAGCATTCTGGAAATTACCACAACTTGATATAGATTTGTCAGTGATACCACCTCTCCCTCAGCAAATCCTACGAATCCTTTTAAAGTCTGAGCAAAGCTTAGAAATTTCAGTAAACAAGAAAAACAAATGGAATCAAAGATGTCATTACAAGCCCAAAAGATAATGCCAAATTCAAGATTGGTGTATGTATACCTTTCGAAAAACTTCCGACACAAGGCCATCATTTTCCGAGGCAGATAATTCCTGGTTAACCTTTTCCAAACCCTTAATAATAGCTTGCATTTCTTCTGCTAGCGATTTCAATTGTATCTGTGACAAGTCAATGTTTAACAAATTTTGCTGTGTATTACTTAGCTAGAGAGCTTGAAGAGATTATGAGAGAGAACCTTAGATGCGACTTCCAAGCTAACAAGATCCAGATGAAAATCAAGGAGCTCGGGGGAGCGATCAGCGAGTTTCTGAGAAATGAACAGACTGGCATAAGAAAATAGAATTTACTGGATGGTTTCATAGTTACAGACTAAAAACCAGAGTACAATTTCTTATGAGTTTACTTCTGGCACTGAGCTACAATCACCAAATCAGGTCAGGATAGATAATATCATCATTCAGTACAATCACCAAACAAAAAATGAAAAGGATACACATGAAAGAAAGTGTGCCTTGCAAAGAAAATGCATGAGGGTCATCTTGTTGTTTGTGGCTCGTGTGTCAGTGAGTTTCAAAAGACTGTCCAGCTTGAAGCCAATTGCAGATCCTGGAAATTTAATGACAATTTCAGAGAGCAAACAGAAGTATGAGAATATTTCTAGCAAGAAAAACTCCTTGAACCCAATTAGGTATTTATTATCCAATTGTCATGCATTTTTCATTCCCAGGTTGATTGCCCTGGGGAGTAAAACTGAGTGATGTTGATCAGGAAATCATTGGTTTTTTTAACAGACTTCTCCAGGAATTGTTCCTCTTTTAGCCCCTACCTCTTGCAGTCCCTTGGTTCAACACATTTCCGAGGAACAGAATTCTTTTCATGATCTCCTTCAACTTGTAGGAATTCCGAACCTTGATGACAGGAAAAGAGCTAGATTATCACAAAGAAAAACTGGGGCATAAGAACATGAGGCACGGCATAATTACTAACTGTGTACCTCTTCACACGCAGAGTTTACAGTGTTAAGGCTCTTTCTAAATTCAGATATCTGCAGAGTTATATCGCATGAAAATTTAGATTCAAACAGTCTGAATGAAAAAATTTGAAGAGTGATAGTCAAATTCTAATTCATTCACATACAACCAAACCTGAGTTCCAAATTGAATCTTGAAAGAAAATACTCTCAATTTTGATTCTACTCGTGGGACTTTCATTAGCTCCAAAAAGTACTGAAACAATTAAAGTCCCTCATAAGTGCGTACATAAATGTATTTCTTGGCTGAGAATTGAAAAGAAACAGACTTATTATTTATCTAAACATACATAATTACTAACCTGTTCACATTTTGCAAGGTTCTCCTTGTCACCAGTGTAATTCTATTTAGATGAAGGAAATCATTGAGTTAATAATGAGAAAGTAATTGATGAATGGAAGTGTTCTTGAATCTTCACCTTAAGAAGTTCCATCTCCTCTTTCGTGGGACAGAATTTTATGAGATTCTCCACCTGGTCTACATCTAATACAGATTCATCCATAGCAAGAACTGCAGCCTGCATAAATTAGTACTAGTTAGCAAACTGTGTCTAAGAATATCAAATTGATTAGAGCATCAAAAAATCCAACCCAGAAAATAATGTGTGCTTCAGCATGGAAAAACTCAATATATCTAATGGTAATATTTTTCTTACCATACAAATTTAGAGAAGGGAATATCAGTGAGAAAAAAACTAAGGTGAAATCTTATCCAAAGTACTTTGGAGCGATTAAGCTTACCATCATATCAGGAAGAGGCATCTTGACCTTCGTGAGCATAATTTCCGTGTTGTTAGCCCGTCTCAGATCAATCTAAATGCCATATTAGAATAGTTTTCACACAGAATATATGAGACTTTAACAGGAGAGCACATTTACAATTTGGAAATTGAAGACCATCTTCAGTAATATAATAGGATTACCAAGTGAACTTTATCAGTTTTAGATCCAACAGACTTCCGCCGTGCTCCACCTTTACCTCCATCAGCTGGTTTTGGGACATTTGCAGAGAAAAGAATCTCCAGCTCTGACACATCAAACTCAGACACCCTAAAAAAGACAAGCCAAATATATAAAAGGAGAATAAGGAAAATTTTAGATTTTTCTTCAAGTTGAAAAGGATGGCCAAAGGAAACATTACTCAAAGTGATACAGAAAAAAATGATAAATAAGGAAGGTTGAACACATACTGTGTTCCTCCAACTTTCTGCAATTCATCCCAAAGGCTTCCTTGCAATGCCCTTGTAACTTTGCTCCAATGTAATGGCTTCAGAGAAGATCTCCTAGGTGCTGTAGCTGATGGACCCATCCCTAGTCGTGCAAATCCCCTCCCTCTTCCAACATTCATAGGTGGAGGACCAGGAGGAGCAGCACCCTTTGCCCCAAAAGGTGGTGGAGGAGGTGGTCCACCTCCTGGAGGTCTAGGAGCCCCAGGAGGGCCGGGAGTACGTGATCCAGGTATGAGTGGTGGAGGTGGGGCTCCACGAGAAGCTCCACCGGGAGGAGGTGGTGGTGCTGGTACTCCACCAAGTGGAGGTGGTGGAGGAGGTGCTCCATGTAATGGCGGTGGAGGTGGAGGTGGTGCTCTGCCAAATGGCGGTGGAGGTGGAGGTGGTGCTCTGCCAAATGGCGGTGGAGGTGGAGGTGGTGCTCTGCCAAATGGTGGTGGAGGTGGAGGTGGTGCTCTGCCAAATGGTGGTGGAGGAGGAGGTGGTGCTCTCCCAAATGGCGGTGGAGGAGGAGGAGGAGGGGCTCCACGTGAGGTAGGTGGAGGAGGAGGTGGGCCTCCACGTGAGGGAGGTGGAGGAGGAGGTGGGGCTCCACATGTGGGAGGTGGAGGAGGAGGCGAGGCTCCATGTGTGGAAGGTGGTGGAGGCGGGGGTGGGGCTCCATAGGTTGGAGGTGGAGGTGGGGCAATGTAGGCAGGAGGTGGAGGTGGGGCAATGTAGGCAGGAGGTGGAGGCGGAGGTGGAGGTTGGACTCTATATGCAGGAGGCGGATGTGGTGGTGGGGCACTATAGGCAGGAGGTGGAGGTGGAGGGGGAGGTCCATGGTGCAAAGGGGGTGGCTCAACTAGTGTAAGTGAAGGTGTGCCTCCTTGTAATGATGGTGGAGGTGGGATTCCTCGCAATGATGGAGGCTGCGGAGGAAGAGCACCATGAGGTAATGGAGGTGGAGGTGGAGGTGGTGGCGGACCACCTCGTGTTGTGGACAAAGGAGCTATAAATTGGGATCCTGATGTTGTATGTGATGGGGGTGGCAGTGGTGGTGATGCTCTATTTGACTGAATGAATGCTGAAGATGCTAGGAACAAAGGTGGTGGAGGTGGAGGGACACTTGTTGGATGAAGAGATGCTACCTCTAGTAAGCTTACTCCCGCCGGGGGTGATGGAACTCCACAAGATGGAGTTGGTAGCAACTGTGGGGCTGGAGGTGGGGGTGGTGCAACTTTTGGCTGATCGCCTGAATATGGAGGCAGTGGGGGAGCTGGAGGAGCAGGAGTAAATCCAATAAATGATGAAGAGACATGCTTCCAAGGCGGTGGTGGGGGCAGAGGTGGAAAAATCATTCCACTACTTTGCCTATCCAATGGAGAGGGAGGAGGCGGTGGTGGAGGAGGTATAGTTCCAGAAACTAATGTGGGGGTTGAAGCAGGCAACAAGCCATTTGATTGAGGTGGAAGCAATGACGGGCCTGACAAAGATGATGGTGGTAAGGATAAAGGGGCAGGTAGAACTGATGGCTGTGGTGTTGCAGTAACTTTTCCATTCGAGCCAGGTATTGCATCTAGTGAAGTTGAAGCTGAAGAATCATCTTTCAACAACGATATGGTTATAGGTGAATCCTCTTCAGGTGAATCCATTTTTGGGGGAGAAGGCACAGGTGTAGCTACTCCATGGGCAAAATCTGTGGCAGAATGACCCTTCAATCTGACACCCAAATTAGGCTCTTTTGGAGAAGTCAATGCAAGTGCAGGTGGTGCACTATTATATCTTGACGGTGGATATGATACATGCATTGAATTAGTGTGAGTGCCCTTGTTTGATGGTATCCACCGTGGTATCAGGTTTGGCTTCGTTTGTTTCCCATTGGTTGCCTGAGATTCCTTCAACTTACTGTTGGTTTTTGGTTTGGGGACTGAATCTACAACAGATTTGGAGTTGACTGAAAGCCTTTTCTTAGGTGGTGACATCACTGACTTCTCGGGCTTCAGTCTTTCAACATCATCATTCAGCTTCTGTTGTGGAATCTTGGAGTCTATATTATTTGGTGTATCCCAATCTCCAACAGGATGATCATTAGCAAAATCTTCACACTTTTCCTGCACATTGTCCTTATTCTTTGAAGGGACATTTTCAATCACCACTGTTTTGAGTTTAATATTCCCATCATCAACAGCAATGTCCTTCACCAGGTCCTGCTCTTCATCATTCATGTACTGAACATCATCCACAACTATATCCTTAACTGCATCAGTGCTTAAATCCACCTTCACTTCTTGTTTCAAATTACTATCATCCAATGTACAGTTAAGAAACTCATGGGGCTCTGCATCCTCCTTCCAGACTTCCTTAAGGTCCTTTTCATCCTCAGGTGGAAGAAGAACCTGCACAGAGCTATTGAGTTCTCCTTTTGCTTCCTGCGTTTCCACCATAGTACTGAAAATCTCCTCAACTTCAAAGAACTCCTCAGGAGAAGCACCTGTCTCATTCCCATTTTCAATGGAAGTGTCTGTGGTGAGATCAGGCACAACAGCATCGGCGTCCATAAAGAGCACCTGATACAGAGATAAGTAAATGCAATTAATTCAACTCCTGCAGAACACTTAAAAACAGTTGTGAAAAGAAGAGCCGCAAAATTACCTCTGCCTTAAAATCTCTCGGAATATGATCCTTGGCATTCCATAGGACATCCACCTCATCGCGTGAAAGAACCAAAATGTTTGCCCGGACAAAGGCTGTGTGGAAAACTATTCTAAATATCATTTCCTCCCGAACTAAGTCCTCATCCATGTGGATGCACTCCAGGACAACATCCCCCTGAACTCGGCAACGGATATCTACCTTCACCAGCATGCACTCTGTCTGCATAACCAAAAGAATATGTTCAGCAAAACTCTCTTTCAAAATTCATTTTCCATTTATACAACTCATTTTTACTACTCTTATAGAACATATGACATAGCACGCTCATTCTTAAGCATATTTCATAAAATTTTCTTTGTTTTTTGAATCATTCTACTATACATTCATTCCCAATAAGATGGCATGAACAAGATTTCCAAAAAGTAAATGAAAATAAGTATTGATTAGTTCAAAATAAGTGAGCCTATTTTATATTATTACAATTTTGACATAATTATGCATGTGCAAATCCAATTAAGTATGAAACTGAGGACATCTTCCAGCTTTCCTTTTAAACCATTTTCTTGAGGAAAATAAGGATCAAACCTGTGATAGCCATGTGACAAACAAATTTGGAAAAACATTCAACTGCAGAATAAAGAGATTTATAAGTGTTGTTCATGCAAGACAACATTCATCTGAAGTTGAACCTTAGAACGATATAGAGGAAGATCTTCATATAAATGAGCTACATTTTCCTTCAGAAGGATTTCCAAGAGCATGACACAGAGAACTCTTTCATAAAAGTAAGTTGCCATTTGATATATCACGTGATACTTTGGTGAAAGACATCTCAGACAAAATAGTTGACCCCAGCTCAAAATGTAAACTTTTTTAAACTTCCATCAAGCCAATTATTTACCGGTGCATAGTGGTGCACATTCTTTTTTGTCTTTGAAGTTGAAAAGAGGAGCTTAGAGTTTCTATTTGCCAAGGTTGTTGGATCCTGGCCATAAACACGAATCACAGGCCTACAACCTTTTCCTCCTTCAAACAAGGGTAGAACTCTAAGAATCAGGCAGTCAAGGAGTAAGGGCGTGTCCGAGGGAGGCCACTCAGAACTCAAATTCCTCCTTGATATGTACTGCAGATATCTCATCTGTGAGGGCTGCGGGTTCAAAGGACAAAACAAGTGTAGGAGCTCCCGAGGAGCCTGCTTATAGACCATTTCAAGAGTCTTCTGCTCTCCATTATATTGTTTCCGGTATAAGAGAAGACCAGCAAGCATGAAAGCAAGAACAGGCCATCCTCCTCTTTCACAGTGCATCAAAAGAATATTTTGCTGCCCTTCTAATGATAACCAACTTTCACTCGATTTAAGGAAATGATGGATCATCTCTAGTGGTAAAAGGGGACTGCCTTCATATTGCCGAGGATAGTCCATAACTGTCATATCATAACTGGATAAGATATCCAATATTTGACTCCGTTTCTCGCCTTCTCTGAAGTTGAATACCATGAAAGAAGCATCAGGAAAGTAGTCCTGCAGCTGAGTTACAATACCACCCAAGTAGGCCTTGTACTCATCTTCCCCCAATACTTCCGTGGAGAAGCAACAATCAAAAACTGCAAAAAAACAAGCAAAAGAGAAAAGGCAAAAAGTTGAAGCAACACAGCAATGTTTCAGAAGGTTCTATCTGTAATCAGCATAGCTAAAGCAGAAGATTCCACGCCTGGAAAAACTTCCACAAAAAAAGCTAAAAATAGATTAACAATATCAGTAACTCCGTCTTCAAGAATGTATCGATATAATCCTTTGGTAAAATGATGCTCCATGAAGCACAGACACATAATGCTTGAGATCTTTCCATGAACAGCAAGTTAAAAATCAGAGACAACTACCTCCACCTCAAATTGACAAAGCGCACAACAATCCCGGAAAGACGAATCACAAAGTGCTCCTATCACTAAATTTTGTGCAAAGATTGAAACTCTGGTCTAGTTCTTGGAAGAACTTCTTAAACTATTTTTCGTTAGTAGAAAGCTCAAAGATCAAAACTTTCCAGTAGAAACTCCATCATACAAGATCAAATCCCCCTCCCACCGCCCCCCCCCCCCCCCCCCCCCCAATTTGCCCTAACCAACTAAGAACCCAGTACCAAAATCGGAAAAATAAGCTGCAGAACTTGAGAGGCAATGTAGAGAGAAGAACCGAGTAACTAAACGTCCTGCCCAGGAGAAACTTAAAAATCCTCCCAAATCAGCTAAATTGAGTACAGAAATGAGGTTAATAGGTCAATGGAGCTGCATGAAAGTCATACCGTAGACCCGCTCGGAGATCTCGAGAAGCCGGTCGGGCGGCTTACGATAGAAGAAACGTCTGAACAGCGCCATCTAAGTGGCGCTGTTACACCGCCGGCGGGATCCAAAACCGTCGTGTTCGAATACTCGGAACTGAGCCCACAATTGAACCAGCGGGAGCTCAGTTTCAACACGGATCTCGCAATTGCACGCCAATTGAAAGAAAAAACGGCAGATCTCGCAGCAATTGTTGCTGGAATTGAAGATTACCCCGCTCAAACGGATCCAATAGGAAGAGCTATGAAGATATTCAGCAACAAAAAATGTCAATCTTCGGATTGCTCAAGGGTTTGGCCGCCCAGAAGAGATGAGTAATGATCAAGTAAAAACACTTGGATAGAAAAATGGGGAAGAAGGGAATGGCGTAATAATGAAAATGGTGAAATGAAATTGACGAATCACATGGGAGGCTGCTGCGGAGATCGAGATAGGTGGACTGAAAAGGAGAAGAATGCACACCAAGGTAAGACCCTGTCTGTTCTCTGCAAAGGTAGGGAAGAGAGATAGAGAGCCGATGAAAGATGGAAGACGGGAAGCTTTGTCGGGTAGGAGGATAAGAAGTCGATAAATTATGGATCTTGTCCCGCTGTACGTTTTACACATGTGGCAAAGACTGCACTTGAGCTATTAGGACCCAACAACGCCAACACCACGAGAGCGGGAGGTAAGTGGATATAAGTCGCAGAGAAGAAGATCGGAAATTGGGTAGACTAAAGATCTCCCTCCCCTGTAAAAGCTTCAGTCACGGGCATACACTCTTTCTTCTTGCTTTCATCTCTCGAGGCCAGAAAAGTAAGCTTCGAGTTTGTGGGTGAGATGAGATTACCTCTCTTTTTCCGCCACAAAAAAGCCAACTTTTCCCCGACTACCGTTCTCTCTCACCCTGAGGCGAGTATGATTGTAAAACCGTACATAGCTAGCTAGATGGTGAGCGGACCGGAATCATCGCTTGCCTCGCGTGCTGAATCACCTCCTGCGTTCAGGCCTGGGCTAGGCAGCCCTTTTATCGTGATTTAATGCTTTAGTTATGATCGATTAGATTGTGCGTGTGGACGGTTCTGCTCTCTTTTCTAGTAATGATTGTTCATTCTATTTGTAAGTACGCGTGCACGTGCTTTCCCGCTTGCTTTGATATGTAAGTTGGCGGGCGGTTTGCTCAGATGGTAGCCGCCAGTCGGCCTACCGCCATGAACACGACCGCCGGAAGTCCCCGAATGCGACGGTGCGTGCGAGCTGAGCTGGGCCTTGCGTAGGATGGATTAAATGGGTGCAGGAAAGTCCATCCACTTATGTCAACGCACATTACATTACGGAGTCGTGTTGGTATGTCCGACTGATTGGTCTTTTCCTGGTTTATGCCAAAGCATAATAAAACTCGGGAGAAGAAAGGGGACTGTGAACACAATCATCCATTTGTTTATAGTCGAAAACTGAAGTGAACCTGCATGCTCGGCCCGGCTCTCATCAGCACCAACGTTGCTTGGCACACACTAGATTTTAATGAAGGACAAGATGGTGCGCTAGGGGCACCACGTCGTCGTAACAAGACAATGACATAATGCGGAGCTCGATAGTTCATTCCGTAGATTGTAGACGAATTTGTCAAGAGAGAGGAGGCCCTAAACCCTCAAACGGTACTGACAGATGGGTGGTTCATAGTCTGTCATTTTCTCCGTCCATTTGTCCCTGCAATAATGGGGATGGTGACCCAGTTGCAAAAGCACGTCCAGAGCTGCACATGGGTCAATACGCCCTCATTTGCTACGTCATTTGAGAGAATTATATAATATTATATTAATAATAAATTATTTAGGATTATATGAAAACAAGATTCTAGGCTAAAAAATATTAATGGGGTGCACAAAAAAATATAAAAAACTTGAGAATTTATGCTATGTACCAAAAGAACAAAGTACCTCTTTAAATTGAGTATCCGTTTCCCTCCCTTTCCTGCTAGGATTGGAAATCCTGTATTTATGATGGCATAGCCTTAAAGGTAAGGGCGAGAAAATACGAATAGGAATAGCAGAAGCTTGGGATACCTTTCTGCAATTCCTTTCTTGTGCCGACATTATAATGGTTTTTTTTTCTCGTTCATCAAAGATTACTATTCTTAAAGATTACTGTTCTTTGTTTTGATTTTTTATAGGGTTTTAAGAACTCTTTTTCATATTTATTACGTATACATACCAAAAGTAGTAAAAAAAAAATAGGAAAAAATCCTTTGAGAAAATAGAATTTATTCAATGAACTTTTATATAAAAAAAAATTCAACTTTAATGAGATACTAATATAGAGTAGGGTGAACCATATAGCCAAGAGAAACCATGAACTAGAATAGAAGAGCTTGCCCCACCCATGAGTAAATATTTCATAGTATCCTCATTAGACCGTACATCTTTCTTGGTATATCCACATAATAGGTAGGAGCATAAACTGAAATATTCTGGAGCTACAAAAAATAAATCCACTTGGTTTCCGACTTGGTACGACTCAAAGTCATCATTCTATTTGGTTTGCACAACCAAAAACTTATTCCGAAGGTCTACAAGAAGATCAAAATGATTTTGGTTCATCTTGACCAGTTGGTGTCTTTCCAAGAATTGTACTCAATGTACAGAAACACGCCCCCAAAACTCAACTCTCTCTCATGATTTTGTTAACCCAACACAAAAATGATACAACCAAGCAAAAGTGCACCGGGAAACCACCAACAGAATAGCCAAAAACTTCCATAGAGATATAACAACAAACGTATGACTAGTGATGCAATTTCCAGATTTTACGTCCTATTACTTGCAGCATCTCCACTTGCTTCCCATTAATACTCTTCGTCCCTACATCTGCTGCATGTCCTCCATACTTGCAGGCAGTGCGGGTGCAAGTTTGAATCACTTATTTTATATGACACTTCCTATCCCAAAAGTTTAGATTTTTTGAAATATTAAATCAATTATATATATTTTTGCAGAATAAATAGTATATTTTGGTGGATATATCAGAAATAGTCCATTTATTCAAAAAAAACATTACAAGATTTTCCATTAGATTACTTTTTATTACAAAAATGGTCTGAAAGAATAAACATATAAATCACATAAAGAGAATACTAACCTAAAGATGCTTGAACCATCTGCTCATTGGAAATTGAAAATAAGTTTGTAGAATTTTATATTTTGGTAATACAAACTATTTAATGGGCCATAAGGTGCAAAACACGTGCCACCTGAGATGACTCGTGAGGCCCTTTCTATGATGAGGTGGCCGGGGAGGGGCATTTTTTAAACGGGCTTTCGTTTTAATACACCTGGTGTTGGTTATCGGTGAGCAAAATAAACCATTAGGTGTATTGATGGAGTATGCGCCTGGTGCATTCAAAATTTAAAACTTGACAACACGAAAAGTCTCAAAATTCTCTTTTCTCAACGAACGCGCCCTTCCTCGCAAAGTTCACGTCCACCATAACTGAAACACAAACCCTCTCCTCTTCGCAGCTGCCTTTGGCCCCGTATCGTCATAGCTTCCACCAATTCCGTTTTCATCCTCTTCGGTCGAGAATCGAGACATCTTCTTCTCGAGAATTCGCAGAACAGGTAAGATCTTGATTGAGTGCGGGCTATAGCAAGAGGCGGTGTGTTATCACAGTTATTGGTTTTCTTCGTGTTGGATGAAATATATCATAGTGAGGATTTTGACATGTTTCTCGATGGTTTATGTTCCTCGGGAGATCTATGCATAAGATTGATGCTGGATGGAACCGTCCTTCTGATCATTTCTCTGATTCGTCAATTTAATGTCACTATATGGCTTTCGTTGAGATCGTCCTACAAATGATAGTTGTGCATGAAGATGTCCTCTCGTAGGAACCTGAGATAGCTGGCTTTCTTTAATTATACTTACAGTCCTGTTGCGTTTAGATTTCCTTCCTTCAGGAAGAAACAACTCCGCACTTAGTATCCATTCATCTGCTCCTTTTCCAACGGGCTAACTGTTATCTTCTATTGCAGCCTCTGGGTCATTTCTCATGGGAATGTCGATGGATACAGCTGAAATACAGATGCTCAAAGAGAAAACGAAGTCCAGATGTGTTCTTTCGAGTAGTGTTTCAATGGGGGACATACGCAGTTTGACGAATAGGAAAATCCCATCATCAGTTCCTTCTCGGTACCTTGAGACCAAGGTAAGCTCATGCCATGAGCTCTGCAAACACGGAAAGATGCCTCTCTTGGAACAAAAAACCAGCTTTCTCACCGAGAAGAGAATCAGATATATTCGTCCCCGGAGCAATGATCCTGAGAAGACTGCTGTTTTAGAAGTTGGAGACAAGAAATCTTCCATTATTGATGTCTCGGAGAAGGAGCGGAAGTCCACAATAATGGAAGATGAGGTAAAGGCCCTCACTATAAATGCAGCTTCTGCTCTGGCTTTGGGGAATGCAGCTGATAAAAAAAGATATGAAACTAGAGCAACATTACCCGTTTCAAGGTGCAGAAGTCCACACAGCAAGATAGGTGGAAGAACACCTGGAATCAAATCAACAAGTACCTCTACAACTGCTAAGGACAAAGTACAGCTCCCAGTAACTGCTTCATTTGCTCCCAGGACCCCTAGTCCTAAAGCAGAAGCTGCTAGCATCTCCACAGTTAACATGAAGAAGGTTTTGCCACCTGCGATCCCGGTTGCTCGGGCTAATTCTGTAGATAGAGGTTCAAGCATAGCTGCGAGGAATTTAAAGCGTGTTAATCTACCCTTAAACGACAAGAATCATCCTATTGGTAAAGAAAAACCAGACCGCCTTGTGCGCGAAACTAGAGAAAGCAAGACCACGAGAGGCATTAAAGTTGGCGTTTGTGGGTCTGATATTTCTTCTTTGTCTGAGATAAAAGGGCTGGGTCGTCCGAGAGGCAGAGCTACTTCTCCAATGACACCACCGACCATGGATAAAAACTTGAGGAGATCCAGAAGTGTAAAAGACATGAAAGAACAACCCTCAGGAGCCATTACAGTTGACGTTTGTGGTTCTGACATTTCTCCATTGTCTGAGATAAAAGGGCTGGATAATCCGAGATGCAGATCTACTTCTCCAATGACACCACGGACGAGGGATAAAATCTTGAGGAGCCCCAGAAGTGTGAAGGGCATGAAAGAACGGCCTCCTCTGCTGCCAGGCAGTAGAAACAGTAGCAGTGGTAGATCTTCTTCCAGTTCACCTTCTGCAGCGTCATCATCAGGGCCTTCGAGAACTTCTTCACGCGGGGGCACAGACGAGACACCTTCGGTACGCGGGACAACTAAAAAGGACAACCGAGTGACTGGTTCAGGTGTTATTGCTAAGAGCAAGCCTAGAAGGGCTGGAATACTTGAGCCTGAAGATGGGCCGCCGGATTCCTCTCATAAGCTACAGTTCAGAAGGGGAAGGGTGGTGGATCCGAAAATGGAAACAGTAACATCTCCAAGGTGGCTCAGATTCTGGAAAATGAGAAGCATTGGTGACACCCAACAAGGTATCAGCAATGCCGTAGGCAAAAGTTCAAAGAGAACAGAAGCTGGAGCTCTTGTGGTGAAGAGCAGCACGACAGAGAAGGTCGTGCTGCGGCACCAGACCATGGAGAAAGCGAAGAACGTGCGGCATCTGCTCAACAATGTCATCGAAGAGACTGCCAATAGGCTTGTCGAGTCGAAGAAGAGTAAGGTCAAGGCTTTGGTGGGAGCTTTCGAGACACTGATATCACTGCAGGATAGTAAACCCAAGGCGAGGACAAAAGTCTGTTGAAGGCCTGATTTGATGTGCATAGTGATATAAAAAGTAGATGTAGGAGGTCTTACTTTTTAGTCGCGTCTGTCTCTGGTCTCTTATAAAATTTGATGTTGATCTAGAGTACCAATTTCATGAACTCGAGGTTTTTTCTCCAATTGGCCTGCCTTCCCAGATAGTCAGTATATCCATAGATTTCATGATTCTGAATCGTTTAGTTTATTTCAGATGGAAATTCCATCATGCACCTCTTGGATGGTGCCGACTGTTGAGTGATCACTTAGATATCATCTAACGGTCTCAGCCGGCCCACGTCACCCACCCATCCCCTTGGCTGTTAAACTAGCTTCTCCCCTATTCCCCGCTCTCCTACCCAATTTCAAACAAAGTGACGCACACACACTCTCGATGGAGGAACTAGATTCAGACATCACAGAAGAGCAGAGGTTGCGAGCAGAAGCCAACCGCCTAGCAGCCCTAGCAAAGCGGAGAGCCGCCACGGGGGACGTGCCGGGACCTTCTCGCCCGCAAGATCCTTGGAGGCTCTTCAAATGCCGAAAAATATCTGCCAATCGCGTGGATAAAACTTCCCCAGGCACTGGTTTAACGGTACAAGCGAGATGTCCCTCAGGAAGTTTGGAGTCTCGGTTGACGGAGAGATTTCGGATCCGGCTCGAGGTCTGCTCTCCCGATTCCTTTTCTGCAACTCCGGAGCCGGTGAAGGGTTTCCCGTTCCCTGGAGAGGAGGAGTGCTTGCATCGATTGGATGATTTCTTGGCCGATGTGAGTGATAGTGTCACACTTTCTCCGTCTTTCGCGGAAACGAGGCAGAATCTTTTGAGCTAAGAACTAATTATCCATTCTTTAAATTCGTGCTAGGTGATGCCCACGCATTACACACAAGCCCTCGCTGGTGGAAAGGCCGGAGTCTACAAACTTCGGGATTATGACGCGGTTCTCAGATGCTTGAGGAATGTCAAAAGTGTCGATTATGAGGAGATTCCGTGGGGAACCTATAATGTCATCGAGAAGCTCTCACATTCTTATGTTGAGGGGCGGTGGATTCCATGTAGACCTGAACACTTGCCCAGCGAGACAGTTGATGAGCTGATCAAAATGCTGCCAAAGAAGATTCTCGGTGCTCTAATGCCCTTTCAGTTGGATGGTGTAAGGTTTGGGCTCCAGAGAGGGGGCCGCTGTCTTATTGCTGATGAAATGGGTCTTGGAAAAACGCTTCAGGTTCATTAATCTGCTGTCCCTGCTTGAACTTTGTGTAACTTGCTTAGATGAACTGGTACTCACTGTTCAATTGTACATCTCTAATGTAAATTTTCCGCAGGCTATTACAATCGCAAGCTGCTTCATGAACAAGGGCTCTCTGCTTGTAGTATGTCCTGCTATTCTGCGATTCTCTTGGGCAGAGGAATTGGAGCGTTGGCTTCCTTGTTTGCCTACAGATATCCATCTAGGTAATTCCTTCATTTTGTTCTTTCAGCATGTCTCTGGATAAATTTCTTGTCATTTGAATAGGGTCCTAGAATATTTCAGTTACTCTATACATGTTATGGTAATTAATGGATGACATGGACATAAATCTTACCAGAAAGCATTGGAGTACTTCAGATTGTGCTACTATAATACTATGCACCGTGCAATTTTAGTGCATGTGCTTCTTACTAGAAGGGGTTCATATGACTTCCCTTTTTTCTTTTTTAACAGCGACTTCCTGAATTTTGTACTACCTATTTAACTTCCTTGCCCTTACATATATATATATATTTCTCTTTCAGTTTTTGGTCATCAGGACAACCCTTTACACCTAAAGAAATGGCCGAAGATTGTGGTCATTTCCTATAAAATGCTCCTTCACCTGAGAAATAGCATGCTCGAACATGAATGGGCTTTTCTTATTGTTGATGAATCCCACCATCTGCGGTGTTCCAAGAAGGCATCTGAACCAGAAGAGGTAGGGGGTCTTATCTCAACCAAGAAATAATATTTTGTTTCTACAGAGATCATGGTTAAATGACAAAATATGAAGTGCAAATAATTATTTATAAATTTTCAGCAATATCACAATTAAAAAGAAGTCCTTGTACTCTGTTTCATGTTCTTTTTGTTTGAATGTCTTTAACAATCTGCAATAATCTCATACAGATAAGAGCTGTCCTTGATGCAGCGTTGAAAGTCAAGCATGTTGTTCTACTATCAGGGACACCTTCTTTGTCAAGGTTGTAACATGGGACTTCCAAGGAAGCTGCTACTATTCCCCAAGCTATATATTTAAGTGTTATATGTACAAGTGCCTAATTACTGGGATATAGTTGCTCTCTGTCCATACTTATAATCATCATATTCTTTATGATTCCTCAGTTACTTTCCTTTTGCAGCCTGATACCTTATATTCATGTATTTAGGTGATTATAGGCCGTTTGACATTTTTAATCAGATAGATATCCTGTGGTAAGTTTCTTGACCTACCCTCTAATTTGCACATCTAATTTTCTCATTGTATTAAGCTCAGTAATTCTTGAACTTTATGTAGGCCTGGTTTGTTGGGGAAGAACAAGTTTGATTTTGCAAAAACTTACTGTGCTGTAAAATTTGGTCATGATGGTACGGGGAAAGTGTTTAAGGTAACCTCTTATTCATAACATAAGGTATTAATTTTGGTCTCAGCTAAAGATGGATCTATTCCTAAACAAATAAGGTATTTCTATCATTTTCTGATATGCTAACCCTCCCATTACAGATTTTTTGTAAGTTTAACCTAGTAACATCATGAGTCATCTGAAATAATGTGCAGGACTTCTCAAAGGGCATTCGGTTGGATGAACTAAATATTCTACTTAGGCAGACTGTCATGGTAATTTTCCAGAAATATGCTATTGGCTTCATCCCATTTTTAAATAAATTATATGGATATTTTGTATATGAAGTTCAGCTATAGAGTATATCATGTTCTGCAGGTACGACGCCTTAAAGGGCATGTACTGTCACATTTACCTCCGAAACGCCGACAAATAATCAGACTTTTGTTGAAGAAATCTGACATTGTCTCTGCTAAGGCTGCTCTTAGAGCATGTAATGTCGACGATCCCATCTGTGAAGGATCTTGTGATGCCACATTTCAGAAATCAGATCAATCTGATGGTAATTTATTATCTCATGGCACAGCCTTTAGCCCAAATAACTTCCACAGGCTGCACCTTAGTGCTCAGTTTCTTATACATGTTTTAAAACTTGCCCTGCTTTCATTTAAATCATTAATGAAACTGGAAAATTTGATGGTCGGTTCTAATTTCTCCATTTTCTGGCATCTGTTCCAGGAAATAAGGACCATGTTGGATTGCATGATCTTTCATACCAAGAACTTGGTATTGCAAAGCTTTCTGGGTTCTGCCAATGGCTTTCCCTTCACCCTCTCCTTGCGGTGTCTGAGGATGCTTTTTGCTCAGATATGGATCTAAATCCCCAAAAGATGATAATTTTTGCCCACCATCATAAAGTTCTTGACAAAGTACAGGTGATATACTTTGTTAAGTTTCTCCATTACACGAATGATCTTTTTCCTGAATACGCTCTCTGCAACCAATCTCCTGCTACACCATGTTTCTTCTTCTCTACAATACAATAATTATAATTCAGAATTAGATTATGTGCAAAAACAGTTGTCTCTTGATTCGTCTAGATTGCACCTTGGCTGTTTGTTCCCCGGTTCTCTTTCATCCTCTAAAGGCGCAAACTGATTCTAGATACTGCTTCTTATACTGCAGGAATTTATATGTGAGAAAGGAGTTCCTTTTGTACGAATTGATGGAAAGACTCTCCCAAGAGATAGGCAATCTGCAGTTCTCTCCTTCCAAACATCATCAGAGGTGTGCATTTTCATCTATTTTTCCTTATATTAGATTTGAGATACTCCTTAACTGTTTTCCATTTTACTGAATCTATTTACGACATTATGGATGGCTGTTTCAATGCCTTGAATGTGTTAAATTGAGCGCATCTCACCCCCTTCTTTCTTAAGATCCAATTATTTTGCTTATACTGATATATATGTACTTGTAAAAATCAGGTTAAGGTAGCAATAATTGGAATAACTGCAGGTGGTGTTGGTCTTAATCTTTCATCTGCAAAAACAGTTGTTTTCTTGGAGCTGCCCCCGTCGTCGTCATGGATGCTTCAGGTGCAAAACCAGAACACTTCTGTGAAACATTGAACTTTCTCAGAGAAATGAGTGGAAACAATCAAAATATCTGCTCTAAGAGAAAATTCAAATCTTTACCAACTTTGGTACTTATTTTTTACTGAATGAGACATTTTTATTGTTCACAAAGGCTGAAGACAGAGCTCATCGTCAAGGACAAATCAATGCAATCAACATATATTATTTTTGTGCTAAGGTACCCAGCCTCTGATGGTGCAAGCTGTAAATCTGGAAGTTCTTTCCAATAATATATAATTGCCCACTTTGTAGGACACTATGGATGATTTTCATTGGCAATATTTAAGTAGGAGCTTGTATTGGGTTTCATCTACTACCAATGGAAAGTGCGGCGCAATTCGAGAAATACCGGTATTTTACAGCATCTTGGTAGATTGATTTTAGTGACATAACAAGTTTCTCTACCTTCTTTCTATTGGCATTGCTGTGCCTGAAATTGTGTTTTACATTAAAAATATATTCAAATGTTTAGGCTCCTGAGATAACCTTTAGGTGTTACAACTAGTGAGTGGAATCTACCCACCACTTACAAATACTTGTTACATAATTTAGGAAAAGTGAAGTAATAACTGGAAATTGAGTCATAATTTACAGAAGATTAATATAGTGGAAACACTAGATGTTGATTGTAATCATATTGTAGTTTATTTGAATTGATCATATTTGTAGTTGCTAAAATGCTTTAAATGTCAGTAAATCCATGGAAAAAGTTAAAGAGTTAGCAGATCCTTTCGGAATTGCTATTGCTGGAGTTGTATTTGTGTCTTAATCTGATATTAGATTTCCTATTTTTGGAATTGATAATTTTCTCTTCTCATGGAAGGTGGAAGATGTTTCATATTGGGAAAGCTCTGACTGTACTGACAGATGTTACATTAAGACATTGGAGAAAATTGCAGTTGCTGAGCTGCCAGTTGAGCCAATGGAGCCTTCTCACACGTACTCGGTGGATAATTTTCAGTCTTCTGATTCTCAGGAGAGAACAATTTTGCAAGGAAATGATTGCAATGATATAGAAAATGAAGGTAGCAGGTTGTCAGAGCAAGTTGAAAATTCTGACAGAGAGGTTGATATGCTTTCCTTTCTTACTTCTTGTTTCACTAAATATATGTACATTGATTATCTCAAGCAACTAGAATTCAATAAGTGGACTTCATGTTACAAAAACCTCATAATTAGGCAGATCTTTTCCCTTGTATTGGATAAAATGGAAATGGTTTATCTCAGTATTTTTTTCTTATTTCTTATGTGCATCTGTCTGATCTGAGATGAGCTATAGAACTAATATACAAATTAACAGGTAAGATGCTGTCTAACAGGCATTATGAATGATTGTGCAATTGCTGATCTGGATAAAGTGAAGTACCCCATACTGCAGGACAATCAACAACCTGAGGTACTGATAAGCTGTTGATCACCTTCGGTAAATTTATGGTCTGAATTGGATGTTCTTATAACATGTTGATCGAAAGCATTGCCATGGTATTTCTTGATGTGGCTTTCTACATTTAAAATTATGCAGGTCAATGAATCTTTAGCAAGTGAATTCTGTGATAGTGAACATTGTGATTCAGTGAAAGATGAAGGTTCTTCTATCTTAGTAAACTCTTTGCGATTTGAGGTAATTACTGTTCATTGCGCACTTTTATTCTTAATAGTCTAAATGCCCTTACAAACTGGTTTTTTTATTGTATGAAATGAGCTTCTCTTTGGATTATAGGTGAGCCAATACACTGGAAGGATCCACTTATACTCTTGCACACATGGGACTGATTCAAGACCGAGACCCCTCTTTGAGAGTTTCCGACCTGAAGAGCTTGATTTGCATGACTCTCTCATTCTAATTGACAAGGAAGATATGAAAAACTCAATCTTGCAAAATAATGCAGCAGCTTTCAGGCAAGTTGCTGCTTCATTCCTCAGTCAATGGCATAAACTGAGACCAATTCACCGCCGGAAGCTATTGGGGAAACCCCTACAGCTTCCTCTAGCCATTGAGCTGTGCTACTTGACAGAAGGGGCTAACCATGATATGAAGGTATACGATGCACCTATTTCTAGCAATTACCTGATGCAGACTAGTTAAAAAAGTTACGAATACATCCAAGCAATATTAGCCTCATGAATGAGCTACTGTGATTTTATAAAGTTGATTTTTTTGTCTTGGCCACTTAAAACCTCAATTATGTAGAGATGGTTCAGGATTCATATTTTTGAAATTGTTCACGGTTCCCAAATGGTATCTAGTAATATCCTGTATATGGACTAATTTCTCAAGCTCTTTCTACATCTTCAACAATCCTTCATGTTATTATCTATTACCATTGGGAGACAGCAACTTGCTCATTTGCCTATGATCCAATGTACAAAAGAAATGTTCATGCTTAAGAGTTACTTTCTGATATATTGACAGGGAATTCTGAAAAACAAAAGCAAGAGAAGAACAACACCTTTGGTTGAAATTAGTCACCCGTTGCCTGAAAATGCAACATGGAAAAAGGTTCTTCTCTTCAATTGTAATAGAAAGAAAGCAAAAGAATACGTGCAGGGTTGGTCTTTGGAGGATGAACCACTTTGTAAGCTATGTCAACTACCTTGCAAGTAAGTCCTTTTTGTGCCCTATTTGCTGCATCAGCTACACTCTTGACTATTTTCTCTTGGTGCATCAGCTCCACTCTGACTATTTTTGTTTCTACTCAGGGGTAGAAAGGCCAGGGAGCCTGAATTTTTTGAGGATTTATTTTGCAACCTTGCCTGTTACGAAGAGTACCGGTTAAGAACTAGCGGGAGATTCATCCGTCAGGTTTGAACTAACATCTTTTGATTAAAAGTGCAAAAGCTTCTCTTTCTTTAATGTATTCTAGAGTGACAAATCATATTTTCAGGAACTCTTTGAAATAGAACATGGAGTTTGTACGAATTGCCAGTTGGACTGTCACAAGCTCGTTAAATGCTTGAAACCATTATCTTTAGAGAGACGGCGTGAATATATTAAGAAGAATGCACCAAAACTGATCCAGAGGAAGAAATTGTAAGTTCTTTCATGCATTTATGTGTACGTACTACTACTCAGAAGCAGCTAAAGTACCAGAAAAAAAAGATCTTATACTTTGTAATGCCACACTTCAGGTTTGAGAAGCTGGTCAATGATCCCAGTGAGGGCAATGCATGGCATGCAGATCATATAGTTCCTGTGTATGAAGGTGGAGGTATGTGTTCTCAAATGCCAAATGAGATCAGTCTGCCCTCTCTGGTTGTTATTGAGCAAATATTTCCGATATGGGTTTTATCCAGTTCTCATTTGGATCTCATCATTCGTGAGGACTATATAGGAATTTGTTATGAAGATTTCTGCACTTCATATTACCTTTTTTCCAGGTGAATGCTTGCTAGAGAACATGAGAACGCTCTGTGTTGCCTGCCATTCTGATGTGACTGCAATCCAATGTGGTGAGCGCCGTGCTCAAAGAAAACAAACTCGGAGGCAACTCAAGGCAATTTTGGCATCCCTTAAAAATAATGACAATACTAAAGTGTCTGAAGCCAACACTATGGTGTGTATCAGAATCTTTGTTTGTGCACATCTAGCTTCCTGATGTGTGGGTTATTTCCTCACAGCCATGCCAATTTCATCAATGACGAGAACGGTACCATTAAGCTAATTGTTAACTCTCTGAACTTTCACTAAATTTTCATTCGTTGTAGGTCTCCATAAATGCAAATTCTGAAGAGGCTGCTGTGGAGGATGAGCTGCTGGTCACTGTACCTGGAAGTGCTTACTCAGTTGGAAACTAGCCAGCCTTGAGAAATGCCTAGGCTTCATAAGCACCCTGGATGATTCTTGGTAGATTTATCACTCCACAATCTAGACTGGGGTCCCACTATTATTTTTGTCATTTTTGTTCAGCATTGCATTTCTTTCTTAGGTGGCTCTATAAATGTCACATGGATGCGATGTGCTGGGTCACACAGGATAGAAGCAACATTAGTATTAGAGAAATTGAGTGCCGAGTGCAAAAGTGAGGTCATCAAGATTGAGCTCATCATATGAAGGGTTGGTGTTAGTCTACTCATCATGGTATCTACAAGAGTTTGTGGAGAAATCAGGGTCAGCTAGCAAATTCTTGATTGATTAATGGTGGTTCATCAGGAATATAGCTGGATCCCCTGGGCTTTCTGTAAGCTGTGCTTGGTTTGTGATTTGAACCATGTAGGAAGATTGCAAGCTTCCCTGACGGACGATCATAGACAGACTGACCGCACACTCAATCTGGTCAGGGGCTTCTCTCCACTGTGCCTGATTTGGGCTCATGAAGATTTGGTTGTGTGAGCTAGCCGTTTGGACATATGGACCAGAACCGGCGATGTTAGCCAGTCAAGACAGGCCATTTGACTGATGATTTACCTCTTAATGGAACAACCATACTCGACATTGGACTGCATGAATTATATTTTTCTATTACTTAGACCTGTAACCCTTAATGGAACGGAAAATTTTTGCCAACCCTATGGATTGAAGATATTTATTATTGGGGATATAAAAGCCCATCGCAGGCTTATAAGGACCTACAAGATCAAGAACCTTTTCCTTACTATGAAGATTTCATTAAAGGACCAATATCCCTAAATGGCATTCCGTGGGCGTGTCCAGCTGATATCTTGGTAGTACCTACAAGAACCGTTTTCTTTTATTAACTCTCGATCCCTTTCAACTTTTTACCAATTACTACATTCGATTTTCCTTTGGCTGGATACTCCTTGGAGCCACCCCCCTTGGAGGATCAAACACTCCCAACTCAAGCAGCAAACTTTACTTGGGAAGAAAGATGAAGAGCGTGGATAAGTTAAAATAGCTAGCTATGCCTTAGGCGGTGATGCTAACTTCCTCCGAGAAGAACTTCTCGGCCTTGCTGATGAAACTGTTAGGCAGCCTACAGAGTATCAGAGGAGAGTGAGTTCCTGTAATTGCACCGCTTTCACTTGAAGGACCCTCCCCACCCTTGGCAGCTCCTCTATCTCCTCTCCTTTTCCCCATCTTAACACCGTTTCCACAAGAGGCTCCTTTCACCAGAGAGGCCCTCAAGCCCCGGGCACTACCTCGTGTATATCTCATGGATTTTTCTGCATGAGACTTTCTTGACTCTACACCCATCTGATTATATTCACCCCAGTCACTCTGCAGATTATCTATCAGATTACTGGACTTAGTTGCAGCTGAGCCCGTGACATTTTTGCATGATTTTAGCAGAGAAAGCAGCATCTCCATACTTAGCTCCTGCTGAACAACACTTCTGTTTTGCTCCGACCCATAACAGGCAGCGACTAAGGTGCCCGCCAAAACCGGCATCAATTCAGGGTCACTGAAGAATACAAATGGCAGATCACACACCTGTTCAATCGTGTAGACATTTCTCAGTGTACTTGATTCATACATGAGAAAATTATGAATAGATGATTCCTTCTTCATGTATAGTCCAAGATCCTAAGGTAATAGACTTTTACGTGATGACTTAATTTAATTAAAAAAGCTTTTATTGGGCTCAATTCACATGCAAAATTTTAATTGACAACACAATTCAAATAAAGTTGTCTGCTAAATTAAGTCATAAATGAAAGATTTATTTGCAAATCAAGTCAAATAAAATATTTATATTTAAATTGAGCCACAAGGCAAAAATTTGCACCTTATTTGATATTTTAGCCTTTTATATCCACTGACCTTGTGAAGAATTGTAGGGCTATTTCCCCATCGAAGAACAGCTTGGTTCTGATGATGAAATAAAGCAAAGTGCCCAAGAAGCAACAGTGCCTCAAGAAGCAGCAAACCCGCCTAAAGACAAAAGGACGTTCAACAACTAATCACCATAAGAGATTATGATTGGAATACGCCCAAAAAGACTGCATATTGTATGCAAAGGTAGCTAGCAGGATCACCTGATCATTAGAAGATTTCCACTTGCTATTGCAGTGAGAGAGCAGAAAACTCATTAGATGGAAAAATTCCATTTTCAGATCTGGCCTTGCCTGCAAACGAAAAGGAATAGAAGACATAAGCATTTTCTGCATATTACAAGCATTGTCTCTTTTAAAATCAAGGGAGATAATAATAGCAGAAAGATTTCTGCATATTACAAGCATTTTCTGCAGAAATGTGATATCTATGAAGGCCAAATTGTTGAGAAACTTCAGCGCCCCAGTCGCTACCTCTTCAAAATTTGATGGAAGAATGTAAGCTGCCTGAAAAAGAACAATCTAGTGTGCTTAGATAAGACAGAAAGAACAAAGAATACAGATTAATAAACTGTCATTTCAGAATCAGATGAGTACATAACCACAATTGTCTTGAAAGAATGACATGTAGGAGAATGAGTTTTTACTAAAATAAAAAACCGTCATTAAACCAATAACAGTGTTTTTATCATTACCTGATCAATTGATAATCTATTATTTGCTTGTAAAAGCACAGAGGTCAATAAGGATGGAAGACAGACAAGCCCTGTTTCAGATATGGTAGAAAGAAGTAACATGTCTGATTGTTTCGAAGTTGATGAAATCATATCCTTCTTTTCAACAGTACTCTTGTCTGAACTTTTGCAATCCTTATAATTTGCAGGAGATTTAACAGTAGCTTCACTTGCCACATCTGCTACTTCTGGAGCATTTCCCAAGATAGTATTACCACCATCCACCTTGACCATACTATCCACTGTTGGAGCCTTGTCTCTATCTCCAGGAAGAGTTGATGATTCAGTATGTGCATTTCTGTTGATTAACTCATCACTTGGTGAATCTTCAGGCCAACCATGAATAGAGCCAGCGATGTTACCTTCCTCATAAGAGATTTTCTTATCTCCCAATGGATTATTCAACTGAGATAACATAGAATCTGCCGGATCATCAATTTTACTTGTTAGACCTTCCAGCATTAGTTCCTTCTCTACTGGAAAAAATTCCCAATCAATAGATATCCTAGTCACATGACTAGATGTCAAAACCCCTAAAAGCTGTATACTGAAAACAATGGAAGAAGGGAGTGGTGAGCCTTCCATCTGAGGCCTGTCATATAGTGCAAATAGATCTCGCAGGCGATGAATTACTTGGTATGCAATCAATAGCTCCAGTAAGCCATCTCTCATCTGAAGTTGCCACTCATCAGAACTAGCATGACCTATAATTATTGTGACCGTCCATAAGAATAGATCTAGTACTTCAGAGATAGATTCAAACTTTTCAATTGAAGCTTTAGATGATATAGAATTTGTGCCAATAGGAACATTCAAAGATGCTGCAATCTTAGTGTAGTTCTCAAGAGCTGCTGACATCATTGGTATGATAGGGGGCAGGAAATTTTGACAAAGGAAGTAGCTCCTGTTAGTAGGGGCAGAAAGCAACACCCTCAGAACCTTCAGAAGATGTATGGTCACCTGGCAAGCCTCCGGCTTTGATATGTGTGATGCAGGTAAGGCAGAAGCAATAAAGTCGAGCAAACCTGCTTGGCGTGATGCCTGCAGCTCAGGCTCCTTCCCATCCAGAAACTAATTAAGAATGCAAATTCATCAGGAAAAAAAAACCCAAAATGTTTATTATGCATAAAATGATGATAGAAAATGTTCTATTAAATCCATGGTCTTCTTTCCAAAGTGGTCAAATGGACTACGGTTTCTGCTTTCAAGAATATGGCACCAAGAATCCCCACTATCATGTCATAAGCAATCAATGAGCTACTACAGGGGATATAGAAGAATAGAGCACATCAAACTCCCATTCTATAACCATAAACACAACAAGACCACTTTCAGTTACAAATACCTCATGTGATAATATACACAGCCAGAAAGTAAAGACAAACTTTAAGGGGGATCTATAAAATTTGAAATGTACCTTAATCATATCCGCTGCAATTAATCCTATACTTGCCGCTCCTTCTTTTCTTGCTTGACGAAGCCTCTGGAGTTCTTGAAGCCACCTCCCAATTTTAGCCCTTGCTGATCCTACTGCTGCCCTATATCCAATGCCAGTATTTTCGGAATTGATTGGAGGTTCGACAAATTCATGTTTCAAGGCCATAAGCCTCTGCCGTATTCTTTTGATCCTTCGCTTTAAAGACTGTTGCAGTCCTTCATTCCCTTCACGGGTAGTAGAATCTCCCATTCCTGAAGTATCATTTGCTTGATAATCTTCAGAAATAATTGTAAGAGTAGATCGGCTCTCCTTGTTAGTGGATCTTCGTAATAAAGGTGAAGACTGATCTCTGAAATTTATTGAAGCCCTTTCCCTTATTTGTTCCAAATAAAATTTGCGTCGTAGTTCACTCTCTCTAAGTCTCTCAGCCAATTTTTGTGCAAGGAGCTCAGCTTCTTCCTGCTGAGCTTTGGCCCTGACCTCCTTCCTGCGGAGCTGCTCCATAGCCCTTGCCTCACGTGCTGCACTTGATGCTTTCCGTTCCTCTTCTCTCCTAACTTGAGCCTCTTCTTTTTTCCTCTGCGTCTCAGCAATACGCTGTAATTTTTCAGCTTCAATGAGTTTCCTCCTTTCTAGAACGGCTTCCTCCCTTGCCAAGTCCTCTTTCTGCTTGATCTTCATCACTTGAAGTTTCTCAGCTCTTCTCACTTCCGAATCCTGCAGTTTCTGCCGCAATATAAGCTTCTTGTTCTCTTCATTCAAGGAAGTGATGAAACGAACCTCATTTACTTTACTGGTTTCATCACCAGCTCTCCTCACAACTTGAGCCAGAAAAGCTTCATGCCGAGATTCACTCCGTTGATGGCGAGCATACATTCCTTCTCGCAGCTTCATGCTGCGTACAGCCTGCCATTCATTCACCCGGTTCAACTTTTCAGATGTACGCTGAAGTTTTTGCATCCTTTCATTCTCCAACTCATTCCTTATCCTCATAGCTCTGGCATGTCTTTCCTCTGCTTCCTTCTTAAGATCCATAGCAGTCTTCTTCTTCTTCTCAGGTGACATAAGTTTATCATGTAAAGTACGAGCCCGCTCAGCACTTTTCCTGTTCAAGCCTGGAGATCGTGAAATGCGGGAAGAGCAGTGGTATGGAGTAGAAAGTATATCTTCCCAATTCCTCTTATCCTTCCAAGCATCCATGGTTCTCCATGAATTCATGTTCTTTTCTTTTTCTTTTTCAGATACTGGGGCTAATTTCTTTAATCGATCTGCATATTTGGGTGGCTTCTCAGCAGAATTATCTGTCAACATTTTGTCTTTTCTTGGAGGCCTCTCTTTTTCTGATCTGTGCTCTCTCACACTCTTTCCAGCAACAACAGATGCAACTGAATCCTTATGCCGTGGAACCGATGGATGAATATTGGAAACATGAGATTTCTGTGAAAGACCAATGCAATTCAAATGCCCCTGGACAAGTTCTGCAGTCCCACTCTGCTTTCTTAATATTATAGATGACTTGTTTGCATTTGCTATCATGGGATTCCCTCCCTCCCCAGATGGAACATTATCAGCAGGAAGATGCTGGCATTTCAAGCATCCAGACCCTGGGCATGTATCATCAGCTCTTCGAATGCTAGCTCTTTCTTCTTGTATTTTTCTGAAAGCCTCAATTGATGAAGACAATATCTCTGCCTTGTGAGATGATGTTGTCATTCTCCGTACCTGCAGTTCAAATTAAGTTTACTCAGTTTCTAAATTATATCCAAGTATATATTTTCCAAAGTTATATTTGAGACAACCAGAAGTGCCTGTCAACAAGGAAAATAAGGAAATCAGTTCACCTCCCACGAGAGAGCATGTGGCCTTCGATGATCAGTTTTCAGAGAGATAGGTAGGCCATCTGTCAGCATAGAATTAGACCTTCTACCAATCTCAAATTTCTCCATCCTGGAAGTCAGCTCCGTAAAATCAGAAGTGGCTTCCTCCAGAACAAGAATAGCTTCTTTTGTCTGCTCCAAGTCGCATTCTAGCTCACAGAGAAGATATAGTTCATCAACAGCCCTATTAATGTTCTCAAACAGGAAACACCAAAGTCTCTGTCTGAATCTCTCCTTGCTTTCACTTGAATCGTCTTCTCCAGGGGCAGTTACATATTTCCCAGCTTTTTGAGCCAGATCAAGTGCAGTAGAATCAATGTGAAGTCCATCCCCAGTGTCTTCAGCTGAAGCAGTGGAGGTATATTCCATGGAAATTTGATGTTTTTCCTTTTCACCTGAATGATCCTGAGATAGCGGCATTGAGCCAGAAGGAATTTGTCCATTTGTCTCATTTGAAAATTTTTCATTCACCAAGACAGATGGCACAGCCAATTGTACCATCATGCAATGCTGATCACCAGATGGAGAGGCAGAACTTGGATCATCATTGTCTAGTGATTCAATATGTCCAGATTGCTCCTTACGTGTTGAAATATCATCACAAAGGCAAACAATTTTCTCCACCATGTTTACCTTTTCAGCTATTTCAGAAGAAACTAGATCAACATCTCTACAGTCTGCTTCGTTGTTGGATTCAGATTGAACAATCTTAGAAGGATCTTCAGCAGCAAGAGGTTCCCCATTCAGCTCATTTTCTTCAGAGTGCTTGCATTTGCCAACATGTATAGCTACAGCACTCTGTTCTTTGAGATCCTTACAAGCCAAGATGCTCTCATCATCAATATTTCCAAATCTAATTTCAAGTCCAATATTCTTCTCATGGTAAGGTATAAAAGTATCATCCTCCAGATCACCCCACTTGATTTTCTTAACCACATCATTCTCCTCTTTCAAAATAACTTGGGTGTCCTCATTTTGATTATCAGAACTCAAAGAAGTATGTAATTGTTGGCATCCTCTATCTTGGTCAATGACAATTTTATCATCACTGGACACGACCTTTTTATCTTCAGATGTTGCGAAAACAGGATCGGCAATGACACTCTGTCCATGAAGAATTGGATCTCCACCTACCTTTGCAGGCTGGAGCCTGTGATTCCTCGCATTAATATTTCCAACTTTTTCGCTGAATGATGACTGGCTTGGTCGTGACACAGGAACATTCTTTCCAGCAAATCCTCCAACCCAGCTTTGCACCGAGAGCTTTGAGCTAGCCCTATGTTTCTACAAGAATAAGAAATATAAACCATACATCATATCATAACGAACACTCAAACAAGGTTTCGGTTCTAATAAGCATCAATCATGCAGATACATCTTTCCATAAGAAATGATGTAGTTGATACTAAGCATAATGAGAATAGAATTTACAGAAACCTGAGAATTCGTTCTATCAAACAAAGCATAAGTTACTAACATGCTTATCTTCTGATACACAAAAAATTCCTAAAGGTCTGGCACAATCCATACTTCAGATGAATAGACATATTAATAGACCTATATTTCACCAAGTTGTGCAGCCTTCAGAATCAAAATAAAATTGGCAAAGAAATCCTCATCCTGAATTGAACATGTGTATGGAGTTATATCAACTAAATCACTCAGCAACTGCCAAGTACAAGGCCATTGAATCCATCAGCTAGTCCCTTCTCGTTAAATCAATAAAGGACTTCAATTAGCAAGCGTAAACGAAATTATATGATACTTAACTTTTAAAAAAAAAGAATTAGGGAAAACGGAAACAACTTTTAGTGATATTTACTCTAGTTAAAAGCGCATTTCTACCTTTAGCCACAAATCAAATGACTTCTACGACCATTGACAGTATAGAATGTACAGAAGTACCGATCACGATTGTATACCTTTTTAACTTGAAACCATCCTGATCCTTGATCATCTACGGTTTCTCCCACACCGTTCATCAGCGACCAACCAAAACCCTATGCTTCACCTTGCAGGAGAAATTACAATGCGCGAGGGAAAAAATGCCGATTATCATCACACGTAGACCGAAGGAGAACAACAAAAAAGTAAGCACCGCCTATTGCGATTCTCGCGATAGAAATCATCAATCAACCATGGAATAGAAACGATTCACGCAGGACCCCAAAAACTGGACTATAAGGAGTTTACATCGAATCGAGAAAGCAGAGATTAGAAGAGAGAGTCAATTCCAGCGACGATGGAAGAGGAGAGAAACCGCTTGGAATAAGGATAGGAGATCGGACGGTTCTGGATAAGTTAACAACGGTGAGCAGGAGGGCAACCCAGCTGCTTTTTCTTCCTGTTGTTCTTCCTCCTGTTAGGGCTTTCGGAAGGGAAAGGAAGAGGGAAAAACCATTTTTATACGGAACAAACTATCATGGTCATGGTCTCAACTCAACAGTAGTAGTAGTGAAGAGAAAATGGAGGTGAGCATGAGTTGCACCCAGTGATCGTCCATTTAAATGACGGTTCTGCCCCTTTTTAACCTTTTAAGCATATTCAATCCCTATTTTATTCCTCATCTTCCGATTTCACACCGACCGCACCATCCTACACACTGATTCCATGACCCAACAGTATCCACACCGACAAACCACCCAAACTATTACACTAAAAAGAGCATGAACAAAATAATTTGAATGTAAATATTTTATTTTATTAAATTTATTTATAATTTAATTTATAGATATTTTATAAAAATTGAACTATTGATAATAATAAAATTAAATAATATAAATTAAATCTTCTCATATTTTTTATTTATTTGAAAATTTAGATAAAATATTGAGAGTTTTTGGACTTTAGTTTCACGGGCCCTGGCCGAGGAGCTCTCTAAAAGGATAGGTCCGGTGGTGCAGAGCGGTCCGGTCTGAACCGGATGGCGTCCGCGGCGCCTAAGACTCCGACAAGGTTGGAGGTGCTCTCGCTCTTCCGATCTCTCCTGCGAACCGCCCACGAGTTCAGCGACTACAACGTGAGGGAGTACACGAAGCGGCGGACGGTCGACGGCTTCCAGAGCAACAGGAGCCTCTCCGATCAACAGTCGATCTCCGCCGCCTACGCCAACGGGAAAGAGCAGCTTGCGATCGTGAAGAGGCAGGCCGTAATCTACTCGCTCTATGCACCGAAGGTCAAGAGCATCATGGAGCTAAAGTCGGTTTAATCGTAAGCACGACGGTACTGAATTCGATATTGGAGGAGTAGCAATCTATAACATGTATAATCCGTAATCTCCTGTGGTTCTCCTTAACTGAACATTCAGGCTTGATTAAAAAGGTTATACAATGAATGATTCGGTATTTCCTGAAAGTTGTGATGATTATTCACCCCAGATCTTAGATTCTTGCAGGGTTCTTTCTGCGCGTTTTTTTTCCTGGTGTATGGTTTAGAAGGCTATTGTTGTCCATGGCTAGATTCCCTTGCCCAATTGGCAAATGATGCTGGAGAGACGTCTATATAGACAAATGATGCTGGAGAGACGTCTATATAGACTCGTTCATCTTTTCAACCTCTCTCAAGTACTGCCTCTGATTTTGCAAGATTGAATTTCAGCATCTATGCAAATGACAAATCTAGAATGAATTTCAGTATCATAATCTAGAATAAGAAGATACGCTGCAAGGGGAGAACAGTGGAGTGATGCAGAAATGTGACGGCCAAAAGAACCTATATGACCGGTCAGAAATGGGTACTAGGAGAATTCTATGATATCTCGTCACCCACAACATAAAATCAGTTCCAGAGAAGGAACAACGACCAAAATTTCATTACCTCGAACCAGGGGAAGTACAGGTATAGTATTGGCACGTGATTCATACATCTTGGACTATATGCTTCCCTTGGTTTATAACTTTTTCCCCTTTGCTTTTTAGGGGTCGTACAAAATAGAGGATCACTCGTAGAAGATCATACAAGCTTCTGACCTATGAAATTTACAGAGCTTTGAAGCGGTATTATAATCACAAGAGATCTTAGGTCAGCCTCAGGGCCATTTCTTGAAGGAGAGCCCTCTTCTGAGAAGCATTGATGACGTGGCTTGTCTCAGCATTCTCAAGAATATCGCTAATTATGGCTGCAGCATGACCAAGCGGTTCCTCCGATGCTCTCTTCAACATGAACGCCTGCACAATCCACAGATGTTAGCAAACCTTTAGCAGAATAATATTGCATATATGGATAGGCTGAATATATAGTCATGCTCTTGTATGTGTTAGGGGACAATATGAAAGGAGTATAACCTGTCCATGATGTGATAGAGAAAATGTGCACGGCTCTTGAAACCATGGCTCTCCGTCAATATGAACAGGAAGTGCAGCACACAGCTGAATCTTTATAGATTGCCCTTGAGCAAGCCTTCGGGCCCGAGAGAGCCCCACCTGTATGAAATCTTTAGTTAAAATGATTCCATATGGTCAAAATAATCAATATGCTTCAAGGAATGGATATAAAGGGGGACTCCGTATTTTATATGCATTACTTTGTCTTAATTAGTTAAGCACCTAAGAAGCCATAAAAGTTAAGGTAAACATGACAACCAACATGAATCTCAGAGATCTGACTTTAGTTTGAGTTTTTGTTAGGGAAATCATCTGGTTTTTTCTTTCTTTTTTTGCTCCGTTTTACACATTTTCACATACAAGGATAATGGTTTTTGGGGCATTAAATTGGTAGAGCATTGTGTTGCCCATCCTCCCAATTGTATCCATACAGATATATATGTAGCAACGGAGAAAGATAGGTAATATGACAGCATAATACCTGAAGCTTCCCAAGATGCCATGTTCCAGATATACTAACAACCTCCAGTACTTTATCATGCATTGATTGTGGATCGAAGTTATCATAATTATCATCTTCGCTTTGCCACAAGTCAACTCCACCCATATAGCTTCCAATATTTGCCACAAGAACACCTTCGGCATCCTATAGATTTCGTTTAGGAAACTAAAATTTTAGTAGAAGGAAAAGTGTAGGCCCTGTAATTGGATGGGCAAAGACCCCAGCTGCAGGATCCTTTCTAACATATAATAGCTACTTAAGCTCTATGACAATTTCATTGGAGAAAAAACAAGAACAAATTGAATAAACCTTAGCAGATTAAAAAGTATCCGAGAAGTTCCTTTTCATCCTACTCAACTCGAGTTTGGTTACATATGCAGGAGAGGCAATTCTAAGCAAGACTCACTAGCAAATGCAAATAAATAAACTACCATTCCAAACACAAGAGATGTGGTACAACTTGGATAACATATTCATAAAAGTTGCTGCAGATGGGGTGAAAGATAAGTTGGGAGATAATTCAATTTAGAGGAAAAAAGAGAAAAAATGTACGAATCATTACATGAGTTCATATTAAAAGGTTTTGATAAGAATACTTGGAACTCACCTCTGGGACTTCTATCTCAACACCATCGACTTCAACACGAACTTGCCAAGGAAAGTCTGCTAATGTTCGGTCCATTATACTCTTAGCTCCTTCTCTTGCATAGAGAACTTTATTCATAAACTACAATATAGAAATATCAGAAAAACAAAAGTATAAAAGTTACATAATCAAAATTTCCAAATGAGTATAAAAGACCACAAATATTTACTGTTCTCGTGCCAACAAAAGTTCGGTGATCAATATAGATATATAATGGTTCACGGGGTAGTGTGCATCCAATCTAGTCAATCAGAAGAAAATGTTTTATTGAAGCACGAGGTGCTACTGATATATGGTGTATGCTGCTAAGACAGCTAGAGGGCTTGCCTAGAAGCGGTCACAGGGGTCGCATGAAAGTGATGCTGAACCGAGGATAAAAAAGCAACAATCTTGATTAGCAAATATAAACTACTGTTTGAAAGCTTATGCACTCTTAACACATTCATATGGAGTTATATCCGGATATCCATGTGACGCTTAGCATCCGATATATTTCTAGAAACAAAAACACTTCCGCATGGCAAATGATGCTTACTATGGTACTATTCATGCAGAGAGCAGCAACAATGGGCAAACTACCACAAAATAGTAATAGGTTTCACAGTTTGCAGAGCAGTGTATGATGGTCCACCTGTACCATCAAGACTTTCCATAAATCATCATAAGCCAATCAAAACCATCAGAGTATGCAAGTCTAACCTGATTATAGAATAAGTCTGGATTCTCTTCACGAAGGTTATGGATGTCTAGAGCAACCTTTGCATCACAACCAATTCCTGATTGCAGAAAATTACACTTTTAGATTTGTTTATATCATAATATTCTAACAGTAAAAATAAATTCTTACCATGTGATTGATATATATATATAAATGAATATCTTAAGTCGTACTACTTATCCCAGACTACAGAACCCTATAATCAGCTTTTGCTCGTATCCAAGGTTGCACAATAGGATTTTGCATTGAAGCATCGTGGTAAGAGATGTTCCTTTTTGCGAGTACTATTACATGACAAATCAAGAGCACACTTAAACTTGGTAGCCCTGTCATATTGTTGGGAGTTCCAGTCAACCAAAAAAAGGGATTCATGTTCTTATCAAACAGCTTTGGTGCATAATAAATTTCCCCCCACTTGGGGTGCCTCAAATGACTAGACTGGAACTGAAGATAATGGAAACAAACAGTTACCAGCTCAACATCTCAAAGCATCTATTAGAAGATGTATAGATTAAAGAGTTTCAAGAAAGAGCAACAGAGAAGGCAGCAAAATGAGATATCAACTATCAAAGAAGAAATGGGAATGCTGCAATGATTATTGAACAAAAGAATTTAAATTGTAGTGCTGACACAACCCACCAGAATATATGTCTTTTATGAACCCAACCTAGGAGATCTATTCCGTTTATCCAATGAAATGTTAAGAGCAAAAGCAGAGAGATGTGCTCGTTTGAGAAGAAAATGCTTGTTTGCATACCCAGATAGTTATTCATGAATTTTGGTGCTTGGAACTGTTTTCCTGGATGATTTACAATGGAAATCTTCCATCTGTCAAGGATAGTCACAGCGGCATGCTCTATTTGATGCAAAAATGTAAATAGGCCCCCTTGTTTCTCCACAGCACCCAATCCACCACCCCAAGATAGAGCCCTGGCAAGATCATTTCCAGTTCCAGCAGGAAGAATAGCAACCGGGGGAGGAGAAACAAAATTTTGTTTGTCTATTGCATTTAGGACCCATCCAACTGTACCATCTCCCCCACAAACAAGAACTCTAAAGTGAGACACTTTTCGAAATAAATAAAGTCCCACTTCAGGTCCTTGTGATGAGCTTAACTCAAAAACCTGATGAACAAGAGATATTAAGGATATCAACTGTAGTTCACTGAGAGAAATAGTAATAAAAAGAAAGTGCAGGAAAACAAAACTAAAAAACAAATGCATGCTTCTAGCTGTATAAGCACCATCAAGATATAAAATACAAGACACCTCCACTCATGCTAATGAAGGGACTGAAGATTTCACTTGAATCTTTCACACAATAACCTTAATGATATAAAGCTGAGAAAGAGAAGGCTGGACATTATGACTGGAAATTTCATGTGAATGAAAATACAGTATGCAACTGAAATAAGAAAGCAGCTTGAATCATACCTGTACAGGATTCAGAAGAATGTTCAGTCTCTGTTTAAGTGAATCTCCGCGACGAGCTCCACTTTTTTTATTAATAAAAACTATTAAAGGTCTAGTATCCGATGGCAAATCAATCAGCTCATATCTTTGCCTCATCCTTAAGGCATGAGATTCATCCCTCTGATTAAGGGATCCAATTCTTTTCAAGCTAGAGGGTGAATCCACCTTATCCAATTCAGCATCACGGTTCACAACAGGGGTACTTGTTTCTCCATTGCAATTCTCTTCTGTCGCATGTGATCCATTCATTGCAGGCCGTGTCTCAGCAGAGCTATCTGTCGACGCCTCACAAACATTCCCACTATTTCCAGTATCAATCGAGTTCTCAGATCCATGTTTGTATCTCTTACCCTGGCTCCTAATGCTCGCACGGACTGAAGACGCGATCTCATTAGCTCCATGAGTGATTGAACTCAAAAATACACTTGCAACTCCATGGTGTAACTCCTTGACATAAAGTGGAGACACAAGCAATCTCCTGAAAGGGCCCAAATCACAGATATCGCCGGTTTCATTGTGCATGTTATTGTGACAGTCCACATGTACCAGCCGCTGACACCATAAGCAACACCATATTGGAGAACCGCCAAGAAAAGAACCATTACATGGCTCTTCACAGTAACTACAGAAAGAAGTTTCATCTGATTGATCAGTGATCTCTGTCCACCGAACAGCCCATTGATGCATCACATGATCATATCCAACCATGGATACACACTTGCAATCCTTCGAGGCCTTGGGAGCGCAATCAATATGAGCTGCTGCCCCACAGATATTACAGCGAGAAACCTTCCAGGCCACAGATGCACTCAGAGTTTGAGCAGGGGAGAGAGACGTCAAGCACACGCAACAGTTCAAATTCTTAGCTCGTGATGCAGGTTCCTCCTCCCAAGAGTGAGAAGCTTCAATAACCTTGTGCCTTGCTTTTGGATTTCTTTTCGAACGAGCTATTGCTCTCATCCAACTCAAATTGATGTTCCGTCTCCATTGAAAGGCAGTGAACAATATGGTGCATACTCCAATTAATCCAGCAATGAGGCAAGAGACAATAAAGAACCGAGACTCTACCAATTCAGTTCTATCCTCCAGAAATAACTCAGTATCTCCACCATAGTCCATCTTTGCAGAGCACTTTATGATCCGCGAGCGATAACATAAACTAAACAAAGGTTCCCCCTTCTTTCACTATGGAAATGCATGATTGCAAAACATAGCTCTCAACAAAATGTTCAGCCCTCAAAACGAGCTCAGAGTAACAGGCACGTCTAAAATTTCAACCTGCAGTTACAAGCAAAAAGTTCAAGCAGCTGAGATACCAAACACAATAATTTAAATATATATTGAGAGAGGGAGAAAGAAAATTTAAATACAGAAAAAAATTATATAGCGGCCTTTATCGGCAAAACAATCATCACCAGAGGTCGTTTGGACATGAATCGGCCAAAAAGTTCAACCACAAATTTTCCTATGTTTGAGACAGCAACAAGAGTTGGAACTTTTAAGGAATACGTGCAAATGGAACGCAAAATCCTGAGCTAACAATCACAGAACAGCTTCAAGAGCCAATCAGTCAGATTGGCATATCAAAAGTGAATTGATCCACGTACGATGCACGCACAAACTCACAGGAAAGGCAGCAACCTTACAGCGGGAATACCGATCAAAACCCTGGGGTCGATCTAGACAGAGTGCAAGCAGACCTCGGAGGATGGAAGACCGAAAGAAAGAGCGTAGAAACCCCCGATCCGAAGCAAACCGAGGGAGCTTCCAGAATTAGTAATTCTGCAAAATCACTATTTTATGCCTAAATAATTATATATTTTATCCTTTTATCTTTAATTATGCATATAAAATAAGTTATATTTCTAAATTAGAGTTGGGGTGAAATAATAATTTATTTATGATTATTATTTGTATATTAATTATTTTATAAGAAGTTTGATATAATAACAATATATATATATAATCGTAAAAAAAGTAAATTGTAAAGGGTAGTCTGGTCAAACAATGAGAAAATGAATTCAGGCATGTATTTGTTTTACCTTTTCTGCTTTTTTTTTATTAATTTTGAGAGGTTATGAGGGCGGGTCGAGGCCCCGAGGGAAAGGGGCGGGTAAGATTTCGGAATCTGGTCCGCGCGGTTTAACACGTGGCAAAAGAATAGGAATAGATCCGTTGCCGACAAGAACACTTCACTCACTCATGGTCTTTATAGCGAGCCAATCTATGTTAGCATGGTCCTATAAATAGGCCCAAACGGCCCTTTGGAAAGTCCGCCATTTAAGACATTTGGGCTCATTCGCCTACTCACATTTCTTCCATACACACAAACGACGACTCTCCCTGTATCTGTACGTAATACTAACACCCCCCTTGCCACCATCACCACCCCTCCTCTCTTGCCTCGCTCTCACTTTTTGTTGTCCCCACTCCGCTCTTCTTCTTTCTTCCTCTATTCCTGTTCAGAGAAGCAGGCTAGCCATATCTCGGCTTATCAGTCACCGTCTTCGGCAATGGTTTTGTTGGTAGTCGCAGTGCTCGTTTTGGCCATCTCCCACGGCTCAAGTGAGTCTTTCTAACTGAACAACTCCCTATATCTGACAATGTCCGTGTTTACTTTTTCTTTAAATCTCAAGTCCCGTTGTGCCATATGAACCTTAGAAGAGATACCCTTCATTTTTTTTCTTTTGGTTTTCACCAATTTCTTCTCTAGAAAATGTCAAACTGCGGGGCTCCTTCTGCTTTCGAGTCACATACATTTTACTTTTCTTGATAACATTGCTCCCCTGAACGGGGAAAACTGTTTCATTTTTTTCCGACTGAAGAAGAAGAACACGGAGGTTGGAGCAAAGAGAGGGTCACAGTAATCCACTGGTGTGTGTAGAACTTGTACTTACCGGTCTGGACACTGTGACTGCATCTAATCTATATTTCCCTTGCCCTCTTTTTTTCCCCTTTCCTCTGTGAGAACTGAGAACAAATCTGAATACAACGATTCTTAGAACAACGCTGCCTTGAGCTCGCAGGTGCTACATGGTGCACGTGCAAGGAGGGGCTGAGCGAGGCTGTCCTGCAGAAGACGCTGGATTATGCCTGCGGGGCTGGCGCTGACTGCAACCCCATCAAGCAGAACGGCGTCTGCTTTCAGCCAAACACGGTCAGGGCCCACTGCTCCTACGCCGTCAACAGCTACTATCAGAAGAAGGGCCAGGCCGCTGGCTCCTGTGACTTCGCCGGAACCGCTGCCTTCTCTGCTTACGATCCCAGTGCGTGCTTCCTCCACTTCCCACCCCCAGAATTTTTTTTTTTCAAACCCTCTTCCTTGGAACTTTTTTCAGATTTATGAATGCTCAACTTAAACTAAATTGTGTTAATGTGGTAAGAAAACACTCTTCGCCTGAAATGAACAACCCCATTATATGAACTGATGGAAGCTCAGTGACGTCAATGATATCTTCTTGGGATGGATATACAGGTGCAAATGGCTGTGTCTACCCTGCTTCTGCCACTTCCAGGTATTTCCACTTTCCTCCTCCTCCTCTCTGTTTTACAGTCAAGGAAAAATAGAGCCCAAGATTTTGAATTCTTCTTACTATCCACTGACCTGAGTGTACGTGTCAGATCTGAGCCTGACACCATTTCAGGTCATTGATTGGTTCTCGGTTAGCCTTTTTTTACTCCACCTGATAGAATCCTACTTCTTATCCTGCTCCACATGCACTTGAGCAGTTCACTTATTTTCTTGTAATAACCGTTTTCAACTTCGATATTCCATCAAAGCTAGCAAACGACTGTTTTTTCCCCTTCCAGCTTATTTTTTTCCCAATGGCATCAAATACCTTCAAATTGCCATAAACAAATCCAACAGTGCTCCAACTCCAACCCCAAGGGCACTTCACGAATTGCCTTATTATTGTATTAAAGACTGAGTCTATATATCTAAAATATTCCACCTAAGCAAGCGGTTTAGAGTTCATAAAAGACAATGAGGTCCCAAAGCAGTAGGTTCAGTGTACAAAGCACACTTTTTTTCCTGCCGGGAATCATTGCTATCCTCTTCTCGTTGGGTGTATGCTGGGGCCATTGGGGGTAGCTTTCTTGCTTTAATTCAAATAGGAATCTTCAATTCGTCTTCTTGCAAGAAACGTATGATTGCATTGTATTCTTTGAGATGCCACCACATGTCTTATGGTTCTTCAATGAAGTAGTGATCACAAGAAACCTTTTCCATAGTTTTTTCGGAAAGTTGATTGTGTATATGATCTCAATATCATCAATTTAGAAAAGTAACTCCACATTTTAACAGATATTCCTCACCTTCATCTAGAAAGGTGGATCTTTTCTACTTCTTGGTATCTAACCCCTTTCTTTTTCCATATTTTGTTCTTAATTTGGGTGTCGTTGCTGGCATGGGCCATTTCTGTGGAGAATGGGGATGCGAGCCAGGCCATTTTGTCCCCTATTGAGAGCCGTGCCCACTGAAGAAATGCCTCTCTTTACTTTGGAAAACCCTCTTCTTCTTTTTTTTTTCCTGTTTGCCCTTTTTCTCCTTGGTTGATTTGATTGGCTTCTTGTTTGGGAATGGCTCTGTGAGTTGCTGGGTCTGCTCTAAGCACGATGGCATGTATGTAATTTCCGGGTAGATCTACGGGTATTTGAGGTCGATGAATTTGCCTGTCTTCGTCTTTTGCAGTGCCACGCCGACGACAACTCCCGTTACCACCACCCCCACCGCATCCACCCCAATCACGACGACCCCGACGAGCTCCGCCACTCCCACGACCACCACATCCCCATACACGGCGACCCCCACAGGGATCCTCGGTGGGGTGGGTCCATCCGGCATAAATAACGACATTAGCCACGGAGGTTTCCGACCGTTCAAGGACGGATGTATCCTCCTCCCCGTCTCCTGGCTGGCCATAGCTCTGGTGGCGAAGAACCTTTTGAACTGGTAACTTCTGTAAGTCACCAATCAAAAGCTTATGAAGCCTTTTGCTAGTTTTTTGGGAGGTAGAAAGAGAGGGCGTTAGAGAAGTCAACCAGGATTGTGATCCGACGTTTGTGACTCTTGTTGGATAATGTTATGCATCCGAGTTTAGTTTGAATTCTGCTGCACTGCAATGGTTGTTAGTTCCCAATCATCTGAACTTGCATGCGCCAGAACGCTGAAGTTCTCACCTTTGTATCGCATTTTTCTTCCCACTGTTTCAATTAAGCTAGCTGGGTTTCACCTCAGACTCCCCCCAAGAATCACAACATGTTGTCCGGACAAATTCAATGGAATAATGCATGGCATTAGAGCAGGACTTGCACATTGTGGAAGCATATTGACTGACATGTGATGAGGAAATGGGCTGGATTTGAATTCGAAAGTTCAAATATTTGGTAGGTAATGTCCATAATGATAATGACAACACTGTGATTACTGCTTTGTTTTTAATAATAAAAAATAAAGGGAGGTTTGGAGAAAGGAGAGGGGATGTGGCAGTGCATAGGTTACAGCTAATTGAGGCTGGCTTCATGGCTTCTGCATGAAATTGATGTGGTATTGAAGGGGAAGATGGAGGGGATGAAGGAGACGGAGTAGGGAGAATTTGATTTTGTTATCAGCTAATTCCATATCTGAATATCTTCTTGAGACACATGCACTTTCTTGCTGATGGCATGGCATTGATGCCGATTGCTGTCTACAGCTGTGATGCCAATGCCATTATATATGTAGAAGGAAGGGAATGGAAGGGAACCAGCCATTTTTGGTTTATCATGACAGCAGACAACCCTAGAACGGGTAGGTAGCAGATCCAGACCAGAGTCACTATGTGGGCTGAATAAAGCACCAGAGGGTGAAGTGTCTTTGAGAGGGCCCAATCCAAACTTGATGATTCGACCCGAATTCCTATTCCAACTAAAGCCGCGGCTGCGGGGAGGACGCGAGAGTCGCGGAGAATATAGTTTGGTCAGAGAGAGAGAGAGCTGTGCTGAACGGTGAAATTAACTTCGGATCTCGGTCAGGGTTTCGCTCATTTCAGCCGTACACAGTCGAGGATCTTCCATGGCAATGGCTGCTCTCAGACGCGAGGGGAGGCGGTTCGCCCCTCTCCTCTCCCCTCGCCCAATCGCTGGCGTCCGATCCTCCGTCGTCTCTGAGTAACTCCTCTTCACCCCTTCCTTTCCCTCTCCCTTCTGCTATTGAGGCTATATGAGAATCCATGAATTATAATGTGCTTGCGACAATGGCGATAATTTCAGTCACTTGTTTGGTCCTGCCGTGAAAATGCTTACTTTCTCTCTCGAAGCTCCGGGAGCACATGACGTGATTAAGCGACGGGCTTCTTTCATAATCTCGTCCGCATTGCCGCAATTTACGATTGATAGAGATTATTAGGGAGATGGCTTGCGCTGGGGATAGAATCTCTTTAATTTTAGTTGGGATCTTAGGTAGCTATCCCTTCTTTGGTGTATGATGATGGTTGGACTTGGTGTTACAGAAACAAGAATGGACTTCGGTTTGTACTATGTACCATTAGCGTCTTCAATGTTTTCTGGATAAAATTAGCTGCACATCAATTTTTGTTTCAACAGCTTATGAAATAGTTGGATTGCAGGGAGGACGTGCCTTTTGGAGCACGCTCTATTTCCACCCAAGTGGGTGAGTATCATTTCCATTTTAGTTTTTGTCCCTTTCTACTCAAGTTTGCAACTTCCTGCACCTGAGGCACACCCACACCTATCACGATTTGTTTTTAACATAATCGTCTTGCTGATAAGTCTTCTATTTTGAATGTAGTCAGAAATCGTATGAAGAGTGTGAGGAACATTCAGAAAATCACAAAGGCTATGAAGATGGTTGCAGCATCAAAGTTGCGGGCGATTCAAGTCAGAGCTGAAAATTCCCGTGGCCTGTGGCAGCCATTCACTGCCCTTCTGGGCGACACACCCAGTATGTCTATTGCAAACCATCAATATTTATACTGGATGCCCGTCATAGATTTAAGGGATAGGCTACGGAGAATTCCTGCCATACTTAATTTTATATTTACGAATGATCATGTAACCAAAAATATTTGGTGATTGAAGCCTCTTAGAAACAGTATATTGTTTTATCCTCTCTTGTGCAGCATTGAGAAATGTCCATTTTCTGAGGTATAAGTCAAGGGTACTGAATAGATATACTAAGCCTCAAAATTAGTGGTTTGCTTTCATTTTCTCCCCTTTTCCTACTATTGGTCATTCTCCTCCATGGTCCAAATTCTTGTTTTCACTTGTATTGCCTAGTGTATTTCTTTACTCACATACTTGGCAATACTCCTTTGACCTAATCCCCATGCATGTGTTTTGATGTCAGGTGTTGATGTCAAGAAGAATGTCATTGTGACTATTTCTTCTGATAAAGGCCTGTGCGGTGGAATTAACTCAACCTCTGTTAAGATCAGCAAGGCACTGCACAAGTTGAGTTCAGGTATTTATCTCATTGCGAAGCTAACCTGCAATGCACCTTCCTTCCTTCCATAGATACAGTCAGATCTCACCTCAAATTTCTTGATGTACTCATGCAGGGCCTGAAAAGGAGACAAAATATGTTGTATTAGGAGAAAAAGCAAAGGCTCAGATGGTTCGTGACTCAAAGAAAGATATTTTGCTAACCATATCAGAACTGCAGAAGAATCCTCTGAACTATACACAGGTTAGACCTTGCTTTTTCCTCAGAACAACTTGGGTATCTTATAGTGAAGCGTATATGTCCAGTGTACTCCCATGGACAAAAGATTTAGGATCCGTCTGGCTTAAGCAATTACTTTTTCAGGTCTCTGTGCTGGCTGATGATATTTTAAAGAACGTTGAGTTTGATGCACTGAGGATTATCTTCAACAAATTCCAATCAGTTGTCTCTTTTTTGCCAACAATGTCTACTGTGTTATCACCAGAGGTAAATGTTCCCTTTATTTCTGGTTTAGTCGTATGACTTTGTAGCTTTTGTGCTCTGGAATGATATGTAAAGCTTATAATTAGATTGTTGAGAGGGAGGCTGAGGCTGGAGGAAAACTTGGAGAACTAGATTCTTACGAGATTGAAGGAGGTGAAACAAAAGCAGAGATACTCCAGAATTTGGCAGAATTCCAGTTTTCTTGTGTGAGTAATAAACCTGGGTCAAACTACTTTCTGTGCCTTAGACCTCAGTGGGTGATATGAACCTCTATGAATTTCTTTTGTCTCCTTTAGGTTTTATTCAATGCGGTTTTAGAGAATGCTACCAGTGAGCAAGGAGCAAGAATGTCTGCCATGGACAGCTCCAGCAGAAATGCTGGAGAAATGCTTGACCGCCTCACTCTTACTTATAACAGGTCTATTTATACTCCTCTCTGCTTCGAACGTTTAAATATGTCCTTAAGGTTCACCTTGTATAAATTGGAAACAAGTTTGCATAATAAAGAATACTCTTGGATGCCATTGATATATTTTGCTTGAAGAAAGAAAAAAGAAATGCTAGCCGAAACAGAATGATATTGCATGAATTGCATATCAAGTAGAAATGCCAGGTTCTTGCTTATTAGTTGGTTGGAGGGATCTCGCATCAAAATCATGCAATACGATTGGCTTGATCTGATAGGGATCATCTTAGTATTGCCCTCAAGATGTTAGATATTTGGAATGATTGGACAATCCATATAAATTATATCTCAACCTTGTGCAGTTAAAAGAGTTTTATATTCTCCTATTTGTGGAACTGATATATCTCATCTGTTGGAATGACCAGGACACGTCAAGCATCTATCACAACTGAGCTCATTGAGATTATTTCTGGAGCATCGGCATTGGAGGGTTAATATCCGATGAAGTGATTCCTCCCTTTTGTCTATTTCATTGTCGAGTTGCTAAGAGCTATATTGCCTGCGCGGAATAAAATTAACAGTGGCGGCTTCATGCCAATGATGAAGTGATTCCTCCCTTTTGTCTATTTCATTGTCGAGTTGCTAAGAGCTATATTGCCTGCTCGGAATAAAATTAACAGTGGCGGCTTCATGCCAATGATGAACAGATTGTACCTTGTTTGCATAATCATTCTTGTTGAGATTTGAGAGCCTTAAGGGAAAGCTGTGAATGGTGAAACAAATGGCTTCACAACTTCATACCATTTGTTTCTCTGGAACTGAAATCATATATTCAACCAGTTTATCTTTCAGTCTCTCATCCCTATCTGCCAAGCATTACAATGGTGTTATAATTCTCCATGGTGTATTGTTATCTTTCTGTGAGACAAAAAGGAAGTTTTCTGTGGAAAAGCTGCATCTTCCAATTTGCCAGGTAATCCGTAATGATCAATCCCCGAGTCAATTCAAATGAAATTTACTACAATATGTCATGGTTGCACCACCAATGACAGATTTTACAATGATTAATACTTGTTATTGTTATATGATTTTCGTGATCCTGTATTGCTGCTATATTATGGATGTTTGGAACGAGTAAATAAGGTATGGCTGTACACTTTGTGTATCCATGAAACAAATAAAGCCAATTGTTCTTCCCAAATTCCATCCTGCATCCGCTCACGAGTAACTCCATACTATGGAGCTTGTGCAAGCAAAAATTTGCCAAAATCCTTGAATTTTGATTTCCTGATTAGTAATGCTCCTTGTGGAACACAAATCTGGTGGACGTTTTTGTGGAGAATTTGATGCACAGGCCCTCCAACTCCCTTGCCAACCCGGATGCCCCACAGTAAAAAACACCTGCAAGGTGAGGTTAGAGATGGTTACCAATCTGCACACAGCCTGAATAGGAGATGCCAGCAGACCCTGTACGAGTCCGATGTTTTGTTGGGAATCAAGAATTGATGGATACTGTGACCAAAGCAATGAGTAATCTTCTTTCTCTTTTACTGCATTATCCACCCTTCCTCCTTTAGAAACCTTGTATTGTGTCATTTAGTGCAGAAGAACCAGCAGTAGTTTTCCATTAACTGACAAGGATGGGAAACAATGAGAAGAACTTGTGTTCATTGGATTTTCATCCTCTACTCACCGATCCTCGCTCCTCTGTGCCTTCTTGACAGCTTTGAGAAGATGCGGGGCCAATTCGGCCGGGAAAAATGAGTCCGGACCTGCGAAATCACAGAGGTACCATTACAACTTTCTCCACTTACCAGCTCAGCTATAAATTGTAGAAGACGGGCATGGCTCTGGTGGGAGTTTACTTACCGGAGTTCTGGAGATTATGTCGGTGCCCCTCTTGACATGATAAATGATTTGCAAGGCACTCAGCAACGCCGACCGAGCATCCTCCTCCTTGTGCATGCAGGACAGGAAGCTGTGCACCTCCACAGCCCACTGCACCTGGCTGGTCTTCTTGTATACATCTCTGATGAAATCTCCGAACCAGCTAAAGGAACTCTGTTCTCGCGTAACCCAGTATAAGTATGCCTTTGATGGACCCCTCGGGAGGCCAATAGCTCCATCTTGGATCTGTTCAAGATGAAGATTCACCGACCACAAACAAGAACACACGGGTGCCGGGAAAAAAAGAAGGCAAATGGATCTACAATGATAAATGATCAACAATTGACCTTCGAGTTTGTCTTGTGAAGGATATCCTTAAGGATGCTGATGAATGGCGTGGCTCCAATGCCGAGCCCAATGAGAACCACCGTGTCGTACTTGACGTAGTCTTGAGAGGCACCTCCATAAGGCCCGTCGATGTATAATTGTGGGTACTCATTAGTCCTAGAAATCAAAGCCTGTAAATAGGGGAAAGGGTCATAGCATTCATTCTCAACAGAGTCATTTCCTAAGTCAAGCAGGTTTTACCTCTTGAAAGAGACTGTAGAGATGATAACTCCAGTCTCCGAGTGTTCTTATATGCACACCCAAGCAGTCCTCACTCGGGCACGAACTCAAGGAAAAAGGGTGCCTGTGGAAGAAGAGTAAGAGAGAGGTAAACAGAAGAATGGAAAAATCTATGCACAAGCAATGTAAATGTAGTGGTTTGAAAAAGTTGCACCATTCCAAGGGAGAAATTTGAGGACATTGAACAAATATACACATCCCACTGCTGTACACAAAACCCTCCGGCTTGCTGAAGGATAGGTGCAGGACTTTTCCTGGGTAAGCGGTAGCCTGCATTTCCTCAAGAAGGTTTTATAAGTTACACCATGATGCGGACCAGAGGCTCGATCATATACACAGGACTGACTGAAGAACAGACGGTGTCTCAGGTACCTTCAGGATCTTCACATCATAGCATCCTGACCTCACAGCTCGGAAGATCCTCTCCCCTGTATATAGCAGCACCGGAAACGCTATGTACATCCATGTCTGCATCAATATGGAGAATAATATAATGGAAGGGAGCATTTGCAGGCATGAATGAACAGGGTGATATGCTGGCTTGGCTGAAGAAAGCGTCGAGATCCATTGTGAGCTATAAAATTTACCGTCTTCTCGATCACGTTGCTGGTGAGGAAGAGGAACATGGAGTGGACTATCAGGAGAGCATACACGAACACGAACAGGTGGTGGGAGTACCAGAAGGTATTGTAGCCAGTGACATGGCGGAGTGACCTCGGGAGTGTCGGGGACTGGCGGCGCGGCCACCTAGTGGCCAGGATGAAGGCGATTGCCATCAGGACTACCATGGCTATGCCCGTTGCAACCTCGGTGGTGGCCAGGATCTGGATGTAGGAAGGCTGGTGGTAGCCGAACCTGGCGGCGATCGTCTGCCGGAAAACCGACCTGTCCGATCCACTGATCCTCGGAAAATCACATGCTAGGTGCATCCCGCCGTGTAGGACCACTCCTATCACTATCCCGCCTGCTATTAACTACGTAGATCCAGAGATACAAATCCTTATAGGAGGTCAGATTGGTTACTGGCAGAAAATACGACAGTCAGCAAAGATTCACCGTCACCTTGTGGAAGTTGATGTTGTCGTTGAAGGGTATGACCGAGCTGATGCGGCGGTTGGTGCGGAGCCATGTGACGGTGTTGCGGCAGACGGGGAGGAGAATGACGGCCATGTTGAACTTGAGAGTCTCGGCGGCCCCTTTGGCGGTGCAGACGCAGTAGCCCATGACCTCGTACGCCATCCTATGGCGGTACTGGATGAACTTCCACGTGAAAAGCGCGAGGCAGACAGCGAGCCAGAGGAAGACGATCCACAGGCGCCTCCAGTGGGCGCGGAGGATGGCCTCCGGCGGCGATATGGGGTTTCCGGCAGGACTAGGGGGGCCGTAGCCGCCGCGGCTGAAATTGTCGCGGGAAGTCACCACCGAATGAGCGGGTGTGGTCAGAGACTGGTCCTTGGAGAGGCCTAGCTTCAGCAGTGTCTCCACCTGGGGTAGCTACAATAATGCAACGCAAGCCCAACAATAAGAATATCATCATCAGCGATCCATCTTCTACAAACTGATTCAGATTTCACTGACCTCTATATAGCCCAGTTTTTCAGTATCCAGAGAGTTCATGATCAGAGCTGAATAATCCTCTGCTTCTTCGTGGGTTAGTGAGAGCTTGTTTGTGGAAGCACTTAACAGTATCATCTGCAGAGTTTTCCAAAATATCAACAGAAACTGAAATGCAAATTATTTTACCCAAAAAGGGTGGCAATTTCTTTCTTCAAGGACGATTAACCTGCTTTAGATCCAACTGGTCGATGCTTCCATCTGCATCTCTGTCGCACCTGACACGGGGAAAGTATATATGTTTAAAAATGTAAATTGATGCGTTGGTCACATATTCAATCTAGTAGCACTTACATGTCAAAGAAAATCTGGAGCCTGGAATAGTAGCAAGGATCAGTGAGGCGGCACCAGAAACTATGAAGCTCTGTTTTGGTAATATCGGACTTCAGATCTCTCCGTCCCCTCAGAGCCCTCAGAAGCTCTTTAGCAAACTCTGGTGATTTTTGCATATCTACAGTCCACCCAACATAGGTATACATATACACTACTTGAGATGCCTCGGAATCACCGCATCGAAAAAAAACTAGAAATAAAATAATATATATATGATTTGTTTAATGTATTTTATGCTGTAAGTGAAGTGTAGGTGATCTATGTTGACTAAAGTCCGATGCATCATGAATCATGCTTGAAAAAACAGGGAGGGAGTGATTGACTGGCTTACCTACACAGAATGCAAATTCCGACCAGTTCACCGTCGGTTCACCCCGCTCCCTGTAGAGGGAGATCCGGTCGTACCGGGCCTCGACCTGCCTCCACTCCCTCGCAAAGCCCGGTTCGATGAACCGCAGCCTCTCGATGGAGAAGCTCCCCGAGGAGGCACCACCGCCATCGAGGGGGAGCTGGACAGATCGGTTCTCAGCACCCTCCTCTGTCTCAGCCTCAGCTGCATGGTGAACTGGTGAAAAAAATGGAAACGGGACGACACTCGCGCTGCAGGAAGAAGACGAGGAGGACGGAGAGGATGATGATGAAAGGCCCGACGCAGAGTATTGCTCTGCCTCCGGCGACTCCATCCTTCTATGCCTCCGTCTCGTAGCAGTTCTATCCCTTATAAACCTCTGAATAGTATTGAAAGGGAAATGAACAAAAGCTGGTTCTGTTTTCCCTATGAATGAAAGGACATAGAAAGACAGAGTGCTCGGCAACTATTCAAAGAAGGATCCTTGTCTCAGTTCAAAAGGTTTTCATTTTCTTGCTGGAATTGATTTTGGGTAACTATGAGGGAAAGAGAGAGAGAGATTGGTTGGTTGAATCTGTGGGGTTGTTTGATTCGGTAGAGAATAATATAACTGTGAGAATGGAACAGAGGAAGTTTGGTTAGAGAAAGGGAAGGAGATTAGGAAGAAAAACAAGGAAAGTGAGACGGATATGGATAGGGAGAAGGAGAGGTGAAGTGATTGATCAGTGGGGAGGAGAGCAGGTGGAGGGTAGAGAGGGAATAACCTTGCATGGGAATCAAACCTTAAAATGAAAAGGTTATGATTTCTGGGTGTCCCCTGCACATTGCAGCCTGCAAACCCTGTTTCCCCTCCCCCTCCCCCTTTACAGAAAAGAAAATGATCCAACTCTGTAGGCTTTCCAAAACTTAATACAGAGCACATTTGCGACTTTGTTTTCTTACAAGTGAAGGTACTGCACTAATGGAACAAAGCCTACAACTGATGGCAATAACAGGGCGCTGCCTCCATGAAAATCCAGGGTAGGTGAGAGCAGCTGATGCTTCAAAATGGAAAGCTTCATAAATAAGTTCCTTTTGCTTTAGTTAGTATGCCATATCCGGTAGGGTAGAACATCCATTCTATAATAATTCTGCAGAAGTATGGCCTGAGAATGTAGTCTCGGATCCGGTTTACCATCATCATCAATCATTCCTTACAGGAAAACCAAACGCAGAAGGGCCAAAACTATCATTTTTTTACCGTCCCCTTCCCAAGTGTTTTTTTTACAACAACTTCAAAAGGTCAAAGAAAGACGAACAGTTCTTCCATGTAGATGTACCTCCGATGAGCAAGATTCTTAGCTTCTGTAACTCGGATCCCACCCCTGCTTTTTTCACTTCCTCTTTGCTAACTGGAACGACTTCTTCAAGAATTGTTTGGAGAGGTGGTCGTTTCGATGGCAGAGCACCCTCAGTATTGTGTTCGGGTCCGACCGGTGCCACCTCCTTGTCGTCGGAGGCATCGGCAGCTTCTGCCCCAGCATTCCGATGCCGCCCGCCTCGCACGTTACGATGGTGAAGTCTTCAATGAGCTGCTCCGTCGGCTGACCCATCAGGGCGATCACCCCTTCCACGGACTCCGCATCCCTCTCCACCGTCTCGTCGGGGACCAGCCCCTCGCTGCACGTGGAGATCACGCGCTTCAACCCCGCGAAGTCCTCCTTTATCATCTTATAGTCCGACCGGTAGAAAACCCTGTCGTTCCCTCCGGCGAGCAGCACCATCAAGAATGCCTCAAAGGACACCTTCATCACCTCCCTCATGGCCTGCGGCTGGGCCCTGTCCGTGAGCGTCACGCACATCAGCGCCAGGTTCTGCTTTAGGATCCTCAGGATGGGCTGGATGCGGGCGGTGGTCACCCCGCCGGTGTAGAGGCTCTCGTAGAAGGCGGAGCTGGAGTCTAGGAAGATGAGGCGGTAGGCGGCGACCTCGCACACGTGCTGGCAGGCCGACTGTATGGACGACTTGGCGACGTCGAAGTAGTAGGAGGAGTTGCCGCCCTGATGGCGGCGGCGGCGGTTAATGAAGCGGCTCCGGGCGGGGGAGACGCGAGGGGACAGGGTGAGGGTCTTGTTGAGGGAGTGAATGTAGGTGAGTAGATAGTGCAAGCTGTTGAGGCGGATGTATATGCGTTGGGTACCGCGGCTGGTAGACGGGCGAGGGCTGTGGCCGTCGTTCGAGGCACCACAAACGCTACCGCCGTTCAGGGGGCGATCATCCACGGGGAGGATGCTACATGGGGCGGCTCTCTTGAACAGCTTCATGAATCTCGAGTCCCGGTGGCATCGGGTCAGTGGTGGAAGAGAAGGCAAGTAACTCTGCTTCGATCCTTCATAGCAGAAAAAAAATGTACAAAAGGTTCTAGCCGCCCTTTCAAAACCAGCGCAAGCAGAGAGAATAATTAGAGAAAGCTTGCTTACCGCAGGAAGCGGCGAAGGAGATGTAGTCCTGAAAGAGGTGGCCGAGGTCATCGGCGAGATCTTGAATCAAATCCTCGGTGATGCCGATGGGAAGCTCGAAGAACTCCTCCACGGTTTCCTTGACTGTCTTCATTAGCTGCACTGCTGATTGGGCATATGGCTCCGTCTTCGACTTTGGGTTCCATGTCTAGAAGATGAACTCTTTCAAAATCTTAAACGTCTATAATGATAACTATGTTTATGCATGCAATCTTCTCCAGAACTATTACCTCCACTTCTCTGGCCCTTCGCAGACAGTCCTTCCCCTTCTTCATCTTGTCATCGATCCACAGTTTCAACAGCTTGAGTATGACCGAATCAACATCGTACGGCACCATCTCCCTGACGATCGCCTTCCCGCTGGCGCCCTCGTCGCTGTCGGTGGAGACGTCCTCGACGACCATCTGCACGAGGAAGTTCTCGAGCTTGCCGGCCCTCTGCAGGACGTCGACGCAGTCGCGGGTGAGCTTGACGGGACCGCACAGGAACTGCTTTAGCAGCTTCTCGTAGCAGTTGTGGAGGACGACGGCGGCAATGCCGACGGCGTTGGGATGCCACTTCTTGAGTATGGGGCTGAAGTACTCCCTCTCCCTCAGTGCCAGATCCTCCGTCTCCTTCGCCAGCTGAAGCAGCGCCTCGCTCGCCTCGTGCCTCGACTCCACCGTGTGCCTGTAGTTCGTCGTCTCCAGTATCTGACACCAAACAACATCCTCACTTCATCAAACCCTAAGCCAAATCCAACATCAACGTAAAAACCTTTTTTTTGTCATGTATCATCACCATCGCCGTCACCTTTGTAAACGCGTTATCCAGAGAAGATCTTATGCAGTAGGCGACCCGATCCATGGATGATCCCTCCTCCGAATCGCCCTTGGGATCGTTACCCCCTTCCAGCCCAGACAACGGGACGTCTTCTCCCATGATCTTGGAGACTGTGATGGCTAGCGGGAGGATGTTCTCGATCAGGCCGATGGTGCCCCGCTGGAAGTAGTCATGGTAGTGATGAAGCCTCTTCACCGACCAATCCCTCATCGACGACAGCACCGACGACAGTATCCTCATGAATATGCCCTCCCGCCCGTCCGGCCTCCGGACGTCCTTGGACACCTCCGATAGCATCGCGTGGGACGCGTGGAGGAGGTCCGGCTCCATCTCCGACGTGGCAACGTACTGGTGGAACAGCGCCCATGCGAAGCACACGTTGTGGATTGGCCTGGTTATCCCAAGGGTCGACCACGTCTTCTTCATGAGCTCGAAGAGCTCGTCCACCTCGTCCAGCACCGCCGTCTCGTCCCTCACGTCGAAGACCGACTGCAGGAGTGCCATGTAGATGTGGATGTTCAGGGGGTATCCGTCCGCCCAGTGGCAGGAGTCTGGTGCCGCCGTCCCCGCCGCCCCGCTGGTGGACCTCCATGCCAGCGAGACGACGGAGTTGCAGAGAGTCCGCATCGAGTCGGAGTACTTGCTGGTGTCGAGGGGCCGTGATTCGCCAGCCCTGATGACTTCGTGGAGGCGGGCAGCGACGGCGTTGGACTTCTCGATGGGGATGGAAGGGTAGAGGAGAAGGCCGAGCTCGAGCACCTTCAGCTGGCGTCGCTGCCAGGCGTGGTACTCCTGTGAATCGCTGAACTCCGACGACTTGATGTGGCGGAGCAGCTCCAGCGGAAGCACTATCGTCTCCGCTCGTCGTCCAGTCTAAACTCACAAACCACACAGACATATGATCATATATATATATATATATAGTTTTGGATATTGCAGCAACATAATTGTACTTACTTGCCCAACAAGGGTTCTCGTGAGAGTCTTCCTTAGCCTATTATCACTTTGCTCAGTCACCCTCATCTGCTGCCTCATGATCTCGGCGGAGGTGAGCGGTCTCCTCGTCCTCGTCAAGGGCACAGTCTGAACCAGCCCTACCGAGCTCAAGGGCCCACTACCGCCGCCGCCTCCACCAGCGCTGTGCCAGCTCGGCGAGGTCGGGTTGTTGGTTGCCCCGGCTCCCGTCCGTCCCGACGTCATCCTCTTGGAAGGCGATCTCCTCAGCATCTTCAGCCCCAGGGCCTTCTTCACCCGACTAGTTGGAGCCATCCCCACCCCGCTAGCCCGCGGCGTTCCTGAAGAGCCCATCCCTCCATCTCCACCGCCGTTTCCACCAGCCTCTTGATGAGACGATAAGTGGAGACCAGGAACACTGCGGGTGCTAAACCCAGGGGAGGATCGGCACGAGGTGAAGAAGATCTCGTAAGCGGTCTCTCGGATGGAGTCGCGGTCGAGGCCGTCGATGAATCCGAACGGCCACTCGAGGTCCTCGAGGGAGGCGGCAGCCGGGGCAGGGGAGTGGTTGAGGGATACGTGGTCAGCGTCGGAAGGGTGGTGGGCCGCTAGAGGACCAGAGAATAGGTCCCTTCGGCTGCTGGCCATTGCCGGAGGGAGAGAGCAATCAAATGTCGGGCTGGATAAAGCAAGGGAAGAGGTTGTTCATACACTCACGGACAACGACAAAAGGAAGAAAAAAAGATAGCTTTGGTTCTGTTTTTCGTTTTTTGTTTTTTGTTTTTTATAAATTTAGAAATCACTTTTGCTATCATTGCAATGGATAAATATAGAAAGTATGAGTTTGTTTGGACAAAATTAGTCACAGATAGGGAGAGAGAGAGGATCAAGGAACAGGAATGGACCACCCCACACTTGATTTCCTGATATTTCTCTGACAAAATTAGTACATTTGAAGGGTTGGAGGGCTTTAGTGGAATTAATTGAAGAGAATGGAACAGTGCCATCTCCATTCCACTACCACCTTGAGTGAGTGAAGTGAAGGAGTGGCTTTTACCCTCCTCCAGCCAGCCCCATTGGTTGTAGCTGTGGCCTTTCCCTAAGATGAATCACAGAAAAAATGTAAGGTTCTGATGGTAGGTGGGGGTGGGTGTTGATGATTCTCCCACCTCCATATTAACACCTTTTTTTATGCTCAATCAAAACAGTGGGCTGAAAACTTGCAGGTTCACAAGTACTTGATGGAATGAGGAACTTCTGGGGGGTGATCCATTCGACACCTTTTTAGCCTTTCTGCAATTTCCCAAATGCATCTGCTGAGGAGGCTGAAGTTGGTGCCTTTGTGGGGTGGAAGTTGTTGTGGGCATATTAGATCGATCTATCTATCTATGTGCAAGGCACTCTTTGTGCCTTCATCATTTATTTGAACTTTCTGCTTTTGCTGCAACTCCTTGTCACATTACTGAAATTGTCCCCCTCTTTGTGTTTCTTCTCAACTGACCGGGCTCAAACTAACCCAGTTCCCTAGTCCCGATAGGCCTACAGACATTAATTCCATCCATGTCTTCTTAGACCCTTTTGAGAACATGCACTTTAAAAGAAAAAGAAAAAGAAACCAACCAACTACATGGGTCATCCCTGTCCGTTGGAGGGTGCATTATTTTGAAGATGAAGAACAGAAGCCATCCCCATCACTCCCCATCACATATTTCCAGCTGTTCCCATACTACCTGGATTGAGTGATTTGGAAGATAGTGGTGGGTGATACGAGGGGTGATCATTCGGTAGCTCTAGCTGATGATGAGAAAGAACACTATGCTTTACTACAATAAAAGATAATCATCCAGTTCACCAAAAAACAAGGTGCAATGCACTCAGTCAAATACCAGAAATTAGAAATTGCCCAACTCTTTAAACAATGCATTATGGTGGGTGGCTTTAAATGCACATGGAATTAACAGCTTGGCAAAGGTTGATTCTCTTCCATTAAAGCGGCAATATTATCTGCCTCATTTAATTTTGTTCGAATTAAATTTTTTGGATGGAGGAATTCACATTAATTTCATTTTCCCAATTTTGCTTTATGACGCCACCATGAAATTTCCTATAAGACACGTTTCATTTCATGATTTCTTTCAGATTTAAGGTTTGCCATGGAGGGATAAAGGTTTCATTTTTTTTTATTGTCTAATTGATTTTCTGTGCTCGTTCTTTCATCTCCCTTCAATTGAGAGTCTTTCCAGCTGCTAGTTGTGACCTCTGCAATCCTGCATCTATTTCGAAAGCTGGGTGGGCTTTCATTATTACCTTTGCTTACCTCGACCGAGAAAACATCTCATCCCATAAAGTTGACCGCTTTCTGTCATTTCCTCCGTTGAAAAGCGGCTAAAGCCATTGACTGTCTAACGTTCCAGCTCTCGCCCCCGACCTCGTTAATGGCGGGGCGAGACTGGTTCATCTGATCGATGGTATACAAATTAGAGTGTTGTCTTTAGATGGGTGATATGCTGGGTGTCTAATTAATGTTGAAGTTGTGGCTTTGTGGATTAGGAGGTCTACATCTACAGGGAGAGGAGACCCTGTGCAGCTATTCCATGGTAGGCATACAAAGTTCCGTAATTTATTTCTCTTAGCAGATTTGTTATTGCAGAAGATCTTATGAGGGTAGTTTCGCAGGTAGAAGTTGGAATACTGAACAAGGCTTCTGAATGTTGCTCTGACATCACCTTACATCTGAAAAAGTGAGTTTATGCACCTATAGAAGAATCAAGAGATTTTGCAGCTGGGGAATCATCTAAGGAGTTCCTCTCTTTTCGTTTTAAGACAAGATATAGAATTCAGTATTGTTGGGTTTTCAGACAAGATACAGAAATCAGACAAAGGTACTGACATGCTTTTTCATCTCATGCATACAAGTAGTGCAAACAGGAAAAACCAATGTGGTGGAATTTGGCTAGCTTCCTCTTGAAATGGATTTCTGGGTAGTTGCAGTGGCTGCTGGTGCTGGATGTTTAGCTAAGCACTTGAGAAGCTCCTCCATCAACAACTATGGTTTATCAAAGCTATTATATGATGTATCCTCTTTTGAAGACCAGGAATTACATGACTACTCTAACCACAATATGGCACAACGGAAGAAACTAGAAAATGATGCTTCTCCAAGTAGAGTGAACGCTTCACACGAGGAAACCTATGATATGCCTCCGTCGAACCGTGTTTCATCTGCAGATTGGGCTTCTCCCTCCAGATTGGATGATCAAGCAAGTGCCAGACACTTGCAAGACTACAATGCATCTTTTGAAGCCAGTGTACCACAAGACTTTTCAAGCAAGCAATCAGAGATGGAGGATTACAATAGGATGAGCATGATTAGTAGTGATCAAGAAAACTCAGAAGTTTCTGTGCCACTAGCAGGAGAAACTTCCACTTTTTATGGCTATCCTAAGCATAGATGGACTCTTCGAAGTAGATATCTCCACAGACAATTTCTTAAGCCTCAGAGTTCACTTGAAAGTTGCCTCGTGGCTCAGTTATATAATCATATTGCTGAAATGGGGAATTTTTCTCGCAGTTGCCTTATGCCACCAACCTCTCCGAGTTTAAGACCCTTGATTGTTGCTAATGGGAGCAGTGTAATCAACATGTTCATTGATCCTTCATTGGAGAAAGCTAGAACCGAGGTGAAGAAATCATGTCAAATCATATCTGAAGGGGGCAAGGTTGTACTGGGTGTTCCCCCCCTACCAAATTGTGGATCTTCAAAAGTGATTAAACATATGCATAATAGGACAGGAAAGGAGAAGAGTATTGGCAGCTCTAGAAGCATTACCACTGAAAAGGGTATTCTTCTTTCTTGGATCACTTGTATGTATGTCTATCTTAAATTCACATTGCCTTTGTCATTGCAAGTTAGGGAATGTTTTTCTTCAACTTTTCTGAAAAGAGGTCAAACTGTGTCTGTGTCTTAATTATTGCAGACATTTGAAGTATTGAGTCCCCCAGGATATTTGTGTGTTCACCATTCCAAATGGCACAACTGTAGAATTTCTTGACTGATTGTTTCTCCTGATTCAACCAGTAAAATTGCATTGACTTTTGTTCCAGAAAATCATTTGCCTTCAACTTCCTGGTCATATCAGGGACACCAGGTGGGACTACACTGCTCTGCATTGGGATTTCTCTGGGCGTCATGTTTTCTATTTTAGCTAATAAGAAGGAAGTAGACAAACTGAAGGAGCTCTTGAAGCAGACCGAGAACCTGGTTCAAGACCTGCAGGATGAACTTGAGTTGAGGGATTCATTGACAGTGAAGGAGCTAGCATGCGAGACTTGTGAATCTCTGGATGCTCATAATAATTCCATGCATGGCACTGCCTGCAACATCTTTTCTACTGAGCAGTTCATGGAAATTCATACAAGGTGTACTGGTATCGAGAGGGCAAGCATGAATACTGACTCTATGACAAGGATCGAGATTGAACTTGAAGCAGAACTCGAGAGATTGGGGCTGGACATCAAAGCTTCTAACTTGGAGAGTAGAATATCAGATGCTGAGGTAAACATAAAGATGTGGCAATTCTCTACTTTTATATCAGCAACTTCACTTTGGAAACTGAGAATTCCTTTTGTTCCTTCATCTCCGTGCCATATTTCCTTTTTAATATATTTTGTTCCATCTAAATTTCAGCTGTTAAGTTAAGTTCTTCATCCTATCCTAATATTCATTTCCCACAATATTCAATTCCTGCAGGACAAAAGGCAATGTTTACTGATTCCATATTTTTTGTTGCAATAGTCCTGATTCAGATTTCCCATTATGACTAGACTAGCATTGGGTTCACATTAGTTTCCTTTCCTTTGCAGCTCAACCCAGTCTTTGATAAAGAAGATTTTGCCGAGGGAGAGTTTAGATCTGAACGGGATTACACGCAGAATGGCGAAAATCAAAGATATTCTAGCAGCACCTCGACCACTCACTCCGTAAACTATGCTGTTTCACCCCGGGAGCTTAGCCTTCATTTGCATGAGCTCATTCGGACAAGACTTGAAGGCCGAATTGAAGAACTTGAGTTAGCTCTGCAGAATAGTCAGAGGAAGGTTCAGCTTCTTGAATCATCAGCCTCTGAGAGACAGAGGAAGAGTCCCATGATCAAGGATCTCTGTCCCGTTGATCCTCATCTTCCTTCTCCGGATCCCCTGGTGATGAGCCTCTCAGGGGATGCTCTGACAGCCTATAATGAGGCCTGTGAGGAGCTGATGAAGTTTGAACCAGAGGCAGATGAATCCCCGTCGAGTCTTTATGATCGAGAATGCTCAGCAAAGGGGCAAAGCAGGGTCCAGGAAATGGATAACATGTACTTAATGGGCTATGAGAGCAACGACTCTGAAGTTGATGCTGAAAACGAGAGACTATTGATCAAACAGATCATTGAGAGGACCAAGAAGGGTTCTCCTGCTATTATGAATGCTTTATCGTGTATAGATAAAGATCAATAGTGAAATCCAACTGGAGCTTTTGTTAGTGAAGCCTAAATTTTGGTCGTAACTTTTAACCACCACTTGTTTGAGGGTGGACTCGGACTACACATTTGCAATGAACAGAAATTGGAAGCTGTTGATAGCAAAATTTAACTCTGGGAGTCTATGGTGTTCCCCTTGTTTAAAAGGAAATAAATTTGATAACCAATGGGGGAATTCAGAGCTAATGTATATCAATCAATACATAAAATATATTTTGGTTTCCAGATCTTGCATTAGAGAGATAGATGATCAACCAGTCAAATAGAATACATGCAAAACTTTAGGATGCAAGACATCATTTCCTTTTTCTCATATTGATCTTTCCAGGAGGATATTGCTATGCCCTTGTTGTCCTCATCGAACGACTACTCTACCCATCATCACAAATCAGCTGTAAATGACTGGCCTCAGTGCTTGTAATCTTGCAGTTGCAGCTATAGAACATTCGGTGGCCAAGGAAACTAATAAATGAACGAAATTTCCTTTTGCGTGATCCGAAATCTTCATCGAACCTCACATACCCACCGCCAAGAACATGAATTGATCCGATTTCCGCGCACCCAATGGCCCAACATCAAAGACCCAGAAGCAGCATCAATCTTGCTAGGCGTCTTGTTCTATGTTCTGACCCCTTTGGTGCTTGAGATCTTCATCCTACAATTATCTTCAAACCTGTGGATGTTCTAGGCCTCAACTTTCATTGAATCTGTACCTATAGTAACATCGAGTAAAATGGATACAGATGATTCACAAGCTTGCAACAGATCATTGCAATTCTTCTCCACGTTTTTACCCAGTGATGTAAGGACCTCATAATGAACTTTAACTGGCTTTACATGACCTGAATTTCAGTACTGGCCATAAGATGTAGATACAGCCACATATACGTGCAACTAAACAACAGTGAAAATTTTGTTATAGCTATCTCTCTGTCTGATCACTGACGAGACACATAACACACAGCAATTTACACACACTACAATATCATGGAATAGAAAAATGGACCATAAGTGAAAGAAGAAGGCAAGAGACTAGACAATTAAAGCTTTCACAGCCTCATCTCCTCCTGGAAGAGCCTAAAGATCTTGTTGATCCTTCGAAGAAATCCAGCACCAAGTTCTCCAGTTCATCCCCATTATACCTGATGTACTGGTCTCCAATCTGGGCGAAGTTTCTTCCAATGAAGCCCCGGTAGGCTTGAATGACTTTCTGAGAAGTTGAGATGTGGAGATCTTCCCGGAGCTGAGAGTCGGGAACAACCCACCCTGTTTGGCTTTTATAGATCTCCTCAAAGGCTGCAATGAATTTATTGCATCTACTCCTGTGTGAAGGCCTATGAAAGGGGCTCACATCCAGCTCCACATGGTCCTTGAGAAGTAAAAGAGCTGAACTCCAAGTGGTTCTGATGTAATCATTAGCATGGCGATGCAGATTCCCAATCAGCCTCCTTATCCACTCATCACCAAAATATTGCCTGAGTTCAGAATCTTTGATCTTCTGAACCATGTAGTTGATGTTATTCATCAGGAAAATGTGCTGCATTGGCTCACCCTTTAAGAACTTTGATCTGTTCTCGAGGTTCTCTTGAAGAAGAGAAGCAAGTAGTCGGGCATGCTGAGCCAGTGGACAAGAAACGTATGAAGAAATTTCTTCCCCGTTTTCTGGTTCAGGTGAACAATCCAGTCCATCAGCTTCTAGGTCGTGGAGAAGGAAATTGAGGGTCTCTCTGTACGTAATTAGCGTCTTGAGGTAGTTCATTGTGTAATTTGTGAAGCGGTGAATGCCACTGGAAAAGGGCTTCCTTGGACGGTCAGAAACAACGCAGTTCCTGAACTCAGAAAAAGATCCCTTGGCGTAGTCTGCTAGACGGGAGAGCAGCTCATGAAACTCAATCCCAATGCGAGACCCAGTCTCCTCATTGAACAAGGAGTCAATATCAAGCATAAGATCAGCAAGCACCTCATACATATCAAGGACGAGAAACAGCCTCTCAGGCTGTGGGGTTCCCATCGCAATAGCTTCACCGAAGTTTATGAATTGCCACATTGCACTACCTGCGATCTCAATGAAAATACGGTTAGGACTGACACGCCCAAACTCTCCTAAGATCTGGTCGCAGAAGCATCTCTCACTTCTGAGATAGACCCGGATGATGATCCTCAGAGCCCAGACCCATTTCTTCCCCTCACAGCTCAAGGCATTCTGATCCATTTTTAGTGTATCTTCCATGGTTAGCTGCTCCATCCTGAGGATGGCCAAGTACTCTTCTAGCGCATCCTTTCGGATGTTAACAAATGATCGACAAAATTCCTTATCATCCTCTGAAGCGAACATCACACTAGCAATAGACTTGATGGATGATATTGCTTTAGGGTGGATCAAATTGACCAAGCACTTATCAGAAGAACTGCCAGAATCATCTCCGGAAGATAGAGACTCGATTACATCCTCCTCGACGGAGATAAATGATTCATCATAAACAGCATCTTCCACATGAGAACGGAATGACATGTACTCGGGTGCAAAGCATTGCTTATGTTGAATAAGAATGTGCATCAGCTCTTGTTTGAGCTTAGACATTGCTCTCTGTAAGATATGATGAGCCCGAAGAGAGAGTTCTTTCTGCTTCCCATTGCTCAGCAGCATAGGATGACTCCCAATGGTTTTAACTATCTTTTGAATCTCAGTAACAGCATTGAGATAGCTGGAAGCTTCTGTATCCCCATGGTCCCATATCATCCCGAGTTCTGTTTCCCACCTCATAATAACCTCCCCATAATGCTTGATTTGCTCTTCTGAATCAATTAGCAACCACCCACCACATTCACCAAGTATCAACTTGTTAGGCAGGCATGAATTGAGATCAGAAAGAACCTTCTTTGTATCATCAGTCAGGTTCCTGCATGCCTTCAGTGCCATCATGATATGCTTAGCTGCCGCTGCAAGATGATTCTGCACTTCATGGTCAGTAGCAGTAGATTCACCATCTTCCATTTTGACAAGGGTTGACACAAAATTAAGAGAATGCCAGTATCATCATCAACCCTCAAGCCAAAATCTTGGTTTCCAATATATATTTGCAGAACTTTTCACTCCATTGCCCGATCAGAAACTTGTAAACTGCAGTTTTAAGCTATGAGAGACTGGTCCCAAAAGAAGAAGAGCATAGGCCGGGTTTCAGACAGAAGGAATCTAGAGAATTTGTGGTTAAGCTGGAGAGAATGAATGTTGGGGTGCCACATGAAGCAACTCTGAATGTTCAAAGACCAACTTTTGGCTCAGGGAAACAACATGAAAAGGAACTTTCCGCCTACTGCTCAATAGTATCATCAAAGACAAGGAGAAACAGGCTAGTACAGACTGAACTTGTACAAGATCCGAACCAAACTGGCTGTACGAGAACTTTAGAAGCTAAAGATTCCTAACGTTCCCGTCAATGAATCAGGGTTTACCTACATTAAAACATTAAATTCGAAATCAAACCCTGCCAAAAGAATCCCTATCAGAACCCTAAAGCAGCAAAGCCTACCCAAAAAAGATGGAACTGGAATCAAAGAGAGCAAACCGGGCATCAGCCGAATCAAAGCCTAAAGACTCAAACTTAGAGACACCATTCCAAAATCAAAGGGGCCTGTGGCGAGCGCGGCGGCCGGGAAAGTATGGGAAGTGAAGAAGCTGCCATCCGAGCTCGGGATCGAAACTGAGAGAGAAGATCGAGGTATTGAACCTGAACCACCCGCTAGTTCTTCTTCTTCTCTGCAAATTTCATTGTCAGAGAGAGAAGATCGAGGTATTGACTTTGACTTCATGAATTTAATTAGTACCGACCAGCTCCAATCCATTTTCATTGGACAAAGAGAGAAAAAAAAATACTGCGGTCCATAGCACCGCGGATTGACCATTTCCACGTCCCCTGGCCGGTAGGATGGAAGAAGAAGCTATTCAGATCATGGATGGTATATGCATGTACAGCGAAACCAGCTGACTTTGAGTTGATGGGCATCACCCTCCTGAATTCATGATAAAATTTCAGTATTTGTTTATTTTTTTGTCTGACTTTGGATGTCGTTGTTCTGTGTACACACACCAACAACTAAATGGGTCAACAAGTTCCGTATGGTCTGGTCGGGTCGGGAATCATGTGCACCATATCACGTCATCACGTTCCTTCTCTGTATTCTTCATTCAACAACCAGTAGTTGTACGGCAAGGAATATTATATTTTTAGTAATTGTTTGGACATCCCTTTCACAGTATAATCTGTTTAGTAGTCTGGCATACTTTGAACGCGAATCCGGCCTTTAAAGGCCCAAATTCATGACAAATGGGCCCACGTGGGCCGTGACGGACAGCCACCACCACTGCCACTAACTAGGCTAGGCCTAGGTCAGGTTTGGTGTTTTCTCTTTTAAGGTAAGAGAGAGAAATGGAGGATTTCAGAACCCGCCATGGCGCCATAAGAATTTATTCATAATAATCAAATTGCCGCCAAAAAAGAGCACTATACAAACAGCAGCGCATCGCGTTCGGCTCAGTGAGTTCTCGTATTCTCTTTTCTCCATTGATTCCAGAGGAGGGTTCAGATACCTTATTCTTTCTTCCATTAGTGATCGAGGTAGGGAACTGAAGGAGGGGTTGAGAGTGGAATGGCGAAGACAGTGACTCCTGATGCGATATCCATCATAAGATCCAACCCCACACCCGATTCTTCCGGTGACATCCCGGAACTCGTTGTTCAAGTTCTTGACCTCAAGTCCACCGGAAACCGTAATCGCTTCATGTTAGCTCTCTCTCTCTCTCTCTCATGTATCCATACATGCAAATTTTTTGATGTTTTGATTTGGAAAATTTATGCGTTCGATGTTTCTATGATATGACTCATAAAGGTGAATGCTCAATTTTACAGTATATACCTATCTGGTCTTTTTGTGTGTTCTCGTTCTCCTCTTAGATCAATATCTGCCTAGCTGCGATACAATAATCATGTTTTAATTGTTACGGTTTTCAACTCCGTTTACACTTTGACTACTCAAGTATCACCTCAACGATTGACCATTGATATCTACGTATATGATTCTTGGTAGACAATGTTGTCTGGATGGGCTTCTGAAGTAGCGTTCTGGCGATTAGATTCGGCAGATGCATCTGTACTTCTACTGTTATATAGTGTTTATTAACCTTGTTTAATTTCCCTAAATTTGATTATATGTTAATAAGTATTTCCTTTTTCTGATCAGTACTTGATTAAATTTTGTTTGTTTCTTGGCAAATTTCTGAAGCACTTTTGTTTTGGTTGTAGGTTCACAGCAAGTGATGGGAAGATGAAGTTAAAAGGAATTCTTCCAGCAACCATAGAATTTGAAGTGATCTCAGGAAATATTCAGAACCTGGGCCTCCTCCGGATTCTTGATTATACCCTGAATGATATCCCGAACAAGTCTGAGAAGTAAGCATCATTGGAAATATTATATGCCTTCCTAGTGATTTATTGGCAGCTCAGCTGATGGTGTTGGCGTGCAAATTTTCTGATCTGGTTTTGTTATTTCGATTTTTAGATACCTGGTTGTTCTCAAGTGCGAAGCTGTTTCTCCTTCACTTGAAATGGAGATAACAAGTGAGACAAATGAAGATGGGGTTCATATGAAGAAAAGACAAAAGACAGTGACTGGTGTTATGGTAAAAACTGAGATGGATGGAGAAGAAGAAGCAGAAACTCCTATCAAAAGAGAAGGTGATAGTATCCTTCTAAAGCCTAAGCAAGAGGTATTAACCAAGTCAGCTGTACAGATTATGCACGAGCAACATAAGAAGTGAGTCACTTGTCCTATATAAAAAGTTTCTTAACATTCATATGATTTTCTATTTTATGAGAAATGGTCAGTGGATTCATAATGTATTTTTTGTGATTTATGATTCAGTGTGGCCCCTGCTGCACGACTGGCCATGACAAGAAGGGTTCATCCCCTTGTCTCATTGAACCCTTACCAGGGAAATTGGACAATAAAAGTGCAGGTTACTAACAAAGGATTCATGCGTACCTACAAAAACCCTAGAGGAGAGGGTTGTGTCTTCAATGTAGAGTTAACAGATGAAGAAGTAAGTAGAACCCTGGTGTTATGTTCTACCATGCGGTTTTGTATTATCTTGAGTTTGTTAGTAGTTTACTAGAGCTGATAATTATTCTTCTTTTTATAGGGAACGCAAATTCAAGCTACAATGTTTAATGAAGCTGCCAAGAAGTTCTATGATAAGCTTGAAATGGGAAAGGTTTATTACATATCAAAAGGGACACTGAAAGTGGCCAATAAGCAGTTCAAGACAGTCCAAAATGATTATGAGATGACCTTGAATGAGTATTCTGAGGTGGAAGAGGTCAAGAGTGAAGATACTTTTATTCCTGAGATGAAGTTCAACTTTGTGCCCATTGATATGTTGGGTTCCTATGTTAATGGGAAGGATCTTATTGGTATGCATACACTTGCCTGTTGTAATATATATGGTTATGCTTAGCGTTGTAAAAGATACAAAACACATTTTGGTTTTGAGACATGTAGTCTTGCCATCCCAGATATTGTTGGAGTGGTACAGAGTGTTTCCCCAACTATGAGCATTAGGAGGAAGAGCAACAATGAGATGCTACCAAAGCGGGATATAACAATTGTTGATGCAACGTAAGCCTTTCATATTTCTTTATTCATGACAGTATAACCTCCTCCTTGCCATTATGCTGAATATCGGTTGATTTGGGAGTTTCAGGAAGAAGTCAGTTGTTGTTTCCCTATGGAATGACCTTGCAACGGGGGTAGGCCAGGACTTGCTTGATATTGCTGATAAATCACCTACCGTTGCCATAAAGTCCCTTAAAGTTGGAGACTTCCAGGGTAAAATGAGTTTCTTGTTTTGTTTTACAGATGGGTTTAGATGATACCTGCTTTTGATGATACTCCTATTCCCCTTTCAGGTGTATCTCTGAGTGCACTCAGCAGAAGCTTAGTGTTGGTGAATCCAGATATAATTGAGGCAAAGAATCTGAGGAGCTGGTGAGCATGTGTTGCAATTTCAGTGCTAATACTTTTCTTGTTGATAAGCCAATGGGCCCCAGTAATTGATGTTTGCTTGCACAGGTTTGATTCTGAAGGTAAAGGCACAGCAATGGAATCTGTTGGTTCTGGTGCGGTTTCCTCAGCAAGGGGTGGCGCAAGGTCCATGTACTCAGATAGGATTTCCATTTCCCATATAACCAGTAACCCCTCCTTGGGAGAGGAGAAGGTCAGAGTTGATCCTTTTTTCCCCTGAAAAAAATAATGGGTGAAATTTAATGCCATATATTAACTGTAACTTGTTTGTTGCATTATGGCAGCCTGCTTATTTCAACATCCGTGCATATGTCAGCTTCATCAAGCCTGATCAACCAATGTGGTACAGAGCATGCAAGACCTGCAACAAGAAAGTCACTGAAGCCATTGGTTCGGGATTTTGGTGCGAGGGTTGCCAGAAAAATGACGAGTCTTGCAGTTTGAGGTGCTGCTGCTAAAAACTAGACCTTTTCAGATTCTCCTTCCTGGACTTGGTTCCTTACTTTCTTTTCATGCTTACCTCTTGGCACAGGTATATAATGGCACTCAAGGCAACAGATGCCAGTGGGGATGGCTGGCTCTCAACCTTCAATGATGAAGCAGAAAACCTCATTGGGTACTCTGCTGATGAGCTTGATGAATTGAGATCACAGGTTGAAGAACTTTCTGTGAAGCTGAATCAAGCAGCAGAACCCCTTGTAACTAGTCCATCGGCTAATTCTCTCTTGCTTATATTTTGTAGGATTCTGAGGATAATGGGTACCAGTTGAAACTGAAGCAGGTTACTTGGGTTCCTCATCTTTTCCGAGTCAGTGTGGCCCTTCAAGAATTCAACAACGAGAGAAAGCAGAGGATTACAGTGAGGGCGGTTGCTCCTGTAGACTACGCAGCTGAGTCGCGGTTTTTGCTAGAGGAAATATCTAAGATTAAGGTCTGAGTAGAGTAGGTTGTTGAATGTTTTAAGCCCTGACATGTGCTTTTATGGGTATGTTATGCCAATACAGTTTTCTCCAGTTTTGGCACATCTCTAGAAAGGTAGCATGAAAACCATATGATTATGGGGTACACTAGTATCTTAGAATTCCATCCAGGTTGGTCATAATATTGGAGTGTCTCACCCCAAAGTAGCTCAAAGACATCATGATACACACCTGAAGTTAGGAAATATGGGCTCATTTCATTGGATAGCTTATAAAAATCCTCATGTGAAGGCAAGAGTAAGACTCCTCAGTCTAAGGGCAGATCTTGGAAAACTGTCCATCATTGCTTTTCTACTAGTAAAAGTGCAAATGTCATTACAGTGAAATGTGACAGCATGTCTCAATGAGCACAGGGGGAGCACCAACATCAAACTGCCATAAGATCTCCATATTGTTGCATCAGGAAAATTGATCCTGCAAACAATCCAGCAGCCCGGAGCAGTTTCTGCAGGGTAGAAAGAGTTCCAGTTATCAGCACTCAAGACTGAATAAAAAAGCAGATGCTAACAGGTCATAGGCTTTGATTCTATCCCGTCAAACCTGATCAGTCACCAACAAATAATCTGAACTCATTTTTCAAAGAAATGGAGATTCAAAAACTATAGTGCCATCATAACAATTGGGTAAAGCAAAAAGCTTACAACAATGATAGGCTATCTAAAGGCAACCCCGAATTCATGGGAAGAAGAGATATATATCCTAGTCACGATTGCCTAATTCACTGACAGGGTTCTCCTTGCAGCCATTTGCCAAGCTACAATTGTAGATGCCAGATGTGGAAAACACGAGGATATTACATTGGTTCCAACTTCCTGACTCAGAATGAACACAAGGGCAAGAGAGAAGGCCCTCAGTTCAGAATTAGCATGTTCTCAGCAGCTGGAGCACCGCCATTTCATAAGAGTAAAGCACAGAATGGGTGCACAATCAAACCTAGATTTCCATTCACCACACCTCTTTGGTCCAGCTACCTTCGAGTTCTAATGTAAACAGTTTGATCAGTGATCTCACTCAAGTAGCAAGAGCCAAAAATCAATTTCCGTGAACGGCGGGCGATTAGATATACGAGTTTCTACATAAAAGAGATAACTACCGAAATGCAAATCAAATGCAACAAAGATACCAACGACTTGGTAATAAATAACAGCCAAAGATGCTACAACAATTTGTAGTGATACAACAACTGATCGATCCATCGTCAAATACCTATCACCCGTTTCCTAGAAGAATCTAAGAACTTCAACATCACAGTCATACTCGTTCTGTTTTCTAGGGAAGAAATCGTAGACAAAACGTAAGTTTACACTTCCCACATGAATACAGCACGGAGCTTTTTTTTTTCTTTTGGTAGAAACAAAAGACGGAGAGAGACAGACCATGTTGAAGGCCCAGTTGTTCTTTTCATGGACCTGAGAGTGCCAGATCTCCTTGAGCTTGTCAAGAGAAGCCACTTTGTCCGCCATGGAAGATGAGTTCGGAGAACGGGCGAAGAGTTCAGAAGCAGACGATCGCTAGGGTTCTAGGAGGGGGACTGATCAATTTGTAGGGTTTTAGACTTTTAGTAGGCTCCTGAGTGGACGATAATGCCCCTCCATACCCTCAGACAATAATAAGAAGCTGCCGGTTGCCCACTAGAAAGGAAAAAGGATAGTAAAGTAAAACAAATTACACTGATAGCAAATGTTTCATCCTCCCTCAGAGGGCAATACTGTCCAACAGATAAAGGCACGGAGGATGGTTAATCTCCTGTCCTGTATGTATGTATATATCACTAATATCAATGTGGGATGATAATAACTAACATGATGCAAAAGCAGAAACATCAGTGCTTGAGCAGAGATTATTTGGCTTCATCAGAAGAAGAAAATACATGTATATTTGCAGAATAAGGAAAAGCCTAGTGAAGAGCATCCTAATTAACTCCATCTTTGAAGATCCCACTTGAAATTGAGGTTTACCAGTACCTGATCCAGTTAGTTACTTGCGGAATAAACGCCTGTGCTTGCCCGGCCTCGTCCTTAATCCTACACTCTCCCCTATCAGAACTTCGCTAACAAGATCTTTGAATATGGACCTCTCTATATCCAAAACTAATCCTGGTGTTTCACCATGGAAATCATTCCAACCTTGGAACCCTTCCATCACATCTTCCCATAGTATCCCTTTCAAAGGGTCATCCTCTTCACTTAGTAACGGGCATTCCGGTCTCTTATTCTCGAGTTGCTCTATCTCGGAGCAGAGTTCCTTGAGGAGCTTATGTGCTGTCAGGGTCTTCCTTGCAAGACTCTTGCTGCCTGCCTTAGGCTCGCAGATGACCCCTGAAACAGTCAATTTTTTAACCAGAATCTCGTTCACAAAATCAAATATTAGCCGTCTCCGAGCTTTCTCCTTGTTGGGTTTTGGACAGGGAGCCTTGATCTCTCCTGCTTTGGTCTGTTCCAGCACGAAGAACAGCTCAGGGTTTATGGGATGGCCTGAAGGGTGGAGCTGAAGCTGTGCTGAATTAGAGCTGAGGTCTCGGAGAAGAAGGCCCGAGGCTAAAAGTATCTCTGAGATGTATCGATGATCAGGATTCGTGTTGTCACATAGCGAAGCAATATAATCTGTCCTTTCTTCATCGTACGTCGAGTTTAATCTCCTTAGCTTCTGAACTAACTGGTCGATGTTCTTTAGTTTCTTACGGTTGATCTCCGAGATACTATCATCAGAAATAGCATCTTGAATACTATCATCTGATTCAAGAATTAAAGCATTCACAGATGAGATCTATAGAATAATATAAGCTAAAAGACTAGCAATGATAGTGAACCAAGCGTACCTTTGAGAGAGTTTGGATCCCCTTTTATAAGATACGTGTCTGCATTGTATTCTGAGACATCCAGAACTGATACAGGGCTTTGATGCTCAATGGCTCCAGTGGCAAGCTCAGCTAATGATTCAGCTTCTTCACCCAATCTCAGTATCGACTTCTTCATTGTCAACAAGAATACAAATGAAAAATCTATGATCAGAATCACCCAATGAATGGAAAAGACTTCAAGATGAAGTAAATCAATAGGAAGATAGTGTTAGCACCTCCTTTAATGGATCAGAGTCTGAGGCATTGTTTCCATCTGAATGAGCAGACATGTCTTCTTCTTGACAGCTCATGGCCCGTGACTCATTGCCGACTTCACTCAACTGGTCCTCACGTGGACGCGCCTTCGGGCATTTAGACTTGAGCCTGCCACCTGGAGATGTGGCTTCAGAGATAGACCGAGAAGGCTGCCCTTTGGGTCTGCTTGAATCGGACGGAGGAGTGGGAGGTCGAGGGCGTCTCTCCAACTCAAGCTTCTTCTGCAGTAACCTTGGGCTTACTGACCCAGTGCCCTTAACCGAACTAGACGAGCTCTCTTTCACGATCTTCTGAGGTTTCGGGCAAGTTTGTGATGATTTGGTGGCCCTGCCACTGGTTTTCTTATCAATAGGATCAGTTTTTGAAGCCTGATCCTTTGCTCTTCGGGGCGTACTCACAACCTTTTTAGCATCCATTGAAAGTGAGTCGATTGAAACCACTGTAGTATTAAGATCATATTTCTCAACAAGCTTTGCAGGCTTCATAATCACTATTGGAGACTCAAATGCCCTAGAATTGCTGCCTTTCAGTGAATTCTTCTGAATATCCAATCTTGAATTCTTGTTGTGTGTCACAAAGTTCGAAGGTTGTCCTTCCTTACTCATCTCTATCAGTCCCTTTGCTTGTATAGCTTCCAATATCTGCTTCAGAGCTCTGAGATCCTTTCCTGATTGCTTGAACTCTAAGTCTTCCAGTCTCTTCTCGATCTCGCCATAGACCGAAGGAGAAGAGCCAGGTGATGTTTGCGTCACTTTGAGAGGAGGCCTAGGAACCGACTTTTGAAGACTTCGGTTCCCATCTGTCTGCTTCCATGGAGCCGGTTCATTTGGAGACCTCGAGATGGGTTTCATGGCCATTTCATGACTCTTCCATCTAGGAGATGTTGGCTCCCTCACCGAATTTCTGGAGGGCTTATGAAAGCTTCTAATTGGTAACCTTAATTCCTTTGTCTTCAGTGGCCTAATAAAATGGTCAGCTTCTTCAATTGGACTGTTCTTGATAGGAGCAAGCTGGGAACCAGTCAATGTGTCTGAATCAGGCAATGCCTCCAAACCCATCAGCTTCGCCACAACACTAGCTGGCCGTGACTGAGATACTGATGATGGTGGAATACCCTCAACATTCTCACCGACCTTCCCCTTATTTCTCGGCAAAGAACCTTCTCTGCTGTCCAACAACAGTCTCGGTAACTCTTTGAGCTTCAGGCTCGATCTGATGGTCTCTTGAGACTCAAATGATAACCTGTTGACTTCCCTTCCATCATATGAAAACCGAGCAGCAGGAGCAGGATGTTCCCTTGCATCATTAAGATACCAAGGAGCTTCCCTAAGCTTGGCAAGAACCTTGAAAGACTCCTTCAAATCAATTGGTGCATTTGGATTCTGATCAACAGACAGAGGCCTAGGAGAGTCCTTATGCTTAGAGGTCCGTGCTAATGCATCCTCCATGGAAGTAGTTCTAACAGAGAGACCCCGAGCTTCTCTATTCATGGAGTCCTTGACCACATCCTTAAAGCCAGTGGATTGTCTGGATGGGTTGATGGGGGTAGTGCCCCACTGGCTGATCATGGGATCTCTTGAGGGAGTCTCGGGGGATATAAATCGGTCGAATGAAGATGTATCCGGCTGAGTTGCCTTGCTGCACTCTATGGATGAAAGTGAAGATGAGCATGAGGATGAAAAGGAAGCCCTCGAAGATTCTGTGGAGATTCTTTGTTTCTCAATTGCAAACTTGTAGACGCCTATTTCCTGTAGTACAAGAAGTATGCAGCCGAATTATCCAGCCATCACTTACCTGAAATGTATTCGGACGGCAAAATGTACACGCACTAGAAGTAATAAATCAGGACAAGACTTTCAGATCACTCACATAAGCCGCTTGCCGATTATAGATGTTGTGAAGATCTCTCTCCGTACTGGTATTACTGAACTGAGAAGTACCTGCGGGAAGAACAATTTTACACCCAATAGGATTGATATTAATACTCAAAGCGCATAATTGAGAATTGGCCTTGTAGGAACAGCTTAGGCAGTGGAGAAGGAATAGTTTTGTAAAAATCTACTTTACATAAGAAGCAGCATAATCGCTTGTAAATACTGAATTTGCCAGAAAATATGGTATAATCTATGAAGGGGCGTTACAATGAAGGCACATAAAAAAATCAGCTGACCAAGTTATACCTGTTAAAAAAACATACTGATGAGTATGGAGTTCAGCAATAAAAGAGATGCCGAAATTTACCAGGAGGAGGAAGCCTCTTCTGGGTAATCCTCCGGCCATCAATCATGTGGTGCCGATCGAAGAGCTGGAAGATTCCGGTCATGCAGCCGATCTGTTTCTGCAGATCCGGGTTCTCATCCGCTAGAGAATGCAGAAGCTTGGCAGCCATTTGTTGTCCGTTTCTTTTGAAGTGGGAATTCAAAAGAGACAGTTAATTAGCACTCACTACCTCTGAGACTCACATAAAAAAATGTGCACATTGCCCACCAAAAGAACAGAGAGTCCTCGTTGACAATCCCAAGGGCAAAGACAAAGTCCTAATTCAACCTCTGCAGGCAAGCTAAATTTCCATGATAAGGCAGCTCCAGACAACGAGTTTCCAGAAATGGCATGTGCTTCCTGCCAATTTACAACTCAGAGGTTGAGGCTTAGAAACAGATTGTCTTATTCAATCAAAATTGAGAAATTTTGCCCCACGGACCATAGAAAAGACTAAAACTTTACTGGTGAAATGAAGGAAAAAAACACATCATAGAACAATTGGATGAACCAAAGTGAAAGTCTCCTGCATCCTGCAGCTTTAGCTAGAGAGAGAGACCCCTTGTACAAGGATTTCACAGTGTGGCAATGGGGAAGAGAACATCCAAGGAGGGAAGCGTGTGTGTGGGTAAGGAGGGGGGAGATGAATGCATGAAAATGCTGTGGAGGGAAGTAGGAATCAATGAGAGGGAGAGCTTTTTTAAGGGGGATGTAGAGGGAGGGATAAGCTCTGTTTGTAGCTAAGAGCATCCATGTGAGATGAGTGTTTGGGTGGGTCTGGATGTGTCTCCCATGGACATGTGATATTGTCAGTAACACAATGAAGAGAGAGAGAGACCTTTGTGTGTAAGTATGTAGTGGAGAAGGTGTGCCCTTAACATGAAAAGTCTAAATTCTTAGAAATTATTAAAAATATATACAAGAAACATAGTACCAGTGAGTTCAATACGTCTTCTCTTCTTTATAGTATTTTCTCCCATCTCGAGCCACCCTAACCCAACCTAAGGTGAATGTGAACCCATTATTACTTTATAGGGTAGTAAGTATATTTGTAGCTGTAAATCCCCCTTTTTTTAGTGACTAAAATAGAGCCAGCCAGCCCTACATGCAGCCCATCACCTACCCCTACACCCTCTAACTTCCAAGCAACATATTGACAATTTCAATCCATTATTCGACTACGGCTAATTGTTTCTATAAAAAATTTCAATCCATTAGGCACATGGCTGCTAATCATATCCTTCTGCTATACCAAATCAGTTGTTAGAGATTTCATCAAGCCTAAGATAGTCAGTCAATCTACCTTACCTATCTATATATCCCCTTCCATTTCCCTGAATTTCACGAAATTCAGGTCACGGCAAATGAAAACGACCCTAAACCACTCGTCATGTGGATGCCTTTAGCCGGAACTGGAAGGGTCCCCGTCGTGTTGACGAGGATGTGATCAATTCTAGCAGTCCCTTTTCTGCAGGTTCCCATTTCAGCCCCGCCAAAAAAACATTTGTTTGCAATTAGACCCATCAAGCCTGCTTTCCTGTCAACTGTTCCAGAATCATGTGCCCTTGAACACCCAAAAAAGCACAGAAAATCAGACACAAGAATTCCCTTAATCGAGAGCAATGCCAATTAGTCCTAAATCAAGTATTAGTGCTGTATCAGACATTTTTCAGATGCTGCTCTATTTTAAGTCTCAACTTAAAGTAAAGTCACTCCCAGGCTGAGCATGGCCAAGATGAGTGGATATAGCTAAGATGGGTGAGCATGGTGGAGACCATGGAGAAGCCTGTGGGAGAAACTTCCTACCCTACAGAGGCTCTAAATAATGCGGGGGTGATTTAAAAGAGGGTAGATAGGAATAGTGGTGAGTGGTGACAACTCTTCAGAGAGCAATTATTAATGAATCAATACGACGAACACGCATATTCACAAACATATATATATTAGGCAAGAAAATGGTACTCGGATCAAATGGTTAGAATGGTGCAAACACCCAAAGAAAATAGCATTTTTTACCACAATTAACCCGCTCCATCATATCTTCATCTCGAGGTCTGCAAACCATACAAAGTCAAATTTGTGATGGAAAAAGAGCTGGAATGAAATCGTGGAAAACAGATTCTTACGTAGACATGATTGCAAATGGCAGAAAGAGCATGTAGATTTATACTTGGACAGGGGTTTCCACCTAAAAAAGGAGCCATGGCTGGCCTTTGAAGACAAGGAAGAATCCCAATAGAAATAAACTGACAGATCATTTGAAGAATCTCATCACACCTATAGCACATGCCAGTTCGACAATAGCAGCCATCCAGCTATAGCCCGTTTTCATGTACCAAGAAGATCGATGTACTGATGATAATTAATAATATGTGGTCTGGCGGGAACTCCTTACCTGTATTTTTGGCCCGAAATGCTTTTGGGACAGGAATGGGACCACTGTGTATGTTGTGATGGCGGGAATGGGACTCCTTTCATGGGTCCAGAGACTTGCACATTTTGAGACAACTAAGACAGAACGAAACGAATTAAATGTTATAAACAAAAAAAGGGTTAAAGAAAGCACATGAAAGCTGATAAGGTTGGCACCTAAACATGTTCATTGGAATATAGAAACAAGAATAGCGTATGAGATCATTACCTAAAGTGGCTTTATTGCGATGGTAGTTGGGAGCAGAAGAGAAATTTCTGAACAGTCAAGAGGTCCAACTAACTTCATAAAAAAGGGGATGGCGGCAGTGACAAGGATCATCTTACAACTGTAAGTTTTAGCATCAGGGTCCCCCAGCTTTTTTTCTTCAACTTGCAGCGAGCTGTCTGAGGGGAAATAAGATGTCATGGCAGCAAGTCATTAGCTGGCCCGGATCAGTAAAGGCACATAGATACAATTACGTACATCACAGCAGAAAATCAAGACCCTCTTTTAACTGTTAATGTAGGCTTTTATAATGGAGAAACGTGCAAAGCTCCACAATATGAAGGTTCTTAAACCTTTTTAATTTGTCAAAGTAGGGGAGAAACATCAGCAATTAAACACTTCACTAGCAGCATCATACCCTAGAAAACGACATCAATGGCACTTTTATGTTATAATATGTTGAAAATAAGATCACACATTGGATAAAATAGAGAAGTGCAGTGTTTATAAGGTTGGAAATGTACCACTAATTACAAGTCATGAAACTAGGCTCGTGGTCTGTAAATTATGGATTGAGGAGAAAAAATACCCAACTCAAGGCCATTGTCCCCCTCATAAAATTTAAATATAAAGCTCATGATAGCAAGTCAAATATCTCTAGAGCAATGCATATGTAACTAAGAGTACAGAGCAGCAGTGATCTTACCGATTTTCTTTTGGATGATCAACTATTTCTTTTATACATCAATGTCCCTTAGGTCTTATAACGTCTGCTGGCGAGAAACTCTCAAGTGCCCTTGATATTTTGTTTAGGCATATCCTCATTACTTCATATCTGGGCTAGTCAACCTCCCTAAGAAACACATCATAATCATGCCCTCCTCGTACAACCAGAACCCAAATTTTCACATAACGAGCTATCAAGAAATTCGTAAATGAATCCAAAACGACTCGAAAATCACTATAATTATTTTCCTTGTTAAATCAATCTCATGAAGCATTCTATACTAACATAAAGCATCTATCATCTTCTTAAGGATTAACAGTAAAGATTTAAAGTGCAATTGAATAAGTTATGCACAAAATAAAAAAGGATATGGTCAGGCAATGAGAAATAGTTTTGCCTTTGATGGTAAAATATTATGATTTCCTGAATTGCACAAGTATACACTGATATAGTTTTCTTTATATTCAGAAATATCAGTAACCCGTACACCACACACTAATGACCATGGTGTTCTATTGTTAACAGGAGTAGTATTCTACCAAAAAATATAATGTATAGGTATATAGCATTAGAACCTCCAAAATACATAATAAAGCATATGTGAACCCAAAAAACTTTGAATACACAAACTTAACCAAATAGTTCTTTTATCAGGAAAATGGAACCAGACACAAATCTGGATAAAAGCAAAATCTGGAAATGTAACCTAGCTGTACCAACCTTCCATCTCCATGTTGGAATCAGCACATGCATCAGATATAGCAGCCGCTGTGAAATTTTCTTGGAGAACAAATTTCTGAATTCTGTGATATGCAATTTGACTGATGAACAATATTTCTTCTTCAGCCACTGAAAATAATCGTGCCCAATGCCAGCTTCAGTTCCAGGCTCACCACCAAAAAGAAATTTAAATTTTGGATTCTAGGACTCTCTTTTACGGGCCATATCTTCAAAGCCAGGGCCATTTTTTGCAATAAACTGACATAAAATTTCAATATTTTGGATAACTCTTTTGTCCGTTGGCTTTGGTGGTGCTGAAGGAACATTTCCAGGCACTTTCCTCATACTGGCAGTGTTGCTGCAAATTGGAAAAATTATGTACGGCGTGGGATGATGAATGTGAGACATAAGGCAAAGAATGAAGTGGCCGTAGCAGTGGAGAAGAAAGTGGCTGTGGGAAAGCACTAGAAGAAAAATGGGTTTCACGGGGGATTGTATGAACAACAGACCCAGTTGAACTGGTGACAGAACGCCAGACACCTTTAGCAGCACCAAGTAGCATGTTCTGGGGGTTGACTGGCAGCCATTATGTAGTTTTCCCTTGAATGGGTGGAGGAGGTGGCAATCTAGGGGGATGGACACTCACACTCGGAGATAAATCTGACCAAGCTGTACCAGCAACAGGAGTAAAAATCTGGTGAACATTCGGATTTCCTCCATGTGAGTAATAATGTTAACTTCCTTGAGCATTCAAGTGGGTAGTTGGCACTGGCATGCTTCAAGAATTTGGGGACCGCTGGAGTGGATTTACAGAAGATAGACCTGTGGGGATTGCACCTGACAAGGTACCAGATGAAACATGAAGTGGGTGCACATGGTGTGCTGTAGGAGGCATGCCCATGCGGTTCCCATGCAGTTGAAAAGTTGAGTCACTAGCACGGGAAGAGGCAGCAAGAGCTTGGTTTACAGAAGGGCACGGCATCACTTGGGTTTGAATGGGGATCCTAGGAGGAAATGAACCAGGAACGTGCTGCTGGTATGAAGGTTGCGAAGTCGCCTGAGTAAAGGGGACACATAGAAGAGCCTCATACATGCATATAATCACCAACACGGCAAACCGCGCATTATTGCCAACTTCATCCCGTGAAGAATTTCACGTATTGGAGCTCGTAACCTTCGCGTATTCCAACTTTCAATTTCTTGAATCAACCAATATTCAAATTGAAAACCAACAGATGGATTCCATGCTAGAAAACAGAAAGGGGGGAATCATCATCCGCTGATCGCTTACCTTACCCGGGGGCAGGGGCAGTCACAGGGGAAATCTGTCAGAAGCACATAATGTGAAGGAGCCTAGCGGTCGGGAGCTAGAACCGTACCCACCGATGATGAGTCGCCGGAGTGAAAGGGAGCAGAAGTTAAACCCCACGCTCGCACGGAAGCTTTTGCTTGGACTGACAGAAATTGTCTGGATTACGAATATACTGGAGAGGGCTCGACTTGGCACACAAGCAAGGGCATAACCCCATATCTACCCGAATTCCTAAAAAATACCCGAATTAATTAATACCGCTTTAATCGGGTTTAAGCATTACCGATCGAATTGTCTCTTGGGCCTGGCCCATTTCTTTGTTTTGCATAAAGCCACTTTCTCAACACATAGTTGCTAATGATTTAAGATAGAACGGGATATAATGATCTGCTTCTTAAGTTACAACTAGCCACCCTGAATAGAACAACCCTAAGATACAAATTCTCCTACTTGGAAGCTCCACTAGGCAATGCAGCAGATTTAGCACCGCCCGGGTTGAGCTCATCCCAGGCTTCGATCCATGTCACCATGGCATCTGCAAGCTTGTTGAAATAGTCATCCACCTTACTGAGTTCGGCCTTCACCTGTTTGGCGAGCTCCAGATAGCACTTCTGCACTGTGGTGCATTCCTTTGGGAGCACAACTTCTTGGAAGAATGGGATCAGCTCCTCTTGCCAGAAAATACCCTTGTACTCCTTTTTCAGGTTCAAGAATGGGTTGCTTGCCTTGCTGTGCCAGATGTAGGGCAGACCCGTTTTGACACCCAGCCCCAGGTGGTCGCAGATCACCTATCCCATAGCCAAGACAATTCAATTAAGAGATGCTCTATTAAAGGTTTAACTGGCCTCACAAGTGGAGAAATGGTGAAAGCCAAGTATGAACTTTGTGCAATTGAGTTGAAGATTTCCAAAGCCATGGTTGAGCACATAGAGAAGACGAGGGGATGGAGAAAAGGAAAAGAAAGTGGCGGAGAGATTACCTTTGTGCACCAACCAGCCCACATGTCATCGTATCGTCCAATAGGCTGACCATCACCCATCAGCCCAAAGTACATGGCAGGGCCGATCAGCTCCCGGTCAAAAGCAAGGTTCATGCCGCACATGGGGAATAGAGTTCCCTTGGGGATTGTCAAGACAGCATCAACATATCTATATTAACAAACTCGGTTAGGAGAAAAGGAAAGGCAGAATTGTAGATACATTCAATTGGCCGTGATAATTTGTTGCCTTTACCTGCTGTTCCTCTCGAGAGGCTTCACAAGTTGGGTGGGAGCGTCATAATCAGGTATGTTGAGCCACAGGCCATGGGATACTGCAGTTGGGGCACCATCCCGGAGGCTAAAAGGGTATCCTCTGACAAAGTCAGCACCTTCTCTGTATGGATCATAAAGGGTGTTGAAAAAGAATGGGGTAGATGGGCACAGAAGGTTCTTGATGTGCTGCTCGAGAGCGTTGATCCCCTTCCCAGTAGGGTCCTTGGCAACCTGTAGGTTGGGATGGAATGTTATGCAGGTTTGATCCTTGCATAGTTACTAAAAATCATTCATATATAATAGAGAAAGGCTGCAACAAAACTAAGGCAATCAAAGATCTAAATTTCTATGCAACTTTTAGTCATGGTTATAGTTCCCAATTCAGCAAGATTACAGGCAACAGTCAGCAACAATATCAATTAGAAAGTGAATTTATGGATATACTGCATGTAACAACATGCATCAATATCAATCCGATTTCCACTCAAACAGATTTCCGGCCAGGGTGATAGATCTCCATTTGAAAACTGAAGGAATTCAAGATTTACTAAACAAAATGCAAAACGATATCCATTCCCTAGATCATATCATATGATCATGATTTTCCACGGAAAGTTCCATACAGACAGAGAAACCAATTCGATTAGACAGAATCTGGTGAAAATTCATCATCTTTCACAGTAAAAAGAGCAGAGGAACAAGCATTATAAACAATATGACATCAGATAATAGAGCTATGGAAATATCGAACAGTATCCTTAGATCCATTAAAAAAGCCAAACTTGATCGCACCCAATGCTGCCGAGCCAAAATTTTCTCGCTTTCATTAACATACTCGGAAACAACGTGAATTGACCAATAGTGTTCACCTTGAAACGAGCGTCTGAATCTCTTGGGAATCAAAATTGCATTAGCCGCAGCAAAAGTCAGGATATAGTAAGATCGGTCACATCCACCAGAGATTGTAAAAGGAGCAGCAGAGGAGAGAGGCTAAGAATGGAAGAACTCACAAAGCAGTCATCGTCGATAGTGTAGATGTACTTCTTCTTGGAGACCATGTAGCCGAAGCAGCGGCACGCGGAGTCCTTGAAGGAGATGCAGGAGGCCTTGGGGCCTAAGATTCGGTTGATGTCGTTGCGGTTGTAGAGCTCGTAGTCGAAACCTTCCGGAACCCTGATGGTCTTGGACGGATCCCCGTCCTGGACGATGATGAGGTGGTAGGGCTGGAAGAAGGGGCGCCACATCTCGAGGAAGTCGAGGTTCCTGATCGTCGGGATCACGATGTCGAGCTCGTCCTTGAGCAGCGGCGTCGGTGCAAGTCTGGCTTCCGCGGCCATTTTTGTCATGTCAGTGTAGAAGCTTCTCGGAGACAATTAAAGAGAAACGCGGCAGCACAGTGAGGAAAGGAAGGGAGAGAGAGATGAGGATCCGTGGAGAGATCGGAGGAGGAGGAAGAAGAATTTAAAGGGGGAGGAGGAGGGAAGGGGAAGCTTTAGGCTCACGTGTCTGGCACGTGATAGAAATCTAAGCGAGAAAAAAATATTGATATTACTTCTCGGAGATAAATGCGTAGTAATGAAAATAGAAAACAATGTAAATATATATAATTATTGGGGTAGTTTCGAATTATGGTGACGATTTTTAATGCTGATTTTTGGGAATTGATTAATCAAAATAATTTATTATTTATTAGGAACAACGATAAAAGATCAAGTTAATTGACCTCGTTAATCTAAATATAAATTTTATTCTAATTAACAATAAAAAATACCTAAAATAAATAATTCTAAATATGGGTTATGTGAACATATAGAGGATATTCTGGAATAATAATAATTTGAGAAAAAAAGATACGCTAGTATAATTTAATATTTAATTATATAAAATACTTGAAAGATAATGCCATAAATAGCCCTGCATGATCGCTCGAGCTCGGTTTTGTGGGTGGACTCAGATTTCATTCTAGTAATAACAAAGTCCACTGATGATCACCCCCTGAGATTTCCATGGTGAGCTCATCCTCTGGAAGATACTCCTCGGAAGAGCCGCCGTGGCTTGGCCCAGCCCGTTCCGAGTCCGGTTCTGGTTCATCCAAATCGATGGTTCGGCACCTTGGGCGCTTCTTCTCCTCCAAGTGAACTCCGACTCCCTTGATAACCCAATCGGCAACGGGCTCTACCTGCAACGTCACCTGGGTGGTTATGGCGGCACTTTGTTGGATGTCCATCATCAGGGAAGGTTTGAAATACAACACCCCAAGTTGATCCTCTGTTCTGATAGATTCCTCAGAGAACGAATCTGCCTCGAGCTGCTGTCCTGATGTTATGGAATATAAAATCACAGAAGGAAGCCATGATGGCACTGCTGGCTGACGCTTGGTACTGCTCAGAACAAATGATACCACAATTTTCTCTATCCCACACGGAGACACCTGGAAAGTTAACGAAGTTCCTCTGCTCTGATGTTCAAAGTACTCGGGAATATTGCTCCATGGTATATACAAGAACTGTCCGAAGGATTCGGCAAAAGGCCAAAACTGCAAAGAACAAACAGAACACAAGTCCATGGATTCGTTTTCAGAGAGAGAGAGAGAGAGAGAGAAGGGGAAGAGAGCGAGAGAGGTAACCTTTATTATAGACGTTATGGACTTGGCTGAAAGATTGCTGCATCCTTCAAATGTTAGAGTAATCCCAGGGTACCATTCTTTAGTGTAAGAGATATCTGTCAAGCTTGGACAGTCCTTGCAACTCATTAATTTCAGGCAATATGGCATAGGCGGAAGAGATTCTAACGTCGGGCAGCTATGCATTTGAACCCATCTGAGATTGGAGAGGGAACTGATGGAATCCGGGAGGCAAGAAAGAAGGCTTTCCGTGACAACCAAATTTTGAAGAGACGATAAAGCTCCAATGCCCTGTAAACTGCCTCCATCAGATAGATTGCATCCTTTTAGCCTTAGATCTGTCAATGCCTTGAAATTTGAAAATGGGATGATTTGCTGGTTGTTCTGTCTTGGAGTTTCCTCCTTGGATATCCATGACCATACAAGCTCAGAAATGGACCTGGATTTCCATCTATCATACCCGTGCAAATACAGCTTCTTCAGATTCTTCAAGTTTCCAAGGCTTAGAGGTAGTTTTGCTATGGGAGCTCCATCAGCTAGTAATTCCACCAGTGATTCCAACAATCCAATGTCGTCCGGTAAAGAAGTGATCTTGGAACAGCCAGTGATGCTCAGAACCTGGAGGGATTTCACATAGCAAATGCTGTCTGGAATGTCTTGTAGCTTCTTGCAGTCCTTCAAATTCACTGAGATGAGTCTCTGGAGATGGCCTATCGATCCATCAACTGTTTTCAACTCGTTGCAGTCCTCCATAATTAGTTCTTCCAGGTTGGGAAGGATGGAGAATTCGGGAGTCCTGGACAGGAAATGAGAATGACTAACATCGAGTACCTTCAGATTCCCTAGGGTCTGCAAGAAGAATGGCAGAATAGGGTTGATCTCCATGCATCACCTGGCTCCAAAAATCAAACATAATATGAGATGGAAAAAGAAATGGGCTTTTATCATACCTTGGAAGTTCTCCACATTACCCGAAGCTTGCTATATTGCATATCCATAGCTACTAGCTTTCCCATGTTCAAATTATCTGGCAAGAATTTCAAGGGAAACCCGTGCCAACAGAGCCATCTCAGCTCTTTAGAGATATGCCCATAGTCTCCATCAACCTGTACATTCTGAAGACACAACAACCTCAGCCTCTTCATCTCTGAAAATGCTTCTGCATCCACCTTCTCCATCAACTTCTTTTCATCAGTTGACTCCGATGCACTTAAAGCGAGTCCTTCAACATTTCGAGTTCCCTGACCAAAAAAAAAGAGATTTGCAACACGAGAATTTGTTGAATGTGGTCTGGCATTGAGTGCTGAACATGAATAATATCCAAGATACTCACCAGACCAGGATTTTGCAACACTTGGAGGATGTCCTCATGGAAGAACAACCTGCTGCGCTCCCCAGGGTCTATGGACTCTTCACGAACAATTTCCTTTCCCATGTCTTGTATCAGGCCGTGCATGTCCAATATCTTCCCCCTGATCTTTACCAGATTTCTATGGACAAGAGATCTCATGCCAATCTGTCCACTAAACCCGCATCCATTTAATATCTGAAGCACATAGTCCTTATCCCGATGAACGAAGAAACAAGCAATGTCAAGGAACATTCTTTTCTCATCCCTATCAAGCACATGATAACACAATTCGAGTCGCTTCTGTATGTCACCGTTAGAATTTCGCTTTAAATTATCAAGTGAATCTTGCCATTCCTTCATGCCCTGATTATGGAGAGTTGAGCCCAGGACCTCAAGAGCTAAAGGTAGGCCATCACAATAATCAACTACAGCTTCTGATAGAGCCGTAAATCCTTCCTTGGGCTCACAACTTCTAAAGGCGTGCATGCTAAAAAGTTGTACAGCTTCTTTCCGATCTAGCTCCTTCATCTCGTATACATTCTTCCCCACAATCTCACTTACCAAATCTGGATTTGTGGCAGTTATAATAATTATACTCCCTTTACCAAGCCACTCTTTATCTCTGAGTAGCGCATTCAACTGCTCACGGTGAGTTACATCATCCAGAATGACCAGCACCCTTTTCCCCTCCAATCTTTTCCTGATCATACTGATTCCTCTTGCAGTATCTTCTACATCTATCTTCTCATACTGGAGAATATCTTTGAGAAGCTGTCTCTGCAATTTGACCAGTCCATTGCGCTCTTTTGATTTTTCTCCCACGTTTGCCAAAAGGCTTTTGCCTTCAAAGGTGTGCTGAAGCTGGTTATACACAGCGGTGGCAAGAGTTGTTTTACCAATGCCCCTCATTCCGCAAATTGCCACAGAGTGAACATCATCATGCCCAACATTGAGGTATTTCTTCACTTGATTTATCCGGTGTTCTAGCCCAACCGGGTATTTGCCAACATCTCGATAACCAGTATTGTCGAGTTCCTTGCAGATTCTGTCAGCGATTTTCCTTAAGATCTCTGCTTCTGGGCTGTAGAATGTGAGAGTTCCCGGTTAAAATTTCTCAGCACAAAACAATTGCATAACAGAGGGTTTCATCTTAGTGAAATCGAATGAGATTAAAGCGTAGGTTTTGTCGGACAGCAGAGATTTGCTCTTACCCGTTAGCAGGGTCTGAAACATCCCAGCCAGAGAGATCTGCTGCTTCAGTGAGGGCATCCTTCCAACGTGCAAAATTCCTGTCATCTTTATACTTGTAAAACTCTTCCCCAAACTGACCTCCCTGCCTCCGGACATCGTTCGGAGTGACGTTATAAAACACGGGAAGGACCACCCTTCCAGGAAGCATCTTACTGCACTCCATGATCTCACAGAGTTCTTGGAGACACCATCTCGACTGGCCATAGTTTCTCGAGAAGACAACCACCGATACACGCGAGCTTCTGATTATGCCCATGAGCTGTTTTGATATGGGGTTTCCTCTCCGGAGGTCGTAGTCAATGAAGACGTTGATTCCTCTCCCTTTCAAGCAGGAAGCTAGGTGGCTGATGAAGCTCCGGCGCGTGTCACTGCCCCGGAAGCTCAGGAACACCTCCCATCCCTCACGAGTAAAAGATCCTGAATCTGTAAGCTCCTCGATAGCAGCCATTGATGGGCGCTTACAATGAGATGATTTCAAACGATAGATAATTAGGATAGTATAGACTTCATGAGCTTGGTCAGATCAATTGAGGAAGCAGGCATATTCTTCGCCGCCCCCACTTTCCCGTGCTACCCCTCCCATATCTCCGGCGATCAGACCACCACCCCGTGCCGGTCCTCACCCGTCACCAGATTTGGATTGAGGGTTGGTAGGAAAGGGTTTGGAGGCACTAGAATAAAATAAGAGGATATATCCTAACACCATTGAAATTATATATATTAATAATATTTTATATAAAATTATAAAATATTAATACTAAATTACTTGCAACTCGGTGGATGCTTTGTGAGATAGTCTTCGGTGAAGAGGCTTGAGTTTGAATTAATTTTAAGATATTTTAATAAAAATATATTAATAATAATGTAAATATATTATTATATTAATCAATTAAATTATTGTATGTTTATTAATATATATAATTAAATTGTATTACTTATAATTATATTATATATATACACGTAAATAAAAATATTACTATTATTACTAAAAAAATTAACAAATAAATAATTCAATAATTACAATTACAATTTCTCTAAATTTTTAAAACTTGAGATTAAATTTTAGTTTAATAAAATAAAACCCTTTTCTCTCTCTCTCTCTTCTTGAGACTGTAAAACCTCCAAACCCCTCTTGCTCGTCAGTCACTCCCCCGTAGTCTTCATCTGAAGTGCGGAAGAAATGCAGAGGCTTCTGTCGATCAGATTCCTCTCCAACTCCAATAGATCGATAATTTCCTCTTCTTTTCCTTCATCCTCGTCCCCTCTACATCTTCGCCACCCTCACTGCCTCTGCAACTCCGCTTCTGCTTCCTCTCTCTCCGGACCATTTCGATCTCAGCTGGGTCAGCTCATACACCGCCATCCGGATCATGGCTTCATCCGCAACCCATTACTACTTGCCTGGAGGAGGCTCCAGGCGTCAGCTCCCCCGGCTCAGCTTCGCTGGTTTCATTCCTTCGACAGGAATTCCGGGTTTGGCTCGATCTCCCGTTCCAATGTCAATGCCTGGTAATACCATTGATCTCATCCTCTTTACATCTTCGCCCGCTTTCGTGCGAATTTCTGAAATCCCGTTTAAATTTCTTCCAGGTCTTTCATTTATTATGCTCCCTTCCTTCAATTTTGTCAACTTCCTAGAAATTTCTTTCTCTCTTGCATTCGATGTTTCACTTAGTCGCGTCCTTGTGAAGAATACCTAATGTCTTCTTTTTTACTGGCTCCTAATTTATCTGTGAAGAATCTCCCGTTCTGCTCTCTTTAACACGGAAAGCACCTTCTTTTTACCTTGAAAACCATCCCTTGATATGCCCTGACATGAATAGTCAGGCCAACGGAGGGATCATTTATGGATAATCAAGCATCTTTTTTATCCCCTTTTTTATGGACTTCATTTATTACCTCGGTTTTACCATTACAAGGGAGTCCGTGCATAGGAGGAATTGGGAAATAATACACTGTCAAGAGTCCCACAGCCACTGGGATGACTAAGTACTTCCACCTGCTGAATATATTGTTGGTTAATTTACCATTTGGCGTGTAATATGTCCGATTTCAAGCAATTCTTTTGATGTCACTGTTTTAAAATTAAACTATAGTACCATCATATTTCATCATCTGCACATTCTTATATATGTTCATACCATAATTTGCAGGAGATCATGGCACAGAAGATTAAGTACTGATAATGTGGTTCTGGGTTTGGTAGCTGCAAATGTGGTTGTTTTCTTATTATGGCAGGTAGCAGATCGAGGTTTCATGATGAGAAACTTCATGGTAAGACGTTGAAACTTGGTTGAGATCTATTGAATCAATAACCCAAAGGGGCTCCTCATGATTGGGCATACTCTGTGAATATTCGTTTGGACCTGCTTTTTCAGAAGCATATGAATTAATGGTTTTATAAGCTGATGTAACTGTTTGCAGATCTCGGTAGATAATATCAGAAAGGGGTACCTGCATACAATGGTAACGCATGCCTTCAGTCATATGAGTATTGGCCATATTGTGTCGAACATGCTTGGACTCTACTTCTTTGGGCAACATGTAAGGTTCCCCAAGTCTAGTTCCTAATTGGTCGGGACCGCAGCAATGTTGGACGCTCTCTCTTTTATCTAATTACTTAGTCATCTTCCTCTCTAATTGTAGATTGGAAGAGTTTTTGGACCAGAATTTTTGCTCAAGTTGTATTTTGCGGGTGCAATTGGTGGGGCAATCTTCTTTTTGGTGTACCATGCCTTCTCGGATTCTAAGGTAGGATCTCTTTTTTGTTTCCCTTTTACAAAGAGAAGCTTCTATTGTGTTGCTTTGATACCTAAGTGATTAAAAATGGTTGTAGGAAAATATAAGATTGGAGGAAAAGGAAATATGTTAAAAGACTTCTTTTACATCCGATACTTGTGCTAATGATGATGAGCTTCCAAAAACTTTTCTGAAATGTTCTTCGGAAAACTCATGAATGATGCCTGTCCATCTTTTGTTTGATCTGTTGCTTCATTTTTTTTAATGTAGTAACAGAGTTATGTTACTTGGGTACATTTGATATTTCCTATTTTGACTCTTACCTGTGCAATATGCAGTACAAAGGATTGTTCACAGTGGACCCCTCAAGAATACCAGGACTGGTATGCTCTTTAAATCTATAGTAAAACTAGGAACGGGTTTGTACCCATGATGCATAAGCGCTGCTGCTTGAAGCCCAATTCCTTGTTTGTTTGTTTGATCATCTCCTTCCTTTTGCCTTTCTCCTTGTATCACTGTAATGGCTTAGAAGTTTGGTTCTTTTGGTTAATTCTAACCAGTGGCATGGTTCCTTGTCTCAGGGTGCTAGTGGGGCTGTTAATGCTATTATGCTCCTTGACATATTCCTGTTCCCCAAATCCACTCTTATGTTTGAATTCATAATTCCGGTTCCTGCTATCTTATTGGTAAACTTGCAATTAACAATATGATTTGTTATATCATATTTGCTCTTGGGAAGCCCTTGTAGCTGTAGGAATTAAAGAAACAATAACTGCAATTAATTCTCTATATTCATAGCATTGTTTTTTCTCTGATATTTTTAGGGAATCTATATTATTGGCAAGGATATGCTGCGGGTAATTGAGGTATGCCTCTGGTGCATTCAAACTGACCTTGCATTATAATTGATGCAATTATTACAGATGCTTTGTTTTCTCTTCTCACTCAAAAGATCATACAATAGTAACTTAGTTATGAAGGTCATATCCTTTTGTTTTCACAGTGATCCTCTGAAGACAAGTTTTCTCGTAATTTCTACAGGGTGATCCTGAAGTATCAGGAGCTGCCCACTTGGGAGGAGCTGCGGTTGCTGCCATAGCTTGGGCTAGAGTTAGGAGAGGCCGTTTCTAGAAGAACCACCTTGCCTTGAAACTTATGGTACTGTCTGATAGATAGATGGATACAGAATCTTGCTAGTCAAAATCCTCAGCAGCTTTTGATCGGTGAGGTCTGAAAATTCACTGGAAGGGCGCTGCATGGGATATTCTTTGTTTCTTCTCTCCCTCATATTGAGAGGATTGAACCGTCTCAAGTACAGGAATCTGTTGCATAATAATCCAATTGTTCTACCATTATACCATCAGTTGAATAGCTTCTGTCAATTTTTAACCCAAGTGGGCTTGTTTTGCCTTGTCACACTAATTGCCAAGAAAGATGCTAGGTTGTAAAAATGACAATCACAAAGATATAGAAATTGTGTCATCAACATCAACTAAAGGAACTTGTTTCCTTTTGGTAGTAGGAACTAGGAAACAACAGTTAGTACAGTTTCCCATGGAGTTCATTTATAATGATAGCCCATCACACTCTTCCCTCCATCATTAGATGAAGTGAGTGTACCTTACCAGGTAGTCCTAGGGCATTTAGGACAATCAAATTCCAGTGGCACATACTGTGGCTCATGCCTCCTTACCTGAGAGAAGACCATTTGTGTTAGAGAATTGCCACTTCTGGAGAACATCCTTAGATATCTCAAAACTGGCTGAATCACCATCCCAAGCCACAGGATGAGCTGCCTGACCCTCCTTCTCAGGGTTGATGAACCTTCTTGATGCTCCACATAGGACACGGTTGTCCGAGTCCTGATTAGTACCATGCTGAGACAGAGAATGACCATCTGGAACTCCATAAGCAATGCTATAAGAATTATGAGACAGAGGTGACAGAAGAGAGCGAGCACAAATGGACTCGGTGATCCCAGGCAATCCCAGGATAGAAGCTTCTCTATTGAAGATGGTGGCAAATTCTTCGGATCCAAGAGTCTGGTCTTTATCAAGCAAACTAGTATACCGAGAGATATGGCTGATCTCCTCGAAAGAAGACGTCTCCTTTTCATCGTAGGAAGGAGGAGAAACTGGCCGTCTTGCATGAAGATCTCGGTAGTGGATGGAACTCAAGGAGAGAGTACCAGTACCTTGGTTAGTCCTAGCCTCCGGTTTAATATGGCTGATCCAGTCATTTGTTCCACCAAGCTTGTCAGCTGTATTGCACATGAGACATACTTTCTTCACAAAAAAAAAAAATTGGAGTACATGAAATTCACTGAATTTAGAGTTGTTCAAATATGAAGAGATTGGTTTCCTACTTTATAGTTGGGGGAGGCTTAACTGGCTAGAGTCAAACTTCTAGAAACCATCTTTCCTAAACAGAAAGATCATCAAGGCACATGAATTCTAAATCAGAAACTAAACTAGCTCATTAGTCATCACCAACTTATTTTTCAGAGTCGAGTCAGAGATGACAGCAAGCATACTAGTACTTACCATTACAAGGGAGCAAGAACCCCCTCCCAGAAGAATATAAACCATGCTTGGGCTTCCTCCGACGCTCATTATGCCCGGCAAGGCGTTTCCGGCAACTCCTCTTACCATCATCGAATTCTCCGAGTAAATGAAACCTGAAATCTCCAAGAAATGAAAAGGGAACGCTAGAACTAACTTAGAATTGCATTGAATCTTAAAGGAAAAAAGGGTCTAAATCACTCTTTCTTTAGGCAAGAACCGTCCCATTCACATTTACAACAAGGATACAACTCAGTTGCACAAGAGTACAAACCTACTACACTGTTGGCAGAACCTCTGTTCCATCTCACTCACGATGACTTTAAGCTGTCTTTGAATGAACCTCACAAACTCTGTGCCTCTTGTAGTATTCCTTTGAGGAGGTAAGATCCTTATTACACCCGTAAACTTGACAGTGCACAATCTGGTTAATCGGCCCCGAAGCTCGATATCTCTTCAAAGGAGTAGGATTTGACGACTCCGATAAAGACAACATTGGGGCTTCCCGAGTAAGCCTGGAAGAGATGCTATCTCTCTGCTCCGCTAAGCTCCCAAGTTTCAGATCAATCATCGAGCTCTGAACCACCAAACTGCCTGAGAACTTCAGGGTTGAGCCTTCCTCCGGAAGAAGAGACCCATTTGCAGCAGCAACAGTGGGAGTCACCGTTCCCACCCTTCCATTAGCATCACGGAACCCCAAATCAACAGGAGCATGACCAGCGTTAACTGGTAAATTAGAGGTGAGGATGCCATCATTGGTAAGAAAAGTGGGGGAAGCCCTCAACCCCCCAAGCACCCAAGAGTTCTTGCTGCTACTTCCAAGCCAATCGGGAAGCATAATATGGCTGTCCCAAGATTCCATAGAAGCCAAAGATACCCCAACGGAGACGCGGACTAATGCATCAGAGCCCCCCTAGAGCCGACAAGTAATAATATAAAAATCAAGTTAAAGTTCAGCCTTTGAAGCTTCAGGAAAGCTTAGCTTGTAAACAAAAACTAAGCCTAAAGCAAAACTACCCAGCGAGAATCCCGCTCTATCAATGGGGAGCTCGTTACAGAAGAAAATTTTACATTTACTACTTTTTTTTCCAGCTGCCGGTTCTTGATAAATCAATCCGAAACGGAATTCAAAGAAAGTCAAGATGAAGACAGGAGAGAGGGACGGGAAGCATTGGATATGTGAAAGAGAAAGAGCTTCCCTTAGCCGTTAAAAAGGGGAAACTTGAGACCATGTGAAGAAAGAAGGGTCAGTAGGAGAAGACTTGGGCAACCGGCATCAATCTTTAGTGGATATTTTCTGCCAAGTTTTGTCGGTGATTTCACATTTTTTTCAGTCACGGGGAAGTATAACTCATAACCAGACATCAATAAATTTCAAACTTTACATGAACACATATGTGCTTGGCATCATTTATTTGGGCATATAACAGAAAGTTGAACCAAGCACTAAAACCAAGGCAAGAGGGATTACATACACGCCTTGTTCCTGCTTGGGGTACAAAGTTTTTTTTCTAGGACTCTTCCTTCATCTCTAATGATTGCATGTCTTCGAGCATATGACCATCAAGCAAAATGGTACTTCCATTTTTTCCCCCATGAACTTGGATTTACAGTCTTACTAAGATGATGATTAGCATTGATGAATGTGTTGGAGCATGTAAGTGGCCAAGCCGGGCATATTATATTGTTGAACATAGGTTTAGACAAGTTGCTACTCTGAATGAGACTGACACAGAATTTGGTAAGTCTCAGAATGGGGCCCTTCACTCCAATAGAACAAAAAACATGAATTCCATATTTGGACCCAAATAGACCATTTCATCCATCATGTGATATCATCTCATCATCATCCATATTTGGAGGCAAAGAATTGATGCTAATATCTGCAATATTACCCGTTTGTGTCATTGGGTGGATGGACTTCAGCACTGCTTTAATCCCTCCAGCCTTGCCTTCTTCGCTGTCACTACATTTATCAGCAGCTATGCCATTATTGTCAACATGCTGCATCACCGCAGCAAACCTTCTACTAGTTCAGAAGATACCATGAGAGAAAACAAATGCACGTGCTTCTCCTCCAGCCATCACGTTTGGCCTCTAAAAATGAGCAGACCATGACCATGATCATAACCAGGACCAGGACCACACAAGTGCAAGCAGCATCCACCTTTTGGGTCTGCGATGCCAAAGCAATGGCCCGGAAAATAATACGGGATCGCGAGCTTGTTCCAGATTTGATCTTATCTTAACGGAGTCCATGCATTAACACAAAGAACTATACTAATAATATTCTTACTGCATATGCTTATGTGCACACAAGTTGTTGACTTGCTTATGCCTTGTAAAAAAACGAAGAAAAATATAGAAAAAAAATTGAATGGAAGGCCAGGATGGGTGACCTGACCCGTGAAGATCTTACACGTATTCAGCTAGACGCGGGGCCCACTTGTTTAAGGTTCGATTTTGACCGACCAGATATGACACTGCAATGTTCATCGGACATGGAAGCATCAGAAGGTGGTAATGATGATGATGATGATGGTGGTGGTGGTGGGATGTACAGGCATTCACGGTGTCTTTGTTTTTAAAAGACCGCTAGGGATTCAGTATTGGTGCCGGTTATGTATCACTGTCTGTCTTTATCGATCTTTTATCTCCTCCTCCTCCTCCTCCTCCTCCATTCTGTTTCTTCAGGGTTTCCATTTTCCCTTGTTGCAGACACCCCCTTCTTCATGTATTACCTCCTCTTGAAGCCCTATATCCCATCTGAAAAGCTTTTTCGTTCCTTAACCGCAATTAGAAACTGCAGAGTGAGAGTGAGAGATGGGAAGAGGGAAAGTGGAGCTTAAGAGGATAGAGAACGAGACCAACAGGCAGGTCACATTTTCAAAGAGGAGGAAAGGTCTGGTTAAGAAGGCTCTTGAACTCTCTGTTCTATGTGACGCTGAGGTGGCCCTCATCATCTTTTCTCCTCGTGGCAAGCTCTATCATTTCTGCAGCTCTTCGAGGTAAGACAAGCCCTACCAAAAACGGGTGAATTTTGTCAATACCCCAGAAGGGACGGACAGAGGGATCTTTGTTCGCTTGCTGGTTCTTTGTTCATGAACAAAACCCCTTTTTTTTTTAATCTTACTTTCCCTTGAGTTCTTGATTTCCATGTAGACAATAACATAAGCACTTACATAAGAAAGAAATCCTGAAAACTATCTCATTCTTGGTCTGTTTTCCTCCAAGATCCATTTTTCCTGTCTTTCACTTCTCTGAGACCAGTTCCCTTTCCTCGTCCAAATAATACAACAAAAGCATTTAACTCCTGGTTGATGGATGATTTCTTCTTGACTATTTATGGCAAAGATGCTCCTGAAAGCTGCTGAAGTTTTTTTTTTTTGGGTAAACATATATTCATTCTCATCTGAATCTGCTACCAAGCTTTTAGTCCGGCGGCCTCACTCATCCAGAGGCCCTATTGACTTTTTGCAGAGATCAGCTTAATGACCCGAGAGAAGGAGAATGAGAAAAAAAAACTGTTGTTTAATGTCATTTAGCTGCAATGCATAGAAACCCACTCTAGAACTGAGTAAAAATCCAATCTTTCATCAGTTATTTGAATTTCCAGATTCTATTGACTACTTTTTTTTTTCCATCATAACCTTTGACTCTCTCAAGAGTCTAAGAGGCATGAAATTGTTCCTCTTTTTCATTATACATTTCAATTCTTTTGCCTTCTTTTCAACTTAAAAAAAAAATTAGAAAGCTTTCCCAAGGTTCCTTTCAGTGGATTGCTCTAATTTCAGCAACAACTTGAGTGTTCCAAACGGTTTGTATATCATCAATCAGCAGGAACTCATCCTCTAGAGTAGGATGTTCATATGAACTAGGCTTTTTACAGTGATAGATGTCATGTTCCTTGCATGAGCGTGAAGCTGTGGTTATAATTTGATCAATAACTGACAAGCAATGTTCACGCTCCCTCGATTTAGCATGGCCAAGACACTTGAGCGATACCAAAGGTGTAGTTGCAGTACACAGTTGGAGAGCTTCGAGCAGATGGATGAGACAATCGTAAGTAGTTTCCGCCATTCTGGTGCTCTTGAATAGCTTGTAGTATGAACAGATTTCAACACAACACACACTTATCCGATTTTTAGTTTCCATTTAGTAATGCTATAATTACAGGCAGTATCTCAAACTTTGAACATGACAGACGTGTTTGACAATCAAGCAGAGCAGCTATGAGGAGTACCTGAAGCTTAAGGCGAGGGTCGTGGATCTTCAGCAGACTCAAAGGTGATATTACTGTATAACCCATTTATTTGACAGTTTCTTTAGCTTTATGTGTCCTGTGAGGGAGGGTTACTCTCTTCCACCAGAATTCTTCTTGGAGAGGAGCTGGGTTCAGTGAACATGAAGGAGCTGGAGGAGCTTGAGCATCAACTTGAGAGCTTTCTCTCGCATATTAGATCGAAGAAGGTAAGGAATAAAGTAATATATGTTAGAGAAGCAGAAGTGAAGTTGCTTCTTTGATGATTTTAATTGGGTCAAAGCATCACCTGCATCAATTAATTCCTACATTTTGTGCCTGCAGACACAGTCCATGCTTGATCGACTAGCAGATCTTCAGAAAAAGGTATGCGTAGGCTAATGATAGATTGAACATTATATCATGATGATGATGTTGCATGCTGATGCATATGGCTCAGCCGTTAAAGTTCGAACCTGGGTATTTGGTGCAGGAACAAACGCTACTGCAATCTAACGAGTCCCTGGTAAAGAAGGTCAGTTCAAACTGAGTAGCTAATTGGTAAAGGGTAACGATTAAAATCTGTTGTAAGTGGTCATAACAGTGCCCCTTTTCACTTTGCTGCGGGCATCTCCCTTTCCAGCTTACCTGGTAACCAGCTGGGGCTCAGAGCAGCATTACATATGGCAGAACCAGCTGGGGATCAAGTGATGATCAGGTGAATGCAGCAGCCGCAAGTACTAGCACTCAGAACATGAGCGGGAACTTTTCTCCTCCCTGGTGGATGTTCATATGAAGCGTTAGAGAACTGAAGCTAGTCTCCACGAAAGCGAACGGCCAAGTATATATACTCGACCACATCAGCTCACTTTACGCATAACAAACCACATGATTTTTAGGGTTTCTTCAGTGCTTTAATCTGTAAATACCTGCAAGGAACATGTAAAGTAGAGATTTGAACCCAAGGCCATCCACAATATGGACGATATCAGATTTCCAAGCTCAGAAGGGAGAAAGACAGATAATTCCTCGCTGGGTGTTTCATGGGCATTTTCAACAGTGCAGTCAGCCGAATCATATTAAAAAAAGTGGGGGCAGTGTGAATTTGCTATGGGAATATAAAGATTTCTCAACCAATATTAGGAGAAGTACAAAAAATGTGGCCGACGGGGCCGTGCTCGTAGGCCCTCCTTTCTTCTGGAATTCCATGCTCCAATTGACTATTGAAAGATCATTTAGTTGATCCATGGTGTCTGTCAATCAAGCCACCAATTAAATCTGTCGACCCTTCTTTTGATCAACAGTAGTGGGGAAAATGGTGCTTTCCATTTGGGGCCCATGTGGAATATCGCATCAAGCTTATTAAAAGAGTGAAGCTTGGAAGTGAGGCGTTCAAATTCAATAAAATTGGTAATGGTAGGCACGATCAACAATTGGAAAATGGTCACTTTGATTAATGTATATCAAAGTGGGGTTAGTTTATTAGTAATTAAAATTCTCCTCTGTGCTTGTGGCCGGCCATTCTCTGATTCAGCTTGTCCCTTCCGTGCATGCACTGCCAACATTTCGCACCAAAATCTCTCAAGCTGAGACGAGGCCAGATGGGGAGATCGCTGATACAAGTCCCGATAATCGGCATCGGCCTCCGTTCGACGCCGCCGAGGGTGAATCATATCTCCTTCAAGCTCGAGGGACAAGAGGCGGCTGCAGTGGGATTCCCCGGAGGAGACGAGGCTGATGACGGCGGTCCCGCCGCTGCCGGGAACAGGGTGATGGTGGTGGTCGACTCGAGCCTCGACGCCAAGGGGGCACTCGAGTGGACCCTGAGTCACGCGGTCCAGACCCGCCGTGACTGCATCGTCCTGCTTCAAGTGGTCAAGCTCGCCAGTAAAGGTATGATAACGGACCATCAGAGACCAAATTATCTGCATGCATGCAGACGTTTCATTAGTCTGATCACAAGCTTCTGTCTTTGACGACGGCAGAGCACGGTGGGAAGTTCAGACTCTCGGCCCATGAAGCTGCAGATTCAATATTGAGAAGCATGTGCAAATCGAGAAGACCTTTGGTAGGTTGAAATTTCCATTCCATATATATAATGAACAATCCGTAAAAATTCGAGCTTTTCCCCTTCAACATGCAAACTTTTCTTGATCTGTTTGGGTCTGTGGAGTTGTAATGGAAGGTGAAAGTGGAGGTGGCGATGGCAGAAGGCAAGGAGAAGGGACCGGCTATAGTGGAAGAGGCGAAGAGGCAAAAGGTGTCTATGCTAGTGCTGGGCCAGAGGCGGCAGACATCGTTGTGGCGGCTGATGCGGCGTTGGTGGGCAAGAAAGGGGCGGCGCCGCCTCGGGACGGTGGAGTACTGTATACAGAACGCGAGCTGCCTTGCCGTGGCGGTAAGGAGGAAGGGCCGGAAGCTCGGTGGGTACCTGATCACCACAAAGCGCCATAAGAACTTCTGGCTCTTGGCTTAGCAACGTAGTATCACTTGCACTACTTACTATTTTCCGGCCGGCCCTTTCCCGGATTGTGGAGGGGTTGGATGTAAGGCAACTCACTCCGGCGACCAGACTTTATATGGTACACGTGTTTTCGAGCCCCCCACACACCCCGCAAGTCCAACTACTCTGGGCCTCACCTGCTAGTACCCTAACCCCGACCGAGCCCAATAAAGCCGGACCGGAGAGAGGGTTCATGGAAATGAGGTTTTAATGGAGAAAGGGGGGGCCCGGTTGAGGATCATCTTCCTCAGCCCACTGACACTCCCGACTCCAGTATGCTTGATCCAACATCCCTCCCTCGTATGTGCTGGGTGGCCAATCCGATGCGCAAAATGCCTCGCTTCCCTGCGGTCTACTCCCAAGAGCAGGCGGATCCACCTGAACCGTCTGTTCCAGGAATGCGCAGCCGTCTGATGATGGCATCTGCTCCCGATCACTCCGTTGATCATTCCAGTGGCTGCTCTGAGCTATGCCGCCGCTGAAACTAAACGGTAGCGGCTCGGCCGAGGATCCGATGAGGCCGGAGAATAATCCGCAGCCGGGGCCCTGTTTCAGCAACTCTTGGTTGAATCCGGTAACCGGAGGGGAGTTCATGCTTCGCATGATGGTCGGCTTATACTCGTTAATATCGAGCACGCTCGAGAGCATCCTCCGTGCAGGTGTAGCTGAAAGGCCTCCGGAAGCTTCCGCCGAGGAGGTCGTTGCCGCAGTGAGAGTACAGGATCTCTCGCTGTTTGAGTGGGACAGGGAATATCTCGTTTCACGATCTCTCGTCTCCGCCGCAGCCGTCGTTCTCGTGGTGGATTCAGATTCCGCAGCTACCGGCGAGGAGTCCGCCGGAGTAGGTGATTTCAACTTGGATCGCTTTACCTTGCGGCAGCCGCCGCCGACGGGCACGTTCCTGAGGACACCGCCCTCGGTCCAGTAACGTCGGCAGTTCTTGCAGAAGTGGCGTGGTTGGGAGAGGTTGTAGTTGTTGTAGTAGCAGAACTTGGTGTCGAGCGACTCGCATCGCGGGCACTTGAGAGCCTGGTGGTGCTGAGTAGACTGCAGCCTCTTCTCCACGCTTCCGCCGTTACCAGAGAATACCCGTCCCCCGGCGATCGAGTGGATATCCTGCATCTTCCACACTATACTATTATTATCCTGGACCAGGAACACCTCTCCGCTCTCACGGCAGCTCAATCCTAAGATATCCTAGTTTCTTTCAAAAGCATCGCTTCTCCATTCTCACCACGTTGATCATGCTCTCCATTGGAATTTGTGGTTCTCAGTGGAAGAGAAGCCCAGTGGGACAATGGGAAGGGGGAGTGGATGGAGAAGACTAGTGGGAGCGCAGTTCCTCTCCACTGACAAAATATTCCTGATTTGTTCCTTTCCCAGTTACCCCTCAGTTTCACCAAAATTACAATATTACCAACGTGCATGTGGATGAATCCTTCCCCACCTCAGCCCAGGGCCCCCACTGCAGCGGCTGCGGGCTGACCGGGGCGGCCTGAAGATGGTTTGATGGTGGGGATTCAAGCCGGAGCGTGATTGCCGCGGCTATCAGATCCAACGTCAGTTCATGACGCGTGGACGGCCAGGAAAGCTTGGGCGCTCGCTTCCCTCCCTCCGCTGTCGGCCACAGTACAGTACTGCCCATTACTCTACTCCCCACACCCCACAGTCGACGTGCTCTGTGAATGGCGGAGGTTGTGCCACGTGGTATTCTAGTACAGAGGACTGCTGGTGCAAAAGCTTGGAACTTTCCAGACGAATATTCATCTCCCTTCCATATGGTTGGTGAAGCCCTGGACACGGTGACATGGTAATGCAAACACGAAGAGTACTATTGCCCCTGCATTCTGTCGTGATTCAATCTCAGAAATCCTTTGAACACATGGAAATGATCAATAAGAGGCAGATATGCAAACATATAGATGCAGCCAGCCAGCACCACGCCATTAGTTCAGTACTGGGTCTAGGTCCAACATGATGGCTCGACCGACAGGAACTTGGCAAGTACAAACTGCCGAATAATTTCAAGGTGGGGCCTGCTCTACAGGTAGGATTGAATATATATTCCCATGCCTGCTGCAATGCAATAATTCTATTCCTCTTAGGAGCCATCCATTCCATTCCATGTGACCTAAGATTCCATAAGATATTTTGGTCTATTTTTTTCAACTAAGAGAGCTGATCATTGTCGGGTGGTCGCATGTGCCCTCCCTCCCTTTATTGATCATGTACCACTTTCTAGTTATACGAGAAAAGACTTGGAATAACCCAAAATCCAATTACATATGAAATAATGCATCCACAAGCACCATTTTTGGGCCCGAGCCCTAGGAATATCCTACAGTCATTGGGTCACTCACACTCACACTATGCCTAGCTCGACCTAAACTTATTAAAATTATAAATATTAGTGATACCATTAATGGAGATCACCAAAATGTCTGTCAGGTCAGGTGGATGGATCATGCCCAACATTGGGGGAGTCAACATATGACTTGTTCTTCACAAATTATGGGAATTCCTTGCTAATCACAATGAATGCCCATTAATGTCCTCTCCCAATCACGTGCGCAGGCTTCTCCATCCTCTTCTCTGGTTACTAGAATGTCAGCCGGGTGGAACAGATATAGCTCACGTGTAGATACAGAGGCACCTGCCCATCATCTATTGGCGGATGTGCCTCGAAACTACTAGATGCTGACCGCAGGCTAAAGCGACCCCTCACCTTCTTTGTTAGGTTAGACCGGGATCCGAGCGGTGAGCCAGTTGTGGCTCCGGCTCAGTCAAGATCACCTCACATCCACAGCGCGTTTCCTTCACTCTCTCCCTTTCCCCACTTTAATTTTCCATTTCCATACCGTCCCCTCGGCCTACTATCGCCGGCGATCTTTTCCGGCTGCGCAGTTACAGATCGTGTCCACCACTTCGGAGATCTCATAGTCCGTTGCCTTCGAAGCCTGCACCGGGTTTCGTTTGGATTTGTTTACTGAAATTAGGGTTCCTGATAACTGGATGCATATATTTTTTGACATTGTGGCCCGTAATTGTGCGGTATTATGCCACATTGATGGAAATGAATCAATAGGTGGACTTAATTCCACCAAGTTGTTGATGTTTCACTCCTCTGCTGCTGATATCGATCTTATCCTGTCACTTTGAATGTCTTCATTGGCGTAATCGAGCCACCCTGCTGTTGGCATGCCCAGGAAGGAGAGGAGGGAGGGGGAAGCCGTGGAGATAGATTCCTAAACATCGTGGGAGCCGGATTTGGTGACGGTGCCTCGGTCGCAGATGAAGCTGTGGTTGGTACGTGCCACCACGTCGCTGTTGCTGTGGACTTGCATAGTTCAGTTCACCACGTTGAGGGACGATTGGGGCCACAGGCTTTTGAAAGGCTGGCCGTCTTGTCGTTCTCTGGAAGAGGAGAAGAAGGCGGCGGCCTTGGATAGCAAGGTCGACCCTGCTCCTCCCATGCAGGTCTTGCCTCCCAAGAGTGAGTAGAGTTGAAAGCTCTGAATTGCAGCCAAAGACCGGTTCCTTGGCATTGATTTCACTTTTATATATACCCACTTTATTGTAACCCCAAAGTTTCACCCTTGATTTCCTCGACATTTCCCGTTCACACTGTTACTGTGGTCCATAGTTCACGCAGGGGCCTAAAATGTGCAGCCTGGTCAGCTATGCTGATATTTTTTGTGATAGCTGAATATTATCGAAATTTTATATATTGTTGTTGTGGACAGGAGTTTACAAGAATAATGGGTACCTGCTTGTGTCTTGCAATGGAGGGCTTAATCAAATGAGAGCAGCGGTGAGTACTTTTGCAACTTTATAATGTAATCCATTTTTGGGCCAATAATTATATATACTGCTATGGCAGATATGCGACATGGTTGCCATTGCAAGATATATGAATGTCACTCTCATAGTTCCTGAATTGGATAAAACTTCCTTTTGGGCTGACCCCAGGTATGACTGTTCAATTATTTGAAAGAATTTTGTGTTTTTTTCTCTTCTTTTGGTGAATAATAGAGTTCTGTATTATATCTGCCATGAAAAGCGGAATTCTTATGTTTTAATTTCAAATGTTCATTGCTTTTGACAGCGAGTTTCAAGATATCTTTGATGTGGATCATTTCATTAGATCTTTGAGAGATGAAGTTCGAATATTGAAGGATTTGCCCCCTAAGATCAAGAAGAGATTGGCTTCAAAAAAGACTCGAACAATGCCACCGATCAGTTGGTCTGACATTTCCTACTACCACAATCAGGTGCATCTTTTCTCCAAACTTGCTTAACTTGCTTTTCATATATAATCTCGGGAAAACATACCTTTCTGGAGGATTGGAGTGACTATCTACTACCATTACTACTCTCTATACTACCTGTTAAGTTTCTTTTGCCTAAACCTAGCCTAATGTTTATCCCTTTTTTTTTTGTTTCAGATTCTTCCTCTGATACAGAAGCATAAAGTATTGCATTTGAATAGAACTGATGCTAGACTGGAAAATAATGGCCAGCCTCTAGAGCTCCAAAAACTCCGTTGCAGAGTTAATTTCAGTGCCCTCAGATTCACTTCACAGTTAGAGGAGCTGGGCAGGAGGGTTATCAGGCTTTTAAGACAGAGTGGTCCCTTTCTAGTGCTTCATCTCAGGTATGAGATGGATATGCTGGCCTTTTCAGGGTGTACTCACGGGTGCAGTGACGAAGAAGCTGAAGAACTAACAAGAATGAGGTGAGCTGCTGTCTGTTTTTTTTTTCTGCCAAAGTCGACGTGGTAAACAGATTTTTGGAGATGATTTCATTGCAAATCTGTCTTTGTTATCATGTTCTGGCAGATATGCTTATCCCTGGTGGAAAGAGAAAATTATTAATTCTGACCTCAAAAGAAAAGATGGCCTATGCCCTTTGACACCTGAGGAAACTGCTCTTACATTAAGAGCTCTCGATATTGACCCAAGTATGCAAATCTATATTGCAGCTGGTGAAATATATGGCGGGGAAAGAAGAATGGAAGCTCTTGCCAAGGCTTATCCAAATTTGGTCAGTGATCCACAGTCAAAATAACTTGCAGCATTATGATGTCCTTTTAAATTGTAATCATACTGATGAAAAAATATTATGTGATTCATTTGTAACAGGTTAGAAAGGAGACATTACTTGATTCTGCGGACCTGAAGTTTTTTCAGAACCACTCTTCTCAGATGGCAGCATTAGATTACCTTGTATCCCTGGAAAGTGACATATTTGTTCCCACATATGATGGAAACATGGCTAAGGTTGTGGAAGGTCATCGCAGGTATTTTAAGTTCTGGTATTTTTCTTAGACATTACGTGAGCATTCATATAATCTAGCAAATGCCCAAACACTAGCCTGTACAACTCTATTACCTTATCTTTCTATAATTTTGGTAATCCTGTTAATAAAATCAAACTGTATGCGTGTGTCCAATGGGCCAAAATGATGGCAACTCAGATGAGATTGTCTGTCTGTATGAAGAGCATGTGCCAATGTACCGTGGGACTCCATGCTGCTCTTGATTGAACTTATCATATTTTCCATGGAAGCTGCAAAGCTAGACACGCCATTTCCTACTAGAAATGAATTCATTACCTTCCTTTTTTGTTATCTTCATTCATCTTCATCTCATACTAGTAATCTTAAATTCCTGTTATTGGTTTGGTTTTTGTTAGATACCTTGGCTTCAAGAAGACAATTCTATTCGACAGGAGGCTTCTAGTTGACTTGATAGATCAGTATGACAATGGGATGCTAAGCTGGGACGAGTTCTCATCTGCCGTGAAGGAAGCTCACGCGGACCGTGTCGGGCAACCAGCAACTCGATTGGTAATCCCTGATAGACCGAAGGAAGAAGATTATTTCTACGCCAACCCTTATGAATGTCTGCAACCCTCGGAGGAATTGGTGAGTGCTGCCAGAAGATGAACCTTGAGAAGCTAATTTCCACCCATCTTGTTTTGAGAAAGCACTAGTGTAGCTGTCGTGATCCCATGCCCATCAAATGGAAAGTGCTCCTACATTACCAGATTTTCTTTGATTACAATTACTTCAGCAATGGAATCATACTGAAACTAACTGAAGCAGAGGTTTCAAGCCCGAATTCCCAAGGAAAAATACAAGGATGGGTGCCTTTATCTGACCCAATGTCAAGTTCATGCGTTTATTTTTTCTGATTTGAGGGCCTCCACTAATGCATCCAGATCCTTATCCGAGCTCCCACCCCTGCTGACCGCTGCGGCCGCTGCCTCCCTCAGCTCCCCTGCCCGAGCCCTCTCTGGGATGCTCCCATCCACTGACCGCACCAGAATCTGGGCCAGCTCAGCTGGGTTCGGCGCCCGGTCCTCTCTTTCATGGGCCCGAATCCCCACCCCCAGCTGATCCACCAGAAGCTTAGCGTCCGAGAACTGGTCCGCACCCATCGGCCACGTCAGCATCACCACCCCAGCAGCCAAGCCCTCCAGTACCGAGTTCCACCCGCAGTGAGTCACGAACGAGCCCACGGCCCGGTGCTGCAGGATCAGCACCTGAGGCGCCCAGCCCTTGATCACCAGCCCCCTCCTGGCCGTCCGATCCTCGAACCCTTCAGGCACCGCGGCACCACTCTCCTCCTCAGCCACGGTCCCAGTGCTGTTGCTGCCGTCCTCCCTCACGCACCATATGAAGTGGACCCCGCTCGTCTCCAGCGCCTCCGCGAGGGCTGCCGTCTGCTCGCCGTTCAGCACCATGCGGCTCCCGAAGCAGATGTAGACCACGGAGAGGTCGCTGCAGGCATCGAGCCATGATACCACGTCCTTGACCGGGACAGAGCTGGATCCACCCCGCTCGGCAACTGCCTTGGTGCTGCCGCCATCGACTGGGGGAGGCAGGAGCGGGCCTACCGCCCAGACCCGGCCCCGTCCGAGAACCCTCTTCTCCATGTAGTCCAAGTAGGGCCGCTCTATCTCGGCGAAAGAGTTGAATACGGCGCCCCAGCTGTCGATATTCGCCAGCATGGCGTCCCTATGGAATTCCAGTACTGGGTCTCCTCGGATGAACATCCTGTAAACGAACGACAACTGCCACCAGGGGTACGATGGGGAATTCGGCAGATCAGAGAGGGTGACGACAAACTCGTCGTCCTCCTCCTGCTGGGGGTGTTCGTTCATCGGCAAGTCCCGCCAGAGGGAGAAGTCGACGGAGAGGGCAAAGGCGGCGGAGGGGGAGAAGACAATCCGGGGGATGCCGAGCTGGCGGGCCAGATGGAGGGTCCACCCTAGGAAGAAGTCGGAGATGATGGCGACGGGAGGGTTCCGGCGGGAGGCGAACCAGCTGATGATGGCCGGAGAGTGGTGCTCCTGCATGGCGCGGAACCGGTGAATGAGTCGGTGCTGCATCACGGAGGAGGCCGGCTCCGGGGCTGGGACGACGAGGGCGTCGATGTTGGTGGTCGGATGGCGGGAGAGGAGGGGCTGAAGGAGGCGGAGGTTGGGAGGTGTCACCAGGACAGTGACGGAGAGGCCGCGGCTGATGAGGCGCTCGGTGAGGTCGAGGAGGGGAATTATGTGGCCGGGGGAAGAGAAGGGGTACACCAGGAGGTGCGGGCGATCGGCGGTGGCGGACATGGTGGTGTGAGAATTAACCGGAAGAGAGTAAGCTTCGCTTGTGGTGAACATCGCAAGCACACGACCCACCCTTGCTGATCCATCTACCTCTCATAGCGTACATATATGCATATCGGTGGAATTAAGCACGACCTTTTTGCCTACGTCACTCCCGACGTCCTCACCTCAGGTTAGTAGGAACGTGGACAGAGGCAAGGGCAATTAGATGTCGTGTCGGTCCTCTTTTCCCAAGTCATACTTGCCGGATTAGAAAGAAAAACTCGCCGTCATCTGGTGCTGGTGGTCGGTCTCACGTTTTATTTATTAAAAATAAATATTTTTAATTTAATAATATTTTTGCTTATATGATAGAATTAGAGACCCTAAGTCAAAGGAAATGAGAAAAACAAAAGAATAATTGTAGCATATACCCACACGTGATCTATGGTGTGGCGAAAAATATGTGCCCTCCACCTGCGCCTGCACCTGCACCTGCACGGCCTGGCCATCTAGTTGTTCTTGGGAGGATGGGGCCTGGGGACATGGTAGTCGGCGCTGAAGGGCACAAAAGTTCCCGGTTTTCCTCTGACTAATTGACTGCTTTGACAGGCTACAACTTTCCTCTCTACAGCAGCAGCAGCAGAATCAACGCTAGAGCAAGAAGTAGTTACTTTCGAAGCTTCCCCTCTGTGGCTGAGCGTCTTCCTTATTTTCAGCTTCCTTCCACCTGCCCTAGCATGCTGATCCCTCGCTTCATTTCCTGAAGGAATCGCAGTCTGCATTTCCTGGACGAGCGAACACAAAACAAACAGTTATCAGAATCAATGCCCACTATGAATGCTTGAAGACCATATGCGCTAGTTGGGTTGGAATTCTATGGGAGCTTAAGAGTAGAGAGAGACTAAACAGAGTTATGTAAGTTGCAGAGTGGAATATATAATATATATATATATATATACCAATCTATGTATCTCTCTGACAGAAGGAACGCTTTCCGTAAACACCACCTGAGCTTTTCCCGCAGAAGATCCTGTGCAAAATGATCACCAGTGAGCACTTGAATAATATTGAAAGGAGCCTGCATCTGGGCAAATCTTAAAACCACAGCCCCCATGTATCAAACTTGAGGGCCGTGTCCCATTCGTATGTCTGATATGTACCTGTTTCTTCATGGGCGCCCCGTGCATGCAGGGAGAAGAGTAAAAATAGGAGAACGCCAAAGGTGATGAACCTTGTGTGAAACATCTTCAACTGTTTTCCTTTTGCTCCCATAGAAGGAGAGAGAGAGGGAGAGAGATGGGTGGAATGTTGATCGATGGACTTTATAGGGAGAGTGAAAGAGACAGGGAGTTCGAATTTCCAAACGGGAGTCAAACTTCAAAGCTAGGGTTCCAAGAAGAACTCAGTGTTTCCTCAACAATACATATTATTTAAAAAATTACCAAAATACACTGGCCACACAATCAAGAAGTTACTAAGGCGGGATATTGAATCATTATATATATATATATATATATATAATACATGGATGGGCTAAGCTATTGGCATGTGTATGAATATAGTATTAATTTGCATAGAAAATCTGAAAAAGCTTGATAGGGGGTGAAGCCTGGGACAGGATCCATGGGGTTGGCCTATGATATCAGGGAAATGAAGATACTTTGTTCAGTGTCTGTCTGCCGCCATGCACAGGATCCATGCATGCTTGCGACCGATCGAGGAGATCGATCGATAGCCTGGATGCTTTCTTTCGCTTTTCCTCTGCCGCTGAGCCCTTTTTTCACATGGATTCACTGTGGTCTCTTACTGCAAATCACATGATCTGGGCACGTGATTATAAGTAGCATCAATCCTATGATCTGCCAACACGTTACAAGGTACAGCTGCATGCAAGAGCCGACCGACAACACTGATGAGTTGATGCATTCATGCAACGTGTACAAAATACGTTATGGGGCATAGAAGATGAAGAGGAAATGGTGAGCAAATTGATTATTATAGCCCCCACCTAGGCTAGGCTAGGCTAGGCTGTCCTTTTGGCATGCATGTGCAGACTCTGTGTACACCAGCTGGGTGGACTGGGGAGCATGCAGCAGCTAAATTGCTTATTCATGCGAGGGTGAGTTAGGTTTTCACAGTCCCAGAACAGAACACGATGGCGTTCTCCCCGATCCCACTTCCGACTTCCCACTTCCTGAGTAAAACATTATCGGAAATTGAGTCCGCTGCCAATCTTCATGAGTCAAAGTTGTGTTTTTCTTTTTGTAAGGGCGGAGTTTGTTCCGATGCCGTAGCCCGCAAAAGTCGGCCGAGCACGTGCCCACGAAATGACATGTTTTTCTTCTCCTGCCCTGTCCTGCCCTGCCCTGCCCAGAATTATGCATTAATCTTTGGTGCAATTCAGAGTGGTTGCTTTTTGACCCATTGAGATTCTAAAAAGCTGTGTGTGGATCCGAGATTCCACTTTGACGAGCAGAAGGGGCACGCATAATATATAGGGCTTCTCTTTGATTTGTGAACTGAGTATTCTGTAAGTTCAAACCTTGGGAGTCTCACACATTTTCATAAGTTCAAACCTTGGGAGTCTCACATATTTTCATGAGTTCAAACCCTACATTTTCTGGTCAACGGCCATCACAAATAGTTTCACATGTTCCTACAGATTGTATATCTTTGCTGGAAATCAAGATGGTTTCTTCTTCTTCTTCTTCTTCGTCTTGGACAAAGAAGGTGAATGTGAACGACAGCTCACACAGCACTTGGACCAGCAATGGCAATTCTTGGCCAGCCTCTTTAGTACAGTGATGGTTTGGTTGCAGCAATTTTTATATACGGACGCACAAATCTTCCATAGACAAGTGCAAGCAAGAAATAGCAGGAGTATTAAGCCTTTATATGTTTTTCTTTGAAGCCTGAACAAATTCGTAGTACTTCTAGCATGTCTCATATACACGAGGAGATGAGTATAATAGGGAATGTGAACTAACCTTCAATTCTCAATCTCTATTTGTCAGGCTGTAATGTTTTTCAGTGTGAATTCACAGGACAATCAGGGACCCCAGGTCATCAGAGAGAGCTGAGGTAATCCCGTATCAGACTTAGTAACGGGCTTCTGTAATTGGATTCCCCTAGTCTCTGAAACATTATCCCATCCATCCGAGCTTGGACACCTTCTGAGAAAGTCAGCTCCTGAAGCAATTCTTTCAGTGTCCGGTCCACTCCAATTACAGAACTGCCTATCCCACTCAGAATCTCGGGGATTGTTGGAGAGGGCCTCGACAGCTCCACAAGTGTGACCTGATCCCATACATAGATTCCACATATTAAACCTCCTATACCTTGGGTTTCACTTATGCCAATGGAATGTGCTTCTGTTTGGATTCATCTTTTAAGCACAGTTAAAACTAAGCAATGATTTGAAAAAGCAAGGTGGTCCATCCAAAATCCAACAGATTTTTAAGCAAAAGATATAAAAAAGAAAACATTTTCTGCTACAACTTAATCATCCGGATGTTCCTTCAATATTATCCAAAATTCACAGGTAAGCTAGTTTTTCTACCATGCAACAAGTTTAAGGTCATCATCAGAGACTGAATTTAATTTAGCCAAAACTGGGAAAGTTGCACTTACTAGCCTTTCCTTTCTTATTGCAATAGCAGCAGAAAAATGTAGTGTAAGAGCAAGCACCAACCTGTCTATCTTGAGGTATATTAGCCTTTTGCTTTGCTATCGCAATAGCACGAGAAAACCCACCAATTGCATCGACCAAGCCTTGGGAAGCAGCATCTTTGCCAGTCCAAACTCTCCCCTGTGCAACCTCCTCCATCTTATCAACCTGGAGACATGGGTAGAAGAGCGTTCAGTTTTCACTTGGTGGAGAGGGGGAACTGGAATCGATGAGCATTAAATCAACTCATACATGCATCGATCTAGAAAATGCCGCCTTATCACGAAATTGCCTGTAAGCATTCTGTGCAGACTTGGCAAACAGTTCCATTTCATCCGGTCTGCATGTCAACATTGCATCAAGTTTATCCATAATGAAATGATGGCAATAGTAACTTGGAAATTGGAATCTGCCTTTGTAACTCAAGCATCAGACACATATATTACCCTCGAAGGTGCCCTTTTTAGCATATATGATAAACCTGACTGCATGAGTTTGTACATATACTAGAAGTGCATCACAAGTAAGATTACAGAAAACAGAGTAACTGACCTGAAAGGTCGTTGCTCGGCAGCAAGGAGCTCAGCAAATCTTCCTCTTGATATGATCTCCTTGTTGAAGCCAATTTTTTGATATAGATTCCCCAGGTTAAACTTTCCTATCATGAAAATTATACTTTGTTAAAGACTATATCAAAACCTTTCTGGGATTGGCTCTCAAGCTCATAACTTTGATCCCAAGAAACATGTATTCAAAACTTCGCTTTGCGCAGAATTTTATGTAACATACTTCAACCATTGGGAAAAGAGTTAGGCGTAACATGGTATAGCATGGACGGAATGGAAGGAGCAACTAGTTACTAATCTCACCTGTAACAACTCCAATGGAACCAGTGAGAGTGAGATCTTCAGCAACAATTGCTCCTGCTGCCATAGCCATGTAGTAACCTCCACTAGCTGCTACATCAGCCATAGATGCAACCACAGGTTTTGATGCAGCCAAAAGCCTGATCTCTCTCCACATTCTGACATAAGCACGGGTTATCAGTTCATAAGAGCACAAGTATCTATCTAGAGGATTTATCCTGCCTAATTATAAACATGACCAAACATGTGTAACTTCATAATGGCAGGTACCAGGATCAACAAGCCTTTTCTCCTTGAGAAATAGATGTATTCTCTGTATGCTTTCTTAACACACTATACTAATGGCCTTGAGGTTTCACGGAAGGCAGATGCAGAAAATTATTAAGGTGAGGGGAATATCACAGTAAGAAAAATTAGGAAAGCCAGACTTACAAATCAGAAGCCAGAGCATCTCCTCCAGGACTGTCAATTCGAATAATAGCAGCTTTGTATTTTTTTGACTCTGAGAAGATGAAGCCATCAAGTAGAAATGAACAAGTAATGATCAGCATATGGAGAGTACCCAAGAAATGAAAAGAAATTCAGCATGGATTCATGACTCCTGTAAACTAGTTTCTTCTAAGCTTCACCATAAACCAGCTCACTCAGGGCATTAGTTAGATAAATAAAGGAGGCACGATAAACATGAATATTTTTTTGCAAGTCTTACCTCTCACACTTCGTATCTTCTCAACTATTTGCTCCCCGACTATGCCTGAACTTGGAGAACTCAATGAACTCTTTACCCGACTTATGCTCCCAGAGGCTCTGATTACAGCAACAAGATCCTTTCCACCAGATAAACCAACAGTCCATTTACCAACTTTGGAGTATTTCCTGCCATTTTCAAGTAGGTTGAAAATTCTTGTACATTTCAACAGATGCATTTTAAGTATCAGTTTAAACACATAATTATTTGTTCAAATCCATGAACAAACAACAGTGTCTCTAACCTCAAAAAAGAAAAAAAAATAGCATATCTAAACTCTTGAAAAAAAAGGATCATGTATCCAAGATCAGATGTATTATAATTCTATATTTTTGGAACTACAATGGGGGCAATACACGTCTAGAGAGAATTATTACTTGTAATCAACCATAGGAAGCTTCTTATCTTTCTGAACACCGAGTTTCTCTTTCAGCATAGATATCACCTGCAAAGGAAAAGCTAAAATCAGTATGAACTAATATTGTATCTAAGAATAACCATTGTTATCAGCCTAAAAATTCATTTGATTATCATTGACAAGAATAACAAGTGCTGCAAATTGTGTTCACAAATATTAATTCTTCTCACGATGGTCTATCCCTTTCTACCGCACTGGACCTAGTATCCTCACCTCATCATCGTAGCATATGTTAGTTATCCAGCCTTCTTCTTTCAGCCTCTCCACTTGGAAAACTCCGTCGTTAACAAAGCTTTCAACATCTTCTCTTTTCTTCCCTGCTTCCAAAAATTTGACTTCACAAACCCTTCATACCAAAGCCAACATCAAGACCAGGCAGATTACTGGAATAGTACCTAGTGTTGAAGATACTTTTTCAAGCCAATTTCCATATATATTATCAAGTATTGCAGTCAACATTTCACAATTCTCTTCCGACATTGTCTTGCGCATGAGTTGATCCCCAGCACTTTTATATTTACCAATCCTTTGTATCTGTGGTTCAACACCTAGTTTCTCCAAAACACCTATGAGAGAGAGGGAGAAAGAGATAAATGAAATCAGGAGAACATGAAAACACACAGAAGCTCACAGAACCAACCAAAGGATCGTAGTGAAACTGATTACCTCCGAGAAATGAGGCCTGAACTGTCAGACCATAGAGGGAAAAATATGCACTAGGAGGAGCGTAGATCTCTTGGCAAGCACTAGCAAGGTAATATTCTTTCTCCTGACAAGTAGGAACATATCCCACAATGAACTTACCTGCAGAGATAAAGCCAAGGTTGCCAGCCACTGTAATTCGCAGTTTGACATTTTCTATTTCTCTATCTATCATGTATCAACCAACTCACAAAATCCATTCCCACAACGTGCAAGCATAGACTGAAGCAATGAGTAATTGGCTGATCCCTTTATAAGAAATCAACATTTAGCAGCAAAACACATTGTCTGCTTTTTCTTTGTCGCTAAAACTACTGCTCTGAAAGCGCTAGACTAACATTGCAAACTCATCTCAGAATAAAAGCTGATAAAGGATGTTTACTGCATATGCAAAATATATAATATATGTATAATTTACCTGATTTCTTGAAATCTAGTATATGCCGCCTTATCTCTTCAACTTTACCCCATCCACAGTTCAACGAATCAATGTGGAGATAGATACCCGAGATGCGAGGATCATATGCTGCTTTCATGAAATTCTCACAAATTTGAGGGAGGGACAGTCCTGAAGAGAAACGGCTCTTTAGCTGATCAGATATCTGAAAATCCAATATCACAGAGAGAATCCTCAACTTCCGATATGAGTACATATCAATTCATGGCAACTGAACATTCATGGAGCACAATCTAACTATCAAAATCCTAGGAAATGATCAGAAAATCCAGGGACCTGCCCACGCAATTTCATGGTCAGTACGCTGCCTTTGCGGACCCGGTTCCACGGAAGCGCCACTAGCATCCGGAGCTTCACCCCCAACTTCTTCCACACCCCGAACTCCACGTACTCGAATTCGCCAGTGGGATACTCGACTGCTTCTGTATTTTCACCTTCCGCATTGGAATCCTTCTCCGTCTCCTGGGCCTTCTCAAGGGTTTCATTAGGAGGCGAGGAATCATCGAATGCTCGAGCAGAGAGCGTCCTCTTGAAGCCTCGGGAAACGTCCGGTGAGTAGGGGAGGAAAGGAGTGACTTGAACCGGAGAAGCGCAGACGAATATGCGGGGCTTGGTGCACAGAGGTGATGCCTCGAATTGCCGAAGCTGAGGCTTCGTGAGGATTACTGAAGATAGGGTCCTGGTGAATTGGGGCGTCGAGGTTATGTGGGAACATTGCAGAAGCTTTGACATCCCTCTCTATACGTCCTATGGAGACGACACGCAGGGGTCAGGGAGAGCCAATGGGAGGAGAAGGCTCCGCCTTTTTGTCACCCCATAGAAGCAGAAGAAAGGTTGAGGAGGCAGAGCAGCGACGAGGTGAGTGTTGCTCCACGTTTTCCAATGGGACGCTGACGTGATCATATCTGCTTTGCTTGCGTGGCATCCTGGTCTCCGGATAGTTCTGATGTGTCAAGCGAGCAGCTTGCGTGGCACCAGCGCCACATGTCCCACACGATGTGCCCCAAAAAAAAACCATATTCTCATGGAAATGCAAGTTCAACAGGAAAACCTCAAGGTCATATGACCCATCTAGATGCTGACATGGCCGAGCCGACCAACTAGTCTTTCATTGTAACAAGCTACAATGAACCAGCAAATGAAACTACCATAGATGCATATGTATAACCAACAACTTAGAAAGGCGCTTTAATACTCATCACATTGATAACCTTGAATTATAAGCTGCTGATAACCACTGTTCCCACAAAGCCTATATCTACTATCCTCTCTGACAGTGATTTCTCTCCACTCTGTGTAACTTGAACTAGTTTGTCTTATCAATTTCCATGAAGATATTGACAAACACTCGGGAGCTTGCAATGAATGCTTCAACCCTCTGTGTAACTTGTTAAAATTTTCCTGTACCTGCTTCAGTACAAAACACTTTCCCACGGGCTCGTTCTTATCCGTAGGAGAATCAAAGATCATTTTACACGTGTAGCCCGTAAATTGTGCTTTAGAAAAAAGCCAGAGCAGGAGAAAGCATGAGGTCATGAATTCTCAGGGACCGGAAGAAGAATATATGATTCCTACTCTTCTCTGGAGAGTTTTTTCCGGTGGTCTAGATCACTGCAGCAGTCACAACTTCATGGAAAAAAGCACATCAGTGGAGAGCACTTTCTTAGGCAACTGGAGATAAGAAAATGCTAAGCAGGCCAATTGGAGAAAAGGAAGTGATACATAAAGCGCGAGGATTGTACTGAGGCAGCAAGGAGACCCGAAACAAAAGCCACAAGTTTTCTGGTCCCAAAAAGCGTGAGGAAAGAAATCAGATTCTCGTAGTGGACAAAGAAGGCATATACTATTTCTTTAGTTCTTGGCTTATATGGTTACTCTCCCTTTCTCTTTTCATGTGCCTTGGTTCTAGCTTTTGCTTTGCTTCTTGCTTTGTTGAGTATCTTTTTTCTGGACGGGAATGTGCAAAGGCCAGTCCACCGGAAAAGTCCCTGGAAATTCAAATGAGACATCTGATCGTAAATGTGAGATACCATGTAACATTGGATGGACAGAAGAAAAATGAATGACCTCATTTACAGATTGGGTGTCACTTCGTACTATTGTGCTCCACAAAATCACTACTTTTTCCCTGGCTAAGTTTCTTCAGTCAGTGTGTAAAGGCTGAGAACATCAGTTTCCTGGAATGTGTTTCATATCTAGTTGTTGCCTAACCTGGGCACTAAAAAATACTACCATGGAGAATGCATCTACCGTGAAATGCATTTGCTTACTTTGCATAAAAAGATAAGGGGAAGGTTAATAATAAAATTTAATATTTAATAATACAGATAAATATTTTAAGTTTGTATAAGATTAAAAAAATACCATTATTTATAATTTATTACTTTTAATTATATATAGGTTCGATATTTATCGATAAATAATAAATTATTTTAAATAGTATAAAAGTAATATACTCGTATATAAAAAATTCAGCCGATAATCTTATCTATTAATCTTCTCCCTTATTTATTAATTTTTTTTTTAATATAATCTTATAATATTATTATTCTCCCCTTATCTATTAATTTTCTTTAATATAGTATTTGTGATCTTATTTATTAATCTTCTTTAATATAGTATTTGTGATGTTACTATTCTCCCCTCATCTATCAATTTTCTTTCCTTTAGTCTTTACTTTTATTATTCTACCATTACAATTCTCTACGTTCTCTATGTTAAAGGAGCTCTCCTCACTGGTTTATGTCTTGAAACTTTTGGGTTCTTATTCTTCTTTGAATCTCCTTTTGCAGGAAAAAGGGGCATGAAAGGGCGGCCCATTTTCCTCTGGAAATCAATCTCTGACTAAGATTGTCACTTCTAAGAAGCAGTCTGGCGGCTAAGAATTGAACACATCAAACAAAGAGGCTCGCCATGTTTAATTTGAAATTCCGATGTTATTTGCTGATAGAACAACTTACATGGAAAGCCAGTAAAGATGGACTAGCTTACCAAGAAAAACAAACACAGAGTTTCCCTTAATAATCATATTTGTTCTGAAAATTTTGCTGCTTCCTGATTCAAACATCACATGGTGAGAAGTACAGAGGATGGAAGTTTTAGGGACAGGATTAGTTAGTTTCTTCTATCTTTTTGCTGGGCTGGAACCACTAGAACATATTGCAGCTATATTTTTCCATGGAGAACATCTGATTCACCTCGAGTTCGATTTCAAATTTACTTGCAAATCGGCCTTTGACTCGAGGGCGGCTCTCTGCATATGCTTTCCTGGAAGCGTATCGGACTTTCTTAGCATATTTCCTGGCCTTCTTCTTCTCTTTGTATCTTAACACTTTTGCTTCCCTGTTCATTGTAGTGATATGATAAGGAATTATTGGTGGACCTGCGGAGAAGATCTGGGAGGCTTTCATCAGAGGCATAGCACAGGTGTTTGATGTAGTAGTAGCCATAGGTACTGGCTTCTGAGGGATACTTGTGACTAAATCCAGAATCTGCATAGAATTACAATGACAAAAGAATGACTGATGATCTGAAGGATTAAGAAGAAGCCAATGATATAAGTGGGAAGAGAAGATTGATTTTCTGATGGTAAAAATTCTAACAGTTTGCTGATTCAGCATGTCATTGATGTAGGCATCCTTCACAAGCTCATCTCGCTGCTCTCTGGTCTCTTCCAATCCACATATAGCATTATCCCAATGATTGGAGTTCTCCTGAGGTGGATACTCCGGGGATATGTTTTCATCTGCAAGATCAGAAATGACTGAAGTCAGGCTTGACATGTAAATGGAGCAAGTTAACTAGACTGCCGTCCATATGTATTATTTAGGTACCTGGAAATTCTGGATCGAGCAACAGCCAGGAATGAGTGACATCGTCGTTGGTCTCCTCACATGCCTCATGGCCATAAATGGCTGTACCAAAGTCAAAGAGTTGGTCTTCCTGCTCAGGGTCCGAGGAAACACAGGGCACAGACCTCACTGGGACCCTCACATGCCTCTGAGCTAGCATGTTGGCCGAGTGAATCTCATCATCGCAGCTCTTACACAGGAAGGCCGCATCAGCCTCGCATATGAGATCTGCGGGAGCCTTCTCGCAGGAGTTGCATACCCAGACACGCTTGTGCTGCTGAGGGCCGGTGGAGTGGACTTGCTGATCACAGAGGATGCAGAGGTAGTCCAGGTGGTCATGGCAGTAGAACGTGCACGCCCCTGCTTTGCATAGATCACATGCCCTGGAGCTGGAGCTGTTGATGCCAGGAAAGTTCATTTCCATCTCTCCACGATCGAAACTTTACTAATCACCACTCGCCATACTGTGGACTGATTGAAGAGGATTCAGAACTTGAGTTTTCTTGGTCCTGGGAGTAAGCCTTACAGGAAAAATATAAGTGAGAGAGTGAATATTTCGGTAGATGCTTCAGACAGTGTAGTGAACAAGTGGAAAAGTGTAAAAAGCGAGTTTGATTCCCTTCGCAGCAGAGAGCAACAGAAGGCAGATTCAGCCCATTTCACAACCTTGCCCAAGTACTTCCTCACACTAGAAAATTCATTGAACAGAAGCAGTTTTTTTTTTACGGCAAAAACTCAGACGTCAGCCTTGCCTTGTGATTATTATTGGTCATTGATCTATTAGCAATTACAGATGTCTGAGACTATTTGGGAGTGATAGTTTGATCATTTTGGAACAGGAAGGCCACTTTCAACAAGGATCTTTCGAATCTTCTTCCATACTAACAGTGCTGAAAAGGCTCTCCTTTTTCATGGAAAGCAAAATACAGAACAAGTTCAGTCACTAATCATTAAAATAAACTTGGTGGTGAATGGGAAAGGATGATGGTGCAGGTTGAGTAATAATTCAACTGAATATTTTTATTTAACCGCTAGAGGTTGATAAATGGTCAAAATAGATAGCCAATGAATGCATCCCCTATAAATATCCAAATGCAAGACCAAAAGCAGCTCCAAGAAAAGGTACATCAGCAATATAACAATAAGTGAAACAAACAAAAGTACAGTTGATCCAGAAGCTCTATAACTACTACGGCATATCTCTCACCTCACAGAGAATAGAGGAGGTATCAAGCAAGAACCAATCCAAGCGCTTGTTCTTCTCTTGACTTCATGTGTGCGCATCAGTTGGTGAACTTGGAGATTAGCTTATCGACATGAATGATAATATCGTCGATCCGGGGACGTATTGCAGGCTGAGGTTGGAGCAGCCATGTGACGAACTGGTGCAATGCCTCTGGGTATGAAGGATTGGGCCCTGCTGGCCACTTGATCTGGGCATTTATGATTGCTAACTGCAGGCTCCCACCTGATTCCCCAAGTGCATATTCAAAAGGTGACACGCCGTACCTAAGAAGATATCAGGTTGGTAAGCATAAAAAGTGATCATCATAACCTTCTACATATGCACCTCCATTTTTCTGCAATCTAACTTCAGTCAGATGGATAAAACCCCATTGCACATGAAGTATTATGGCCATTGCATGACATGGTGAATGCACGGACCAATGGCCTGATTAATCACAGCCAATCAATTCCAGAAGTATATTGCCAAGCAGTTGCTAAGACTCGAAACAAAATTCGCCAATGCAAAGAATAGATGGATGAGTTTTCTCACATTATTGCATATAGAGTACAGCCTAGTGACCAGATGTCAGTCCTCTCATCAATGTCGGCATGACTTGGGCAATCCCACAGCTCGGGGGCTCGGAAAGGTGCTGAGCAATGCTCTGATGCCCACTCCTAGCAATGATAACCAAAACCAACATAAGATACATAAGAATTAGTAATTGAAAGTATGGACTAGAATTCTAAAAAGAGATGCTCTCCTCCCTTTACACTTGGAAATATATCAATATAAAGAGAAAAAAATGAAGAACCTGCAGCTGAAGAGCCTCTGAGCGAGAGCGAATTTCTCTCCTTGCCAGGCGAGTGCTCCCAAAGTCCATTAATATTGCTAGAGGGATGTGCCCTTTTTTATGTGTTATTAGGACATTCCCAGGTTTCACATCATTGTGAGCATAAGGCGGCTCCAGAGTGTGCATATGCTTCAACCCTGCACATAGCTGAGGGACGACTTCCCTTGTTAGCATGAACTATTGAAAAATCAAGGTGTCCTCATTAGCAGGCTTCTTCAAATACACTAGTAGAGCAATTTAGTTTCCTTTTCAAGACAGTTTTCTTAAAAAAATAAAAAAAAAATAGAAGATTGGATTTCTGTGCTGTAAACTGTTCTCAGAAACATATTCTAAATTTGACACTCTATTTCTAGTATGGTTCTCAAAAGATTGTATTTGGAGCTACATTCGGTGCATATTTTACAACAACTCCTTATATTTATTTTTATTTGGCACAGCTGCAAGAGAAGTGTTTGGGAGGAGGGAACAGATTAGCAGTGGTTGATCACCTGGCGAAATATTTGGAGAACATCCGAGGTCGAATAGAACTCCTTTTTTGCTTTCATGACCTTTGCATTATCAAATAAGGTGCCATCAAGATGAACTGGAAACAACAGGTATGCTTCATGGCTCGAAGAACCTCCTGGAGCACCCTAGACAGTGAAAAGATTGACCATTTACTCCATATCGCAAAAACCACATTGGAATGAAGAATTAAGATACTATTTCAACACATTTTGAAAGATAAGGCACTCTGAATAAAGAACACAATGTGCATAGTAAAATTAACATGATAGAGGAATCTACACAGAGATGGCAAATTTAGAGAAAAAAGGAAGCCACAAAATCCTTCTTCAAGAACCCACGGAAATGACTAGAGAAGTTCCAAAAGGAGGTAACTGACCTTGACAGATATGATAGCATGATCAAGGAGTGGCAGCAAATTTGGGTGATTAAACAAGGATGAAACACGGATCTCCTCCCTCACCAATTCCAACTGTTCTGCATTCTGAATGAGAACTTTCTTCACTGCATAATTGCCATCATCTGCATAGAAGAGAACATGTTGAGATCAACATGTCAATGTATAGATCCCTACCAATCCAACCATTCAAATTACTCAACTCACTGATCAAACAGGCCTAATCAAAGAACTCATGTCATAATGTACTAACTCATATCATATGCTGATTCGTTTTCATTGAATATGAACAAGAAATATAGAAGTGGGGGTAATTGGATCAAGCAAGGGATGGGAGGGACTCTCTAAAGATTGCATCTCTGGCAAGCGATCAGATTCACAGCAGAAGAAACAGCCCACACCAGATCTGATAAAAAACTGGAGAAGGATAGGTACGCTTATCGTGACCTGAGAGATGGGATTGATCCTTGACCTTCTTGGCGAGGCCTCCACTGCCGGAGACAGCGGAGCCGTGGGTGATCACCTCCTTGACCAAGTACACGTAAGCAAACCCACCTTCACCTAGCTGCCTCAGGATCCTGAACCTGTTCTCGTTGATCCACACATCGCCTCCGCTATTCGCAGAGTCGTACAGTGCATTCAGCCCCGAGAACGAGCACCCCATCTCGTCAAGCTCTGATCTTTCCGCAACACCTCTCTGTGCAAATGGGATATTAAAGCCCCCGCAAAATCGAGGCTCTTCAATGGCAAAGCGATGAATTATAATGGGACCCGAGGTGGGATCTCAATTCTGTTGCTGATATAAGGGCACTTGCTTGCAAGTTCTGGGTAATATTTTGGATCACTCAAATCAGACAAGGCCACGTTTTCTTTCCACCTCCTCCTGCTTTTGCCCCCTCCTGAAATTTCTATTTCCATGTACACATTTCCTGGTGCTTATGTAGCAAACTTTGGAAAATAAGTCAGCGGATCGATGCAGATCTTAGCTACCATAAACTGTCGGTGCTGACGCAAGACACTAGTGACCGTCCGGTTTCCCTTCTTAGGTGTATACGCCGGCCATAACCATTAAGGTTCTCGGTAATCAAGATTCAACCACAACTGACTTGACCTGACCCCTTTCATGTTCTTCAGGTAGCATCTCAAATAAGGTACAAACTACAAAAGTTTAAGCAATGCAAATATTTTATTCAAGTCCTCAATTTACACCGATTCCCTCTAAAGCTAATGTCCCCTTCAATGAAGGGGCACGAGAGTGCTCTGACCCAGTATTGTATAGAAATGGAGTGGACAAATAAGCATGCCATTGCTCAGGATGATTATTGACCTCCATTGCACTGCATGTACAGAGAAGGCTTACTACTGCAAGCTGAAAATGAAGCCGGCATGGCATTTTTCACATACTGTATTGAATGGTGTGCTTGCCAATGTGCAATTTTGATTCAGATATTTGAAATTGAATGTATGGGACAGGGGAAGTGGGAACCACCTTCGTGAATCAATAAAAGGAAGACATTCTTCAATTGAAAATTCCACACCATAATGTGACAGTTTACAAAAGTGGCAGTGACTAATCCGCATCTGATGGATGTAAAATGGAAAAGCCTTATTATAAGAAGAAAGAAAAAATGTTCATTTTGACTGCAAATGCAGCTATCTTGGATCAGAAATGCTCCTGATATCTCTCTAACAGCGATATGCCTGAGTGTCTTGCATCCTCAACTTGTTGCAAATGAGTTTAAGAACAACAAAATAGAATACGAGAGCTCTCTATGGTGATCTGAAAGATTCACCAGCATATCGAACATTTCCAAGCTCCTCCTCGATGCGAAGAAGCTGCAATGCAATGAGATGGAGACATCATTGAGTGAATGATCTTAAATGAGTTCACTTGATGATAAAAATGGTCGCATAATATTTTCTGGAAACAAAGTTAGGGAAGCTGTTACTTGTATTTGATTTCATACAACCCAAATGATCTCTCGATTTTGCATAAACCAAACGGGAAACTTACTGGGACTGCAATTTACTATACTATTTCCATTGTAAGCAGTTTAATAGGCAAGTCAGAGTGATACTGTCTCCAAAAAAACCTTTTTGCTTGACTAGAGTACATTTTGATTAGAAGACAACTAAAAAACTGTAAATGAGAGAAGACATTGTATACCTGATTGTACTTGGCCAATCGCTCACTTCGGCAAGGAGCTCCAGTCTTGATCTGTAAACAGAGAATTGAATGTTTTAAGCTACTCAACCAGGATAAGATTTGTTCATGATACAAAGCTGGAGCACATCGTACCTGACCACTAGCTAACCCAACAGAAAGATCAGCTATGAAATTGTCCTCAGTTTCACCACTTCGGTGGCTAACCATTACACCCCAGCCTGCTGCTTTTGAGTCAAGAGCAGCTTGAATGGATTCAGTAACGGTACCAATCTGATTGACCTGCAAATTAGCCAACAAAAACAAAAAAGGTTAAGCAGATATGATCAGTTTTTTAATAAAGATGGCTCCTTATATGTAGGATGTGGGATACCTTCAAGAGTAACCCATTGCATGCCTTCTTTTGAATAGCTTCAGCAATTCTTTTTGGATTTGTGACCAACAAATCATCCCCTACAAGCTGGATATCAACTGAAGATAGGAGAGATGCCCATGAATTCCAATCATCTTGATCGAATGGGTCCTCAATGGACACAATGGGAAAATCCTTCACAAACTCCTTGTAAAGATTGCAGAGACTCTGAGCTGAGAGAACATGGGCTCCATCATTTGGCTGTTTCTTGAAATTGAGATCATAGCTTCCATCTTTCATGAAAAACTCGGAAGCGGCAACATCCATTCCTATCTTAATCTACATAATTGTTATTAGTCCATGGTCAGGAAAATATCATACAATTGTCTGCTAAGCTGTATAGGAATCCCATCTTCAGCTGATGCAGACATCATAAAGAAAACAAGAGATAATGATCTTCCCACCTTTCCAGTATATCCAGCCTTCTCAATCGCATCCATAAGAAGAACCAATCCTTCTCTGTTGTCCTGTACATTTGGAGCAAAACCCCCTTCATCCCCAACATTGCAAGCATCCTGTCCATATTTTGCCTTGATGATACCCTTCAAGATATGATAAACTGCACGAAGACAAGAAATTTTTTAGAAAAGAGACATGGACAAAGAAAATGCTCAATCAGATATGGTCCAAGCACAATCTATACCAGGTCAACCACAAGAAACTATTTTCGAGTCATGCCATATGAACCACTTAAAGACGATGACAACACATTTTGGAACCATAGCAATCAAGTGATTCCAAGAGGATTTCTTTTTAGAGTAGGTGTAGGGTATAACCATTCTAGTTCATTGTAGGAGAAGCCAACAAAGATCAAACGTATGACAGGATATAAGAAACATAAAAACCAGTTAACTGATGAGTTTTCACCTTCACTGCCCATGCGAAGTGCCTCTGCAAATGAGGTTGCTCCAACAGGCAGGATCATAAACTCTTGCATGGCTAGATTATTTCCAGCATGACTTCCTCCGTTGATGACGTTAAAAGCTGGAACGGGCATGACAAGTTCTTTGGTTCCAGAGATTTCTTGAATGTGCTTGTACAAGGGGACTCCTTTAGCACCTGCACCTGCCCGGCAGACACTGAGAGACACTCCGAGTATGGCATTGGCCCCCATTTTTGACTTGTTCGGGGTCCCATCAATTTCCAGCATTATAGAGTCAACTTCCTCTTGGTTTCTGAAACAATTATGTGGAACAAACAGAGATTTCCTTTCAATCAACATGAACATAACATATAGACATTAACACGCGTATGAAGCCATTTGGATGCCCAAATAAATATTTACCAAGCCTTAAAAGAAGATCAAGATCGATTGGGCTTAGTTAAAGTTCAGTAAAAAAATGACAAAATTTGATCAAATACAGTAAAACAAATCAACCAAATCAGAGAAGAACAAAAAAAATTAATAAGAAAAATTGATCTTTACCTGACATCAACCCCGACCAGCTTAGGGCCCAGCACATCGTTGATGTTCCTAACGGCAGTGAGCACTCCCTTCCCACCATAAACCCTCTTATCACCGTCCCGAAGCTCTAGAGCCTCGTAGATCCCGGTTGAGGCGCCGCTGGGCACGGCGGATCGGTACAGCGCGTCGGTGATCAGATCGACCTCCACGGTCGGGTTCCCCCGGCTGTCCACGATCTGCCTCGCCTTCACTGACTTCACCCGGCACTCTCGAGACGCCGTAACCGGAGCAGCAGCAGGAGCCGCGGAGCACCGAACGGAGACGGGCCTCGGGGCTGGCGGCGGGGAGGCTATGGGCGTGGGTTTTGGAAGTGGCTTTGAGGAGATGAAGGTGGAGGCTAAAGCCATTTTCGGGTAGCTAGAGAGGAGGTACGGAACAGATACAGAAAGTTAGAGCTATGAAGGGTAGTGAGAAGAAGAATGTGGGTTGGTATATGAGGGAAGAAGGTTGGTGGGAAAATCCGCCGGCGATGAAGATGGTGGCTTTGGGTGCTGCTGGAGAGACGTTAAGAACTAGGCTATGACTTGAAGTAAAATATAAGCTGCTCCTGGTGTCATATGAGCCCAGACCCATTGATGAGGATCAAGTGATCCGTTACGACACCATCCCACCGTCTAATCCTCCTGGGTTTACTGTGCACCGGGATCACAGTGGTTTGCACTCGGGGTAGGTGCCATGTGTGTAGCAGAGTTGACGATCAAGCTTTTTCCTTCAAAATTCGTACTTTAGACTAAACTTAGTTTTTTTCCTTCAAAAAAACTATTGGGTTTGGGGGAACCTATGGGAATCTTCCCGTGGGCTTAGCATGGACTTTGAACAGTATGAATCAGTCCGACTCTGATCTGATCTTGCCCTCAGCGTTCGAGCACTCAGAGAGATTCAACCATTTATGGCAACCGAGCACGTCGTGGCTTTACCAGCCACCTCTTCCACTTCTTGAAAGGGAGAGGCATCAACGTCTTCATGGATTTTGACCTCCGGAGAGGAGAAGAAATATCAGCGCAGCTCATAGGCATCATGGGGAGCTCCCAGTATGGGAAACTTGAAAAGCTTGAGAAGGCTACATTTACAGCTCCATATCTGGGCTTGTTTGGTCATTGATATCCAATAAGGAAGCTCCCGAAGATACTAATCAACTCATCAGTCCGTTGTGTGGGTTGAGGTCGCTGAAGGAACTGCGACTAATAGACTGTAATCTTTCAGGGGACGGCATTTTACAGGTCATTGGGACCTTAGGGTACCTGGAGGCGTTGAGCCTTTACGGAAGTTCCTTTTCTCGCCTTCCAGGATCCATAAGCTCTCTTCCTAAACTCCATACCGTTATAGTATGCCCCATGCTGGAATCCTTTCCGGATATGCCTCTAGGTGTGATACATGTGGATTGCAGGAACTGCCCTAGTTTGACAGAGATTACTTGCTCCCAAAAGTGGAATCCTGACGATGGATCAAAGAATCTCTCGGCTGGGTGCATAAACACTATGATAAAGGTTCACCTCTGTATGTATGTAACCTGCAGGCACTTGTAGATTTGATGTATGTATGCATGCAACTTGCACTGACATGGAATCAGGCAATGGCTTATAAGAGGGAGTTAACAAAGAGATCATATGCAAAGATTTTTTCATGAAAACATGTAATTTTCCTAAATCATTTCCAGCTTCCAGCTTGGGTGGAGGAAATATACATCAGAAGTCTACAAACAACTGCTGAAAGCGGGAATTCAAGCCACCAATCTGCAATTGATTGATCATAGCATATTCGGCCGTACTTCTAGGATTCCAAGATTATTTCAGTCGCTTCTAATAATAACCAACGCCTTTCATCTCCCCTGGCGAGGGCCGTTCAGCATCAGAGGATTTTCCAAGAAACACGACTCGGCCTGCACAAGTTCCACAAAACTTTGACAACAATGCAAAATTAAGAGTAGGTGGACTAATCCTGAAGTGGCAGAGACATTGATTTCATTGTAAAATATTTTGGAAGGATCATATGGGAGGACAGTGCTACATCATGGAAAGAGGTTAAGGTACCATTTCTGCGGATTGCTATCTCCCTTACACGACGGACAAGACCGGTTATGGGATCAGTGAAGATTTTTGTCTCCAGATTTCCCTCGGCGTATAAGATTGAGCTACAGCAGTTTAAACGTGGACACAAAAGAACATCAGGGCAGGGATCATTTTAGGAACAGATAGCAATCTAGCAGTGCCACAAGCTTGAACTTGGAAACAAAAGTTTAATATAGAAGAAAAACGAAGCGTGTTAGCAATTTATTATAGGGGCTAAAACCACTGCCAATAATCATTTATCCATCATAATCTACTTTCAACTGTGCTACTACAGCACTGGCTTTTCAAAACCTACACTTTTGTAATGGAAAGATTCAACATGGTAGCTGCATATTACTATCATTTGGACAAGTTTATGATGAAAAGTGATTGACATTTGGCATGCTCAAATTTTTTTTTTTGGAGAAGGAAAGACAACAGAAACATTTGAACATGACTAAAATTCTCACCCTGGGATAGCATGTTTCATGACAACATCTCCAACTGGTCCAGCATATACTGATACTCGATGCCACTGAACAGAACAACGATTTGCATACTCTTTCGGATCCTCATTTTGCAGAGGCCTTCTGTTGTTGCGGATGCCCCCAGTGCCTACTGATAACAGAGTAACTCGTGTGCCACTCTTCAAAGTCTTTTGTACCGGAGGCTGCCCCACCTGCCCCACAATTATAGCCTATAGAAGGATAAACAAAGAAGAGTCACTACTAACCATGGACATACTAGATCAACCTCTATGACTAACTATAAGAACACGTATAACAATGAAGACTCATGCCACTAACAGCTAAAATTTGCTATTCCGCTCAAAAACTTCCGCATTGAATACATTTATGTAGCACTGTAACAAACAGAATGAAAGGATTGAAATGACTATAATACACAGAAACATTTATGTGTTTGCATTATTTATCCGATACCTAGAGACTAAAATAGCAATAAACATATATACTCGAAACAATTTCTAGGGGCCATCTGAAAAAGAATGGCGTGAAATTTTAGCATAAGTGAAAATCATCTCATGGTTCTAGATTCATCCAATTAATGATTCTCAATCTCAATTTTATAGCTTTCCTCTATTTCGACCCTCACTGTAGCCGATTCCTTTTCTAGGAATATTAGTGTAGCCATTTCAGTTCAAGTCCAAGCTTCATTTGGCCAAAAAATCTCAAACAACATTCAGGAGAAGTAATTTGTAGGAGAATGTACCTTGTAAACTCCAACATCGAGGCCATTCTCGAGAGGCCGGTCGTAGAAAGAACGCTGCCCTACAGGATCCTGCGATGAGGACTGCGACGACTGCCGGGAGTCAGCATCCGATTCGGGATTAGACTCGTCAGAGGCGGGGATCTCCAGTGATGAGCCCTTTGTGCAGAACGGAATCGAGAGTTTGAAGCCTATAGTGGCTGGACGAAGGGACATGGGAAGCCTCCGAACGAGCGCGGCCATGGAAGATGTCATTGAAGCTCCGGCAACAGTCAATACTGGAAATGGAGGGTTTTGGTTTGGCGTCCGAGCTTAAACCCTACCAGTTGACGAATAATTTACAAGCTTAAAAAAACATTTTCCATTTTCTTTTATTTCTTCGTATGACAAAAAATATATTTTTTATTTTCCCAAAAATAAAACTTACTTTGGACTCTCTCAGGCTACTACTATAAAAGAGGCCTTAATTTAATTTCCCTACTATCTCTCGGCGTGCCATCTTCGCGCCTCAGTAGGCCCTGTAAATATAAGATTCGAGATAGTATAAGCAGTAATGGCGTCGCCGGTGGCCGCCTTTTCATCAAGCGGCTCGGCCGACTCGTGCAAAGCCAGCCTCTTGAACATTGTGACCAAGTCTGAGATGCGATACGAAGGCTTTCTTTACAACATCAATTTTCATGATGCGACGATCGGCCTCAAGAACGGTTCATATTCGTTCCCATCGTTTAGTTTCTTTCTTCTGCTATTCAGTGTTCCAGTGTAGAAAATTATGTAATTTTCCTGTTGCTCCTATGAAAGATTAGTTGGCATCTATGCTAGTGCTTGGAATCAATAGAAGGCTGGGTAGATTCTTGATGCAGACTATGATTTTGTGTTGTTCATCTATCAGCGTGAAAGGCTGTGGGTTGTGAACTGATATTCATTCCTGAATAAATATATTTCTTAGCCTATGGTCCTAGAAGGCTGTCGATCGTGGCAATTGATGTCTCTAGGATGATTGTTTTTAGTAATTTTCTGTTGCCTTAGATATGTAGTCAGTTGTGGAAGAAAGGATCTTGTTTTCCTGCTTACTATCTGAGCATGAATTAGTCAATTGTTTGTGGAAATATTGTTGCAGTTCCTGACTCTATGGATGCCTGCAGTGAGATCTTTTGGTACTGAAGGACGAAGGAAAGACGGTCCCGAGGTCCTTCCTGATGATAGAGTTTTTGAATACGTTCAGTTCAGTGAGAATGATATCAAGGTAACTTGGCCTGATAGTTGAGTTATAATTTACTCTCTACATACATGGTTCTGCAATCTGGGCACAATCAATTTGGTCTTGGAGTGGGTTGCAAAACTCTTTGATGTGAGCTTTAGTTTTCATACTTATAGTATGTATTTCATTTCCAGGATTTGCAGGTTTTTCAATCGCCCGCTCCTCAAAATGTGTCATCCGTTCTCGATGATCCTGCTATCATACAGGTATGACCTTATGTATATGAAACATTGAAAAGGTTCCCTGTGATATGCTTATTTGAAGAGTCAAGAAGCTTATTGTTGAGATTACATGCAACTTGTTTTCTGTGTTTTTGTGGTTGGTTTTGCAGACTCACTACACCCCTCCAGCACTGACATCTAAAAGTGCTCCATATGCTTCTTCTCAGAGCATGGCAAATCTTTCTATGGGAGGACTTCAAAACTTGGCAGTGAAAGGTATCATTCTTCTGCTTTCACCTTTTAGAAACTTGGAGTCTACCCATACACTGCTTGCTCCTCCAAGAGGTCAAATGAATACGAGTGAAATCCAGCTACATGTGCAAGGATCAGAGGGGCCCTCTACTGGGATTCCTTTTGTGGAGCAACAGTCTTTAGTTGGATCAGCACAGGGTTTGACTGCTATGTATCCAATGAAACAGCAGATGCACCATCATGCCTTTAATTATTCAATCCCCAGATGAGCCATCCCGGTCCTTAATCCTACCCGTGTCTCTTGGATCACTAATCTCAGTGCCAAATTCAGTCACTTTGCCCGGTTTTCCTAATTCCCCACTTCTGAGTTCTCTTATATCCCCTAGTATGTTTTCAGATTGTGAGCACAATATTATTCCCACAATTATGCCTAGTCCGACCACTTCATTTGTGTCTCCACTGACTCCTATGGATTTGGAAAGAAGCTCCAGCATGCCTATAGCTACTGACAAACCAAACTTCACTGTATGTTCAATTTTCCAAACTTTTCTCTCCGCTGATGGAGTTTCGACCTCATGCAACACAGAGGGACTGAAATTGTCTAGTGTGGTAACAGGGCTTCGTTCCCCAACCGAGCCTGCCAATTGTCCTTCTCCCCAGTCTCTTGAAATTATTCTAGACGATGTGGATGCTATAAAAGTTTTGACTTCAGAATCACATTCAATATCCTCAAAAGGTGATAAAGCACCAGATTTGCTAGTGCGAGCAGCACCCTCCAGAAAGGTATCAGCATTACTTCCTACTATGTTTATATATATGTCAACTCTTCAAGGATGACTATGATATTAACTGATGTAAACCATTTTAGGCAAATCAGTTAATATGACAGAGAGGGATTTGTTGGAATTGAGTATACACCTTTTCCACCTTGAACCGCACTTAGATTTTTCATGCCACTTCTAGTTTTTTTTAATTAAGTTGGCTAAAAAATTCTTCTGAATCATCTAAAAAAATTCAATCTGCCACATTCTTCTATTAGCTCTAGCAATGGAAAATAAATCGTAAGGCAGGAAACTGATCACATGAAATTATGTCTATCAGGGAACTAATTCTTCATCCCCTTCTATTCAGGGCAAGAAACCTCAGCTATGCGGAGGAGATATGGTAAAACTTCACTTATTTGCTCATTTTGATTTGCATTGCTCTTATTGCTGATGTCTCGAGAACCCATTTTCCCCCTAGTTCCATATGATCTTATTAATTTATATTTTTTTCAGAAAGGAGGGGTTAATGTGCCAAGCTATGAGCGTGTAAGAAGTAACCCTAGAAAAGTATGGAGAAAGGTAATATTTGTGTCCAGTATTTCTTTTTGCATTCTTCAAGTCTACTTTCCTTTGTTTCCTATGGTTCTTTTCTTAATAGCCAATCTAATTTCTTCATTGCATTGTGTTTACTATTTTCAGATAGATGGGAACAGTACTCACGCTCATCAAATTAGCAAGGGTAGTTCTAAGCAAATAGTAGTGAAGGTACCAATGAGTTTTATCTATCAACAAACTCTTGTCTTGATGGGATATTTTTCCCCTATTAAATGAAATGACATTGTTTCTTACATTTCAGAAGCAGCATTTTCAGCTGATGAATAAGGGTAAAAAGGTCCAGCAATGTTTAACACTGGGAAGAGGGGAGAATTTGCAATTATTACCTTCTTTCCCCTTTCCATTGATCTGCCTCTCAGATCTTCCTACTATGTTTATATATATGTCAACTCTTCAAGGATGACTATGATATTAACTGATGTTTATATATCTGAGAGGCAGATCAATGGAAAGGGGAAAGAAGGTAATAATTGCAAATTCTCCCCTCTTCCCAGTGTTAAACATTGCTGGACCTTTTTACCCTTATTCATCAGCTGAAAATGCTGCTTCTGCTTCTTTGAAGAACTTTTGGTTTCATTGTTCCCTTTCATTTCAGACTAATAGAACAATGTTGTGGGTTGCTAAAAATAAGGGCGAGCCCTGTGCTCAGGAAACAGGAAAAAAGATAATGTAGCTGGAGATCTCATATTTCCACTGTTATATTTGGATTGCAGTCAATGTTATTTACATTTTTTTTATTTATCATAATTTTTGGCTTTAGTCAAGAGAAGCTCTTTGCACTGACTTTGTTGGTACTAAAGGTGGCCAAAGGAGAGTAGCCACTGTGGTAAGTCACTGTTCTTTCATTCTTTAAGTGTGAAGGAACATGAGTTCATATGATAAGAGTTGATTGTCAATATTCATTAACCGAGTTCAGATGTAGGGGAACACTTTTTTCTGGCATTGGTCTTTCTTTTCTTTCTTGCTTGTCCCGTTCGTATCAAGGGTAAAATAACTTTATCTGTTTATCTTGTTTGTACATGTAAAGCAGATTACGCACTCCACCGAATTAATGGAGGATTTTGATTTTGAAGCCATGAACAGAAAATTTAAAAAGGATGAAATATGGGGTGATCTGGGTAAACTAAGAAATCAACTGAAAGGCAAGGGAAATGCAGGAAAAAATGATGCAGCCAAGAGTGACCTGGCGGTAGCAGTAATGAGTTTGGACATCAAGGTGACACTCCAAAATTAAGTCTTGCAGAAGTGTGTTAATGAAGTAATTTTCCTTGTTTACTAACAGTATGGTTTCTTTCACACTGTTAGCCTGCCTATGCGAAGGAGGAAGTTTTTTGACTCACTTTCTAGGGACCAACCCCATGGCAAGTTAGCTGAATGGAAGAAGATGGACAGAGAGGTGTCACTCGTGAACTCTTGAATTGCTAGCAATAGAATGAGAATGTGCCATACCTTCACATTTCTAGCCTGTCAAACCAGCCACTGATGTTTGTGCCATGTTCCCGTAAGCTTTAATGCCTTTTTTTTCTTGCTGTATCAGACATTCTGTGACTCCAAGACAGTTCAAGAGAATCGCGGGTCACAGAGAGCGCAGGTCATGGCTACAGGTTCCGAGAGTTGTAATGATGAAAGGCTGTATGGTAGTGCAGGAAGAGGGAGAGGGAGATGGAGAGGAAAGGTGCAGAATCTGAGCCCACCGGCCACCTAGGTGAGACCTCTTGGGTCACTATCACCAAGTTTCTCAGGTTGAGCGTATTAAGCATGTGCTCCGTGTTGGCCTTGGATAAATGATACGAGCATGCAAAGACAGAATTTGTGATCACTTGGATAAAAGAAAAGCTTTGTACCAATTTTCACTTGTTAAGCCACCCCCTTACTTTTTTTAGATAATTTATAGTGTTATTAGAGTCCCCAGCTCCTTCAGTTCTACCGCTCAGCAGCTTCCAAAATCCCCCACCCACTAGGTGTCCTCTCTGTTCACTTTGGCCAAATTTCTTTTTTGTTTCAGGTCGATTACAATTATCTCAGTCAAATAGCTTGGGATCCACCTGGTTAATTACCGTATGCGGGACCTAGACTTTGATGAGGGATTAATGGTAATTGAAGTGCATTCTCTGATATTGCACATTAGTAATAATTGTAGCCACAGAGTGCCAGGTTATCTAGTATGGTCAAGTGGCAAAACCATCACAAATGAATAAAATGTCCGCACGGCCTAATAGATGTAAAAAGTAAACTTTGGGGTATAATGTAATTATTGTAAGTTTCCCATCTTCCTCATCTCAGCCGATAAAAAAGCCGATCTCTCTCTCTCTGACTGACTCGACTGGGTTGCTGAGTTGAGAACTCAGTCGCTCGGCTAAGCTCCGGCTGGAGAGCCAGATCTCAGCTGATCTCCTTCCTCAGCTTCCCCTGGATCTCCCGCCAATTTCTTCCCTCCCCCCAAACTCCAAGCTTTGTGGCAATAATCTAACTCACTCTGTGCAGCTCTCTCTCTCTTCCTGGTAGATGTTCTCTCTACTGGTTCTTCTGGATCGCTTATACCTGACCTGAAGCTGTTGGAGAAGATACTCTCCTGCTTGAGGTAATTTTTCATTTGCATGGCGATCACGAGCAAAGCCCTGATTTATTTTCTTTTGATGACCACAAAGCCCTACTTGGTCAGGAGCGCTTTATCCATCGGATGCTGCGGTCCTATCATGATATTTAGTGGTGATTCGAGCTTCGTTATGTAGAAGAAAGAGACAATGATCCTTCTACGTGCATTCGCTTTTGAGTTTTGGTTTTTCTGCCTTCTCCAGACTGATATGCATCGGAGTTATTGGGTTTTCCAAGAGTAGATTCAAGGGAGAAGGGAACCGCCACCACTAATCTAATGGATTGGAATGTGAATAATGCTTTCAAAACCTTCAAAGGTACGGTAGTTCTTATATCATTATATAGTAATTTCCTCTCGCATTTAGTATACTTTCCACTTATGCATCTAAAGCCTGAGTTCAGATAGTTCAAAGAGCAGATCCAAGCAAACTTATCCCCTTTTAAGTGTGTATAAATTGGTGTTCCTCCAGATTGTGTTGGTTAAGACTGAGTTCATCTTTTTAAAGGAAACTCTGTTGGGAAAAAAATGACAAACCAAGCCTATATATCATTTCTCTAGTTGGTCATTCTTGTTTGATTAGAGATAGAATATTATTTTTTACATGGAAATGAACAACTCTGTCCTTTATAATCTCAGTGATTGTGATAGAGTTTTTTTTCCTGATTGTTCTGAAGTGCCCCTTTTTTTTGCCGTCCTCATAATTGTTTCAGTAATAACTATTCCTTTGCATGCAGATGCAGAAACAAAATCTATAATGGATATGGCGGTTATTCCAAATATTGATCCAATGGATATAGGGTTGGGTTCCTCGGATAAGGGAAATTCTGCCCCTCTTGCAAAACCTAGGAAGAAGACCATGACATCTGTTTATCTAAAGTATTTCGAGATTGCTTCTGATGGAAAAAGTCGAAGTTGTAAAATTTGTGGGCAGACCTATGCTAGTACAACTGCCACAGGTAATTTTTCTGAATCTTTCAGAACTTGCACCTTTATCCAAAGCAAATACATTCACATGCAATGTGAGTATATATGGTTTATCAAAATATCAAATTTTATTCATGTGCAATCAATATATAATAGATATTTAAGGTTTTGAATGCTTTCATGGTAGACTTGATTATTAGAGGGATAAGGAGAGGTTTACTTTACCATTTATGTGTGCACATAAATATATCCAAGTCCTTATATGGCATGTAAGGATGTTATGGACTGTGAATTCAACTTTTTAATGTGGACTCTTGTGATGGCTTTAAGGCCCTTCTACTTTTCCCTGCCATCTCTGGACTGATAAGCTTCTTTGAACCCATAGCTATTTACTGTTATCAACTTACTGTTGTTCTTACATATTACCTTTTAATTGATAAAGGAAATCTTGGAAGACACTTGAGTAATCGCCATCCAGGATATGACAAGTCAGCAGATAGTTTCTTTAGCTCAGCTGTTCCAGCCCCTCAGTCCTCTATCACTGTAGAGAAATTTGAGCCTCAAGGAAAATCATCCACTCATGTGGACTTTGATCATCTGAATTGGTTGATTATTAGATGGCTTATATTAGTTTCTCTTCCCCCCTCAATATTGGAGGAAAGATGGCTAGCAAATTCATATAGATTTCTGAACCCTTCAGTCGATCTCTGGCCAAGTGGTAGATACAAAGCAGTATTTTGGGAAATATTCAGGAGTATGCAGGAAGATGTGAAGACATATTTGGAACAGGTTAATTCGAAGATCTCAATCACACTTGAATTCTGGAGTTCTTATGAAAAAATCCTTTACATGAGTGTCACTTGCGTATGGATTGATGACAAGTGGTCCTTTCAAAGGATGCTTCTTGATGCCTTTCATGTACCTCACCCGTGTGGAGGTGTTGAGATCTATCATTCTCTTGTAAAGGTATTGAAGTATTACAATCTTGAAGGTAGGATCCTCTCCTGCACACATGACAATAGTCAAAATGGAATGCATGCTTGTCATGCTCTGAAGGAGGACCTTAATGGGCGGAAAGTAGGGCCCTTCTGTTACTTGCCTTGTGCTGCTCATACTCTAAACACAATTATCGATGATGGACTAAAGACAACAAAACTTGTAATATCTAAAGTCCGGGAGTTTGCCCTTGAGATGAATTCTTCTGCGGAAATCTCAGAGGAGTTCATTCAGTTAACAACTGCATACCAAGAGGGAAGTTGGAAATTACCGCTTGACGTGTCAACGCGATGGAACGACAGTTACCTGATGCTTGACATTGTTCGCAAGGTACTTATTCTATAGAAGTTAACAGTTGGAAAATGCACGAGTAAAGTTTTAGATTGAGTTCAGTCTATTTTGATACCCTCTTCCTACACCCACTCTTTTAAGTGAATCAATTTTTCTTTATCTCAGGCTGGCAAATCAATGGATGCTGTGATCAGGAAGTACGAGGGAACTCTTGGCAATAGGTTGATGCTGACTTCTGCAGAGAAAAATCGTGTCTCTATCGTGCACTCATACTTAGAGCCCTTCTATAAGACAACAAATAACATCTGCACTAACAAGTTCCCTTCGGTCGGGCTGGTCCTTTTCTTCATGGAGCACATCTCTGAGACAATCTCTGCATGCAGAGACTCCCGCCACAGCCCTGATTGGCTCAAAAGTGCAGCAGAAGATATGTCCAAGAAGGTCAGGATTTATAACAACCAAGTCTGCAACATATTCACCTACATGGCAGCAATCCTAGACCCTCGAATCAAGAGGGATCTTATCCCCGAAAGCCTCAACTCAGACAACTATCTTGGAGAAGCCAGAGCTCATTTTCTCAGAAATTATGCCTCTGCCCATTTCCCATCAGTGAATAGTGGGTTTGGTTCCCATGAGATTGAAGACTCGGGAAGTGTTTCATTTGCGGAGGAGATTGCCAGAAAGAAACGCAGAGCAAATATGAGTAATTCCACTGATGAGCTGACTCAGTATCTCTCTGAATCTCCAGCACCCATGCCAACGGATGTGCTAGAATGGTGGAAGGTCAACAGTACTCGGTACCCTCGGCTATCCCTGATGGCAAGGGATTTCTTGCCTGTTCAGGCAACCTCAGTTTCCCCTGAAGAGCTTTTCTGCAGTAAAGGGGACGAGACTGATAAGCAGAGATTTTCCTTGCCGCACAATAGTGCACAAGCTCTCCTGTGTATAAGATCCTGGACTCAGTGTGGGATGAGGTTGAAATATAAATCAGCTGAAATAGACTACGAGAGGCTAATGGAGATGGCAGCTGCTGCAACAGCAGATAGCAGCAACTTGGGTTTTGACAAGAAAGGTAAATGATGGCTGGAAAACAACATGATGAGGTAAAGGATTGATCAGTATCGGATCGTCTAGGAACTTACTCATGTTTATTGAGATGTAAATTCCGCTGTCTTGTATCATTTATGCATGTCTGTACAGTGCAGAGTCTGATATTTCTTAACCGGAAAAGAGACGACTGATGATTCAAACAAATTTCCTGTCGGCAGCTCGCAATTCTGCGATGCAGACTTCAAAACCACTGGATGGATGCATTGAAGGATCATTTGCTCTTTTTATATGAAAAGCCTTGAAAATTTCAGCATCTTCTTGATTGAACGGTGACTTTGCACTTTTCTTTTGCAAAAAAATCAGAATGGAGTTGCCTCACTCTAAATTCTTGGATTCTTTCCATGTTCAGTTAAAACATATACCAATTACATTGCCATATTCAGTTACAATTTTATATACAGCAGGGTTTCGCAGATGAAATCCTGATCAGGTCGAGTGTGCTGCTCAGATGTTGGACATGACCCATGTAGATTCGAGATAGATGGGATACATGGTTGGATGGCCTCAAAACTGCCCACTTCAGGCTCTTCCTCCATAGCTGGCCAGTGTTTTCTACTACCTTTTTAATGACATTGACCAGGATGTAATTTATTCTGCAGAAGGAGATAAAACTGTCTGATGAAACCCGTGGGCTGGCTGTACAAGTTCAACACAGGGGGGCCCCCCTTAACAGCTCTGGTAAGTCGAAGACAACGGACCCATGTCTGACTCTGTCTATATCCAGAGGCTTGATGGGAAGTGGCCTTTGACCCCGTCTCCTTTTTATTTCCAGAGGAAAATTCTCAATAATGATCGAGTTAGTCAGCTGAAAATGTGGGGTCAAGTCAACTGTCGTGCAGTGGCTCACCATTCACAAGGTCAGGCACCAACATCGACCCAGAATAAAGAGAGTCTTCCATGTCATGGGCCCAGAAGAAGAAAAGCAATGAAGAAGAAGCTTCGGTTTCTGCCTTCAACTTTGAGTTTGACCCCTTTTTTCCTTGTTAAACGCAGGACCCTTCAAAAATTTTCAGCGGATCAGGCATCATATCATATAGGGTATGCTTTTTCAATAAGTAAATCGTGTATGCTACCTTATTCAGAATTTTCAAACACCTGTAGACAATGTGATGTTGTTTCCGTGCAGCAATTTTGCACTAGTTGATTGATCGAGGCGCAATGCAAGAGGCTATAAAACTGGGGATTGCCTGGTCATCGATACTGCATCAAGATGTCAAACTTGGAATGCGTGCGTATATCGAACAGGACTCAAATATATAACCATGTAATTTCACGGAGCTTCAAGCAACAGGCACAAATAGATGCTGACACTAATTTTCTGTTGTGTTTGCTGCCAGTATCATCAGCTGAGATTGCCCGGCATGGGGCTGGCACGAGGTGATCGCACGGGGAGGTTGTTGAGCTTCTTGCCGCTCTCGTCGTAGTAGATCACGCCGGAAAAGTCCAACGGCTGGCACTTGTCCCCCATCAGTATGGTCTTCTGCCACACTCCGCCATCCCCGAAATCATCTTCTGCATCACCACCGCCTCCGGCAGCGCCCTTCTTCCGGCCGTGGACGAGCTTGATCGCCTTGTTGCTCATGCTCGTGAAGAGCTCCTTGGGGCGGCGCCTGATGGACGTCATCCTCGGAGACATGATGGGGCTGGGCTCCTCCGGCGGTTCCCGGTAGTAGTAGCCGAGCTTGCTGTTCTTGTTGAAGTTGCGGTATTGGAGCCTGAGCTTTTTCGATGCTTGGCAGGCCTTCTTCGCGACGAGGGAAAGGAGGGCCGTGACAGACAAAAGGATGGCCTCCGAAGACCTCCTGGCCGAGCTTGGGCCTTCTTTGGCACGAGAAGGCAGCGCGTGGAACATTTGTCAAGGAGGTTTTGGAGAGACTGATGTCTGCTTGGAGTGGATAGGGGAGAGCTTTGTGGCATACATACATATATAATGAGGGACGAATGATATTAGGTAACCATCGGTCTGACCGTTGACCCCTCTAAATTGATGAGCTTTGGGTGCAGGCACCGCACAGTATGGGCAAAGCGCCCACACATTGAAAATGGCTTGAAGCAAAGGAAGAGCTATGGTGACTCAGCAACATTTCATCTTCCACTGCCTACATGACTAAGCAACGCATAGTAAGTACAATGAACGAAGATCACGCCTGAGATCTTGAAGTTTCCTGTGGTGGATGGATGATGCATCATTCACCACTTACAGGTCTCTGAGGACGGTCCACTTGTTGGAAGCAGATTTGAGGAGGGGGTGAAAGCGCCTATCAGCTCAGTAGTAGTTGATTTCCAAGTGGGTTTCACACACCATGCGCACTAGTCCTTTGTTTTTGTCATGGTCCAGCCAGCGGCTGCAGCCACCAGTTCCTCCAACCATGCGGTTCCCAATTTTCAAACCAAATCTATGTCCATTTATTAAGAGTTTAAAATTCAGTCCATCTCACCAAGAAATATATATGGATTTCCTCCCTCATAGATTCCTTATATCACTATTGATTTAGTTTCTCCAGCCGGCCACGTAATTTGATGCGACTGATGGGTTGACTTAATAAGATGATTTCAACTCTGCGAGAGCCCTTGGATTCACGATTTGCCAAGTTGATTGCATGCTTTCCAAAAATGGCGGCCTATCTTTTTCCTAGGTGAACTTCTTCAAATTTAGTCGTGTAGACAAGGATTGTTTAGTGGAATTGAGGGCTGGCCTCTGTCATCTGACATGTACTTGTGTCAATAGAGCGCATGCTTCATCAAGCAACCTCTGCATGCCATTGAAAAGGCATCCATCCACGAATATATACATATATAGACAATCTAATTACCTAAAATCAAAAACTTATATGGAAAGCCTAATATTTGGAGACACTGCTATCCTCAACTCAGGCCTTCAAGATTAGGAAAATCTCTCTAGTGTATATAATAATATAGATATATATATATATATATCTGAATTTGGGCCTTAATCCATACCTTCAAATTAGAGGTGACAGAAATGGTTTAGGCCCAATGGGCTTGCACGTTCCAACCCGATCTCAATTATTTTTTATTAAAGAAATTAAATTAATATTTTTTTATTAATCAAGTGTAAATATAAGAATATGTTAAATTTAAAAGCAGCTCAATTGTTTCCCAGAGTACATAATGGTAATATATACGTGTATAATTATGATTAACTACTAGTCCTATTGAATCTAGGCAATGAAAGGTATGGCCAAACTCGACCTTGAGGAGATGGCATTACCTACTTGGTGTAACGATCAATTCAGCGTGTCCCACGACTCTGATCCATCCAGTGAGCAGATATTGGATTCATCATTACTGTTCTTGATATGCATGCATAAGCATTAGATCATACATTCATTGTGAGAAGACATTTTTTTTCTCTTGGTTGTCCATTTCCTCTTGTAATAATGGATTTATGGAAAGGGATGTGCAAACACACAAAGTGGACGCCCACCTAAATTAAGGTACCATCTTATGGGGAAGCTGGTTGGTTGCCTTAATTCCTCTAATTGCAAGATCATCTGTGAAGCTGTCAATGTAAAAGTTGAAATTCATTGGATACTTTTGGCAGATGAACTAATTTTACTGATGTTCTTCCCTATTAATTATGTACCCACTTAATAAAATTCTGATATATATATTTTTTTTCTAGTTATTGGGTAAAATATTGGTGTATCAGCTAGATACATTGTGATACCTTTTTTTTGCAGCCAATAATCTTTGTAGAAGATACGGTGGCCCACCTGAAATCTGAAGTAATCATGATAGCATGAGAGTAACCTACCAATGAGCATATCATTACAAAAAAAATGGGGCTCCTCTTTTTCTAAGTCAACCCTTTGCAGGGATCAATTATTAGTTTTTGGCTTGGAACAATTAATGTAATTTTGACATTTTCTTAATCCATTAAATTTTTGCATACTAATGACTTTCTTAATTCATATCTTGTTAATTCACCAAACATAAATTTGAATTTATCACGTCCACAAAAAATATTAACATAAAAACCAAATGGATTCTATTTTTTTTAAAGGTCAGCCTCTTATGGTTTAGTTTTTTTCCTATAAAATAGACTGTGATGTAATTCTTTACCTTTAATCTCATAATTTATGGTATATTTGTTTCACATAGTGACAATTGGATGGCATGTGATGAATTAGTGTTCATCGAATTAAGCCCATGCGCTATAATTAATCAAAGATCCACTGTAAGCCACTGGAGGGGAACTAAGAAGGCGGACTGGAAATTGCAGACTTGAATTTTCAGATAAAATACACGAATGAATAAAGGGACAACGGTGAAGAGAAGAGATGCCCTTAATTGGGAGAAGATATTATATATCTGCAGAATTCATGGGCTGGAGCAGGTTTAGGATTGATGGATGACTCCACACAGACACAGATTATTAGGGGAAATGTTGGAAAATACTTGAAGAGTAAATGGGGGTACGCACATGTGACTTGGGAATTAAGATCGTTTGGTTTCTGACAAGGTATAGGCTTTGGCTCATGTTTTCTGGGATCAACGTGTATGATGTGTGCTCAAGAATGAAAATACAAGGGAAAATAGGAAAAAGGATAAATGAATTAAAACAAAGGACTAATTGTATACATAGACACATGAAGAGAGGGGGGCGGAGGAACCTCAATGGTGCAAGGGGTTAGGACCGGATGGGACTCGTCGCTTCTCTTCTTCGTAAAGCGGGTCAACCTCCTGGCCAGATGGGTGAGGCTCTGACATGTGATGGTGGAGGAAAGGGGTGAAGTCGAACTTGGCGGAGAGTACCTTCCTATGGACCATCGAGTCGTCATGCTCCTTACTGTCCAATGAGATCACGTGCTTGGAGACACCGGAGGCGATGAAGTTCTGGTGTCCATGGACGAAGAGGAAGAGGAAGAGAAGGGATAGGAAGACGGCTAATCTGCGGAGACGTTGAATGTTTGATGGCAGCATCATCTGTATGAGAGACATGGGGAGGAGAAGGGATGATAGTGCATATGGGGAGATGATTAACGGAGAAAGAGGAGACCCTCTTGAGGTTTACGGTAATTGAGGCCTCCCGTGAATACATGAAGTAGTGGAGATGGTTGACTAATTGAAGTCTCTTTTCTTATATATATATATATATATATATATATATATATATATATATAGGAGTGTTTGTGAGATTGACCACAACCAAATACGCTGTATCCATAGGAAGGAAACACAAAGGCTTCCTGTCGTTTTCTCAAGATTATCTTTGAGATTTTCCGAACCATCAAGGTCACCTTCCAGGTACGTATTTCAGAGGGAACTGTCGGCATGAATTATGCTCACAAGTGTGATGGTGGATGAAGATCAATGCAATGATGTGGAAGCATAAGGGTAGAAGGAAATTAAGATCATACTCTCGGGCCAATGGTGATGCAATGCGATGGGATGCGTGATCTCTAGTCAATCGAGTAAGGATGTGTTTTACAGGCCACGGAATTTGAAAGTCTAACCCTAGATCCACATGTACCAGTGGGAATTGGGATGACTGATTGCGTCTTGAAAAATGATGAAGGGCACTCACTAACTCACTCACTGTCTCTCAGATCCAATTTCCATGAAAGGTGAAAGCAAAGTCAGAGGAGTCGTTGGCACAGAAGGTATTAATAAAGGACAATGGCCATCATATATTTCTCATTCTACCAATTGGCCATAGTCAAAACTCCACTCATCCATCCACATGGTCATACTCTCACACCACAACTACTACCACGCCTGTTCAATGGCCAAGCCTGACACTGGACTTTGTAGTTTGTCCTGAGGCCCATGGCCTAGCAGAGAGCAGCATATCCATCTCTAATCTATGTGCATGCCTCGATCAAGTAGAGGGTCGGCCATAAAACAAGGGACAGACAGATAGATGTCAGCTTGATTTGGGGGGTTGTTAATAGAGGACTTTGACTTCAGGAGACAGGAGATAATCTTTGCAAAGATTTGGTATGCTGTGTACATAAATATGAAGGTATGGTATGGTCAGGCTTTAGGGTTAGCTGGAGTGCAGGAAAGTGTCCCTGTCATATCACATCCACAGAAAATGTAAATGGTAGGTAGCTATGCTACGTACTTAGCGGCCGTTTGTTACGGATCATTCTCAGTCATTGGTCTGGTTTGGTTTGAGACTTCATCTTTATTCAACATCCATCCTGATTTCCCTAGCTAGCTACTGGATGGCTTATATCTTCTTTGAGATAGATAGCCGAACCACAGTGTGCAAGAGCAAAAAATGGTACTTTTCAAACCTACTCATGTCCAAAAATTGAAAAAAAAATAAGTAAGCCATGAAATTCAAGGGCCGACAAGCAAGTAACAATTCGAGTTTCTCTCTCCTGCACAATTTTGTAAATGAATTATATCCAAGCTTGCTTGCTTGTTCTTTCCTAGAAGGGTTCTGAAACAATTCAGTGCATGGCTCAAATCTCTTTGTACTTCCTCTCTATTGAGCTACTCTGCTTTCTCTTTAATTACATACTATCTCAACTGAGCTTCTTCTTCCCTGTTACTCCTCCTCATCCATCTTCTTTTTCTTCACCAGTATGCTGAATATAGCAAGTAGGGTTGCTGGCTACCTCACAGCAAAGGCAAAGGTGGATGGAAACTAAAAGGCCACACCCACAAGTTCTAAGGTACAGATTACATACATGTATAAATCCCCATCCACATGCTTTTCTTGCATATAGTTATGGATTTTGTTTCCTTTCCTGGTTCTTTCCTGTCTCACTTGTTGAAAAAGCATGCAATTTCTTTGACCACTCCAAACCCCACAAATGTTATTAGCTATAGACACGTTCTCTCCTTCTTGTGTCTTCTTTTTCAAACAGAAAGTTTGTCTACACTGAGAAAAACCAAAAATCTAAGTGTATATGCAGCTACATGAGTACGTGAACTTATCAAGTACTGCATGCTCATCACCTAGAGACACATGCCTATGTAAAGTACTCGTGACAGCATGAGCCCACAACCTCGGCTTGTTTGTTAGAAGCGTCAAGTTTATAGTCTAGTTGTAATCTGTGCAAGTGCTACTATGTTTCAGGAATTCCTTCGAGTGTTAATCTGAAAGAGATCAGTAGCATAAGAAAAATAGGAGAAAGCTTCTGGGATGGTTCGCCAATTCGGTGTTCAGGCCCACGAACATATTTTATCGATAAATGCAGGAAAGACCCATTGGGCTTATTCTGCCCAGTTATAGCAGAAACAGAACCTTGCCTACTGATCGTTTTACCAACATAGCAGCGTACATAAGTCAGCTTCAGCCTAATAGTATTACTCGCTGGAGTGCAAATGACCCTTGGAATCTTCAATTGGGCATCTAAAATGCACAGCTTAGTACGGCAGCCCCTAGAGACAGTAGTTTCTTGCATAGAAAAATGCATGGGAAAAAATGGATGAATGCAAATTGAAGAGATTAGGAAGGATGAATCTCTTATCACGGTATAATCTGCACATGCTACCTGGTCTAATAGTAATTGTAGAGTAAGATAGACAACATTTGGGTGATTGCCTAACAGGAAAAGTTGGGGACATGTTATAGTCTAGGGATAATTTGAAGTAAACATGCATGAAGTAGCTAGGAGAAGAAGGAAATTGCAGGGATCCATAAGATTTGTTCAGGAAAATTTTCTGGCTCGGACTATTTTTCAGCTTTAGCAGGTGATCACTTCACATGGAAATGGAATTATCCCAGGAGATTAAGAAGAGATGGATGCAGGATGACAGGCCATGACTTAATTATCACCCCTGATCATCAGTTTAGACATGGAAAATTATGAGAAACCCTAGAAAGAAATGGAAAATGACAAACGAAAAAGTGTCCTTCCAAATTTCAATTCATATTCATCCGGAGAAAAGGGAAAAAAGAAAACTAATGAGAAAGGGACCCGACTATCTTGTATTGTAACATTCTCATTGGCCTCTTCTTGCTTTTATCAGTATGTCACTGTTGGTTCTCTTCCCCACTTCTTCTTCTTCTCCGACACCCTAATCCCTTGGCCTTGCCTCCACCCACATTCTTGTCCCTATCTCCTCCTGTTCCCATGGCTCCTCACCCTCTTTCTTTCTCTCTTAGGGTTTGAGGGGAATCCAAAATGGAGGAAGAAATGAAACACAGGGGTGGATCTTCTCATAGAGGTTGGGGTCCTTTGGACAATCCAACTGGGATGGATATAACCAGTCTCTGTCGCCTAGGGTTCCTTTCTTCTCTTCTCTTCTCTTCTCTTCTCTGGGGTTCTATACTTTCTGGCGGAAGCATTCTTTTCCAAATCTCCGCCTCTCGTGTGATATCCCTAAACCTTGTTTGGATTTAGCAAGCTAGATAACACCCAACAATTAATTATATACGGACTCTTCATGGTTCTTGGGACAATCATCAGAAGATAGATAGATTGCCCATTCTTAATTTAGATATCCTTTTTTTGTCACAATAATTTCAGAAATGCATAACCTTTAACCTTTAATAAAATGAATCCGTATAATTAAAAGAAATTTAATTTTATACACTTATTTCATCATGTTTGGCTTGATATTAAGATATCTCAAGTTAGACTATAAAAATATCTAATATATGCATAGACACACACACAATAACACAACTTTATCTGATGAACATTGGTCTCATTGACTTCTATCACTTTCTACCTTTCTAAATGAAATACAGAAAACCTATTTTTCTTTCATGGAAGTGAAGGATTTTAAAATTTGTACACACACCATTCAACACAAACAAAAACTGAGCCTTATATGGCAGGCAGGCAGGCAGGCAAGAATGCTTCTCCTAAAGGGATACAATATAAACTGTGTCTCCTGAAGGTTAATTGATTCAAGGAACAAAAAGTCAGGTGGAATTGTGAGTGAGATTCCTGAAGGAGTGGCCATATATCTTCACAGATCTACCCACTCTCAAGTGCTGTCTCCACGAGTACAAAATAAAGATGGTGCTCGTCAATTATAGCACTATTGGGTGTTCTTCATAATTCATCTTTTAGCACTTGTGCATTATCTTTATTCTGTTGATCAAGAACATATGGAAAATCAGCAAATTTATTTTTAGTACTTGGACTTGCATTCCCAATCATATATATATATATATCAAATATGATTGATTTATTTGTGTTATATACAAGCATCTGATTGTATTATTACAAGGAATATATCATATCAGGCCAGTCCTTTACATCTTCATCAACTACATCTTCATTCAGGCCATAAACTACTTTGCCTAATGCCGCTTCAAGCTCTAGAATTTATGAACGCGGTCAACTACCGAAGGTCACAAGTGCATTTAACTTTCAAAAAAGAAAATCACAAAGCGCAGATCTAACCACTAACCAGGAGCGCTGTCATGTCAAAGTGGCTTCTCCCGTGAAATCGAAAGTAAGATCTTTGCTCTGCACCGCATCTACAGGTACACTTTATTTCTTTATGTACATATATTTCTTTACTATCGCATTTATATTTCATACCTCAATTAAATGCTCATAGCTCATCAATTAACATTCACGACTATGTACCTGTTCTCGTTCATACATCTCTACTAAGAGTCATTGTTGACCTCATAACACGAACAACTTCGCAACACATTCATCTAATGCAAGGTGAAACTCCACATAAGTCATGAGCTTATCTTGATGTCACTCATCAAGATGAAAACTTAGGACGAGAGTGGCTATCTTGATTATTACTACTAACCCGGTTAGCTTTTCCCCCAACATGCTTAAGAGAGGTGATTCGAATCTTATCTACATGTCCAAGTTTTCCGACAGAGAAGGTAAGAGTGCCTCTACTGGTTACTCCATGCATTGTTCCATGACTACCCTAAAGATGACTTACATGCAAGGCCACACACCCATCAATCAACTATATATCTGCTATGTTCTTCCCTCATAGACCAACTAAAATAAAGCTTGGGACACATGCATGAACCTTTGGATTCGAATGGTTTCTGCTTAGTCATCATATCACATGACCATAAAGGCTTTTGGTGTTCTTCTTAGAATGAATATAAACAACTTTTAAAATTGCATATTAAATATCAAAAGTCGATTAAACTACTAACAATTGGCATAACAAAAGGACAGACAATTGGTGAAGTGACAGTTTAATATATGTATACATACATATATGTGTATTTGAAAATTTCCTTTATATATGTGTATGTTTATGCCATGTGGGTTTAAATTGTCATGTCACTAATTATATGACATTGTCACAACCTCTTGGATGATGTAAGATATGAGAAAAAGCTAATAATTATTTAGAATGATGTGCTGCATGAAAATCATCAATACACTGATAATCCATCATTGGTAGTTTTTTTTATAAAATTACTAAGGACAAAGCTTATTCAGCTCCACTTGATGAGACATCTAGTCGGTATTCACCTCTAAGATGGAGGGGGGGCCTTTGTTAGAACAGATATGAGGTACCACAATTGGCCTCCCATGGCTTAAGAAATAACTGGAAGTCGCTGAACTGGCCCTGCATATGCATGATTGGTGAGTATGTTGATTGATTTGGTCAAATACTTGTTGTTGATGTATTACTGCTGAGAAAGATAATAACTTACATCTTGGAAGATCCCTACGCTTTGCAGATAATCGCTTGTGTTTGTGTTCGTGAAGGGATCCTCTCTTGTTTGTTGTTCTCTCGTTGCCCTGACCTGTTTTGGTTCTTCGAATGCTGCTCGACCGTCGTCAGCGAAGGGTAATTTTATGTAGTCGTGCCCTAGTGGACTTTTGCCCGAGTTTCCTCCAATATCAAATGGCATTAATCCACTGTTAGCAGTAAGCTTCCGCAGTAAGATCTTCTCCCTAGTCCTCTCCTTTGCCCTGGCCCTTGCTTTCTCTCTCGATTCTCTTGCCGTGTGGGGAGAGGATGTTCTTCCAGTGGAAGGATGTGATCTCCTAGTCTTTATGACTTTTCCAGAATCTGGTCGCAATAGCAACCCCTCAGGGTAGTCTCCATCTTTCTCCCGCTTATCCCAACCATTACAAGCATCAGCTGACTCGTCAATGACTCCAGATACCATTTCACACTCGGATTCCCCGGCCCTGGCACCGGTTAGGATGCAAGAGCTGGAACTTTTGGAGAGGTGGTCGATGGCAGGCTTTGAGTGGGTGAACAGCCACTCAACCGTCTTGCTCGCTTTGTCAAATCCCAGCATGTCTTGCAGGTCAAAGAATTTACGGGCAACCTCGAGGGACAGCCTCATCCTACGGTCCCTCAGGCCATGGACGGTATTGATCTTGCTGTGCCGGTCTCTCTTTGTGGATCTCTTCTTTGGAATCACCTTCTCGGTACTAATCTGGCTAGTTTCATTATGCTTGCTGTTATTGTTTATCAATCCATTCGTGTCGAATAACTGCTTGCCAGCCTCCGTCACGTCAGTTTTGGTGTTCGGCAAAAAGTGGCCTGTCAAGGGCTCATGATGAAGAAGAAGGGCACTGTCTTCTTCAGGGTAAAGGGAGAAAGGGGACAATGGGAAGTTATAAAGAGAGAAAGGAAGAATTAGGTCTTGGTCTTGCTTGGAATTGTAGTCACTGAAAAAGGGCAAGGAGACAACGCTCGGATCACTGGCATTAGGGATTGAAGGTAACATCTTTCCTCTTTGGATGCCCGAATGTCCGAATCGGTTATGGCTATTCTTGGGTTAAAAAGGAAACACGAGGGGGTGACATCTGAAGATACAAAGACCTTACTTCTTCATCTGTAGTGTCTGCATCATCACATGATCAATAGCAGAAAACGAAATTATATCTGCGAGCAAGAAGGCATGAATGGGAGAAAAGACTCGACACAAAATATCCTCATTTGCATACGATAGAAACAAGCAGATCGTAGAGTATGACATAGATCAGGAATGGAAATCTTTACCCGTCTAGGAAGAGCCACCCGGGAGCTTGAGAAAAGACAACTCACTCATTGGACCCGACATCGTCCATGGAGTCTTTGACAGGGGGAGAGGGTTTTTGAAAGGAGTGAGATTTGCTGAGACAAGATACATGGAGAAGACTAGGGATGGAAGGAGGATATTTCATTGCAGAGAAGCAGCAAGCATCATTTTCAATACCTTTCTCTAACAGGAAAAGTTTGAGGGGACATAGTTATTCTTCTTTCAGCCTCCTCCTTTTGCTCCAAAGGGAATTCAGTTGAGCACTTGGGGATAAGCAGGTGAGGACATCTTCTGTGATGAAAGCATTTTCCCATTAGATTGCATTATTCTAGCAAGTGTACTCTGCCCAACTTACTTGACAGCTATTTTCAGTTTATTAAAATTTTGTTGTGGAATTTAATTAGAAATGTCCAAGAAAGACATATAAATGCATATACTGGAGAAGCTAGGGCAAGATTCAAAAACACTGTAGCAACACTATTGAGAGAGGAGGGGGGGGGGGGGGGGGGGGGGGGAGCCAAACATGGTGGAATCTAATCCATCATAGACAAGGACAATTATTTCACTTCGCTCAAAGAGGAGGAAGGCGATGAACTGTGACTGTGAGCCCTGCAAAGAAAGCCAATTCTTTCTTTGACTGTGCAAGTCTCTCTCTCTCTCTCCCTCCTTAGTCCTCCCCCTTCTTCTCTCAAGTGTCGCTTTCACTCTAAAAGCGAAAACCATCTCCGTCAAGTTCATCATTATATATATATAGATATATTATTGGCTAGCTTTGCTTATTCTGACTCTTGCTCATCTGTTCATCTTCTTAGCCTACCCCGACGCCAAGAGAGCTGTAGCATAGCGTCTTCCATGTGCAGCTCCATCAGTCCATAAACCCTAGCAAGAGCTCCTATACATATAGCCTTATAGTACGCCTGCATAACATAGAACATAGAGGTCTTCCATTATTTTCTTTTATGTCGAATATGTATTGCATTAAACTAGAAATCCACCATATTACTTTCTATATTTAAAAAAATGACCCTAGCTACCACCACCACCCTTTCTCAAGACGACACTTTTGGGGTCATGCTCCAAAATCAGGATCACATGGCAGTACTGGGATACTCGGAAGTTGCCCTCACGTTGCTAGTGGACGGGGATTGTGGTGAAGGTGAAGAGAAGAAGATAACTAACTGCTGCTGCGGAGGGAAATGGTGACCAAAGAAATCCCATACCATGATGGCTAAGTCTTGTACTATATATTGGCCGTGTGCCTGCACAGATAACATGGAAATGAAAGGAAAGTAAACCCTAGCCTCTACTGGTTCATGTCCTGGTGCTTTCACGATTTGTCTTCTTTGGTACTACTTGTAAGATTCACTTTATGCATGCTTGGAAAAATTATTGGATGCCCTTTGTACAATATTGTGCGAATAATTTAGTATACGACGACTTGGTGAAATCTGATCACCGCAATTTTTATCTTCCCGACGATGTCACTCGAATAGTCCTCTTATTTTGCACAAGGAAAGTTGATTAATCACGATTTAGTTAGTCCACCAGTGCATCTGTCACGGGGAATAAATCGATACGTTGCTGATGAATCCTCCCCGTTCTGATTTGATACTCAAATCCATGGATCTTATGCACGTAGCTGCAGATGCTTCCAAGAGGATGGATAACTTTTGGAAGCAATAATTGTGTGGGGCGCAATGTCTTCTGTGGTTTTGTGTCATACTGTATGCGCATGCACCGACTCCAAGTGTTCCAGGTGGCTTGTATATTGTCAAATCCAACCGTAATTTCGTGGAGTCAGTCAGCAATGTAGGCTCCAAGTGATGATTTATATTAGGTTGGAGGGGTGCGGGCAAGTTGTGCAAGTAGCAACTTCCCTGGATTAGTATTAGTATTACAATGGCCATATCCGGTTAAAAATAAAAATACCCTCCTGCATCTTTCTTCTTCACTGCCTCTTTAGTAGTACATCCTCAGCACTAAGCAAGAGATTCCTTTTAACTCTACAAATTATGGTCATTTTGTGGTCACCACCACTAAAAGGCCGGCCAGTTGCAGGTAGGCTGATGCACCCATCTTACTGATTGTTGGTCGCCTAAATCCATTCATGTCCTGATGTATGACAACCCATCATATTTTGGCCGTGAGAGATGGATCAACAATTAATGTCGGGTATCCCTTTTGCTCTCCAAGTCCCTTTTGGTAGCTCTCTTTTTCTGGAAACCAACCAGGGAGAAAGGCAAATCAGGGTTCAAACAGTGCTACGAACTCACTCTAACCTCCTTAAAGTAAATTCTCCTAATAACCCTCTTCATATCTTATCTATATAATAAATGGCTTTGGGAGACCCACCTATCTCATTTAATTGCTGCAGTTGGTAGCAGAGAAGAAAGAGAGCTTCAGAGTCAGACAAGGCACCTCCGTGTGGAAGCTCTACCAAGCTCAACCATCAGTGGAAAAGCTGCATGATGGCAAAGCCAATCTCAGCCTTCCTCTTCTTCTTCTTCATCTTCACCATCATCCAAGCCTCCTTCTCCGGAAGACTCCAACCCAGCACCACTACCACCACCGTCCTTGACGTCTCTGCCTCACTCCAGCGAGCCCACCAAGTCCTCTCCTCCTCCTCCTTCACTACCTCCTCTCCGCCCCAAAACTCAACCTTTGTCCATCCCCCTTATTCCTTCCACCTCCACATCCACCCTCGAGAGTCCCTCTTAAAGCCATCCGCCCACAAGGACTACAGATCTCTCGTACTCTCGCGGCTGGCCCGCGACTCCGCCCGAGTCGACTACCTCAATGCCGAGCTCCGGCGGGCCATCGGCAACCTCACTGACAAAACGGCCGACCAGTACCAAGAAGAGGGCCTGTCGGTCCCAATTATTTCAGGGATGAGCCAGGGGAGCGGCGAGTACTTCATCCGGGTAGGGATCGGTAGCCCCGGGAGCCAGCTCCTCATGTCACTCGATACGGGCAGTGACGTCAGCTGGATGCAATGCCAGCCATGCGTGAATTGTTACGAGCAGACGGACCCCATCTTCAACCCCTCTTCCTCCTCCACGTACCAGCCACTGAGCTGCGAATCGCAGCAGTGCCAGTAAGATATTAGCACAGCCTTACTGCTTGTACTCCATAGATTATGATAGCATTGCAACTGTGCAATTCTTGTATTTTTTTTTTCTAGCAAACTTTCACAAGAGCCAACCTACTTACATTTTATGTGCTTAGCATGTTTAGATTATAGTACTAATTGTTAAATATCATGAACGAAAGGGTTGATTATGGCATCAAGTGGTTGGTTAACCCTATTAAAAAATGTCACAGGGCTCTTGAGGTGTCGTCTTGCTCGAGTGGGAACCAGTGCCTCTACAGGGTCCGGTACGGTGATGGGTCCGTTACAAGCGGAGAATTGGCCACGGAGACCGTCTCCTTCGGCGGGTCCGGGTCTATTAACAACATCGCACTGGGTTGCGGTCATGACAATGAAGGTCTCTTCAGGGGATCGGCAGGGCTGATCGGGTTAGGCCGCGGCCAGCTCTCTCTGATCGGGCAGATGGGGGCCAACTTCTTCTCCTATTGCCTGGTCCACCGTGACTCGCCGGACTCGTCGACCCTGGAGATCGACTCAGGAGCCCGAACAGGCTCCTCTGCCAAGGCACGACTGATCAGGAACGAGAAGTTCAATACGTTCTACTATGTTGAGGTCACGGGAATGAGCGTTGGAGGGAACCAGCTACCGATCCCATCTTCCGTCTTTCAGATAGATGGGTCAGGTAACTAATGAGACATGCAACGTGAAGCTTTTCAGTAACTATTTGAACTTAACCGGGATGCCGTATTTTGCTTTGGCAGGTGGAGGCGGTATCATCGTGGACTCTGGGACGGCCATAACGCGGCTCCAAACTGAGGCCTACAACATCCTCAGGGATGCATTTGTCCAGCAGGGTCAAGGACTGCGGCGTACCAGCGGGATATTGCTGTTCGATACTTGCTATGATTTCAGCTCGCTTACCAGCGTACGGGTCCCAACGGTCTCATTCCAGCTCTCCGGCGGAGGGTCGTGGAGTCTGCCGGCGGAGAACTATCTGATACCGATGGACGGTTCAGGGACCTACTGCTTTGCCTTCGCCCCCACTTCTTCACCGGCCCTGTCGATCATTGGCAATGTCCAGCAGCAGGGGGTACGCGTGAGCTTTGACTTGGCCGATTCTATTGTGAGCTTCTCCCCAAGTCAGTGCTGAGTCTCTTGGTACGAGAGTCGCGAGTGTGTTGTCTTTAGGAGTACCCCAAGTACACGATGAAGGGGATACAATATCTTTCCGTGTAATAAGAATGCGCATTCAGGTAGTGATTGAATGGAAGCAATTTCTTGCTTGATTGAACGTGTAGGAATATCATCCATCCTGATGATCAGTGTCGATGGTAGATCGCCTTTATCTACAGCATTCTCACCTACTCGGGAAAATAAGAATAAGACGACTTATCATTCCCCCGAACTGATCCGTAGACCATCTTTAACTCCTCAACAACCAGGAAACCAGCCAGTATTGAATTCTCTACAAAGGACGGTGACAAGTGGGATCATGTGAGGACCAATTTGATAGGTAAACGAATTAATTCTCTTGACCAACTAGTTTGTACTGCCCTTACTGGTTGTCTGCCAGACTGCATCATGTAAACGGGAACCTAACTCGATGAATTTGATATTTCCGTTCAATAAGAACACCAAACCAAAATTTCGAGGTTATTTTCTCTTGAAAAATGTGTATAAAACCTTCTGAGAACAGTTTCCTCGTTCACCAGCCAAAAGGGAGACTTATCATCAGATTTCAGGCGTTGCAAGGGAATAAAGGCAGATTCATTTTGACTGATTGTACTATTCAGTGATTTTGATTGCTACACGGGCACCCCCTGTACTGTTGTTGTTGCATGTTTTTAACAAACTTATCCCAACCTCGATCTTGATCAGAAGGTGTTGTAAGATGAAAATCTACCAGTGCATTAATGCACTTCCATATGTTGCAGTTCTAAATACCACTCTGTGCCCAAGCATCACTTAATCTTCTCCCCCTATTCTTAATTTTGGGTCGATGATCAACCAACCCAGCGACTCTCATCATGATACATCCCCCCGATTACGTATGTTGGGACATGCGTAACATCTTCTGGGCGTAATTAGAAGTTAAGCTGCATCAGAAAAGGTACAATGAGACAACGCATGAGCCTCCCAGGGAAAACGGAGCCGCAATGCCTTCTATTTTATATACATATCTCGTTTAGAGGGGTTCCTCTGTTTCATATACTTTGTAGCTTTTGGAAAAGAATGAAAGCATTGAAAGCCTCGGAACAACATACACGATGCCTAGAGGGCTTGAGGGAGGTTCAGAGTCCTGTCCACTATGAGGGTCTCCTCGGGGCCGTTGCTGCAATGGAAAAATTATATATAACCAGGATTTTTTGAATCAATAAAAAGGGATGGCAAACTTGCCGACCCCACTGCACAATGTTCTACCCTTGAGGTAGATAAGGGTTGATGAGAGGAGAAAGTATACCTGAGATAGCTCATAGCTGACATTCTGTAGAGGCATGAAAAGACCAGAACGTGCAAACCAATGGTGTAGAAGAAGGCGAATGTTCGTGCATACCTGTAGTAGGTTATGAAGGTAAGAAAGAAGAAATGGCATAAAAAAGATCGGTTGCAAGCTGAGGTGAGGGAAAAGATGGACAGTGAGTATATCATTATAAACTTACTTATTTCCCAGAAGAAAGCGTCCACTGCTGAGAGTTATTCTATCCCTGAAGCCCAATTCTCTGTACCTTTGGTCCCTTTCCTGATTAGACAACAAAAAGTTCAGTCACAACCGAGCCTTTAACCTCTCCTCCAGGGATTACATTCAAAGTTCAGAGCAAGAACACAATAGAGTAGAACAAGAAGAACCTTCTTTGAGAATGCAGCAAAAGGATTTATGTCATCCTCGTATATCTTCTTGTACTTGGATTCAACATCCGATGTGAAGCCACTTTCAATATCCTCCGCATGCTACAAATTAGTATACACAATAAGAAACCAGAGGAGAAAATCGAAATTTGCATGAAAGTTGAATAAATCTTTCAGTATTACCTTCTTTGATCCCCGGGATATTACTTTCTCGCTATTGTAATCCTGAACATATCTTATCTTCCCATAGAGTTTAACATTATCAGCTTTAGACTTTTCTAGTTCCACCGTCAGAAGACCAATCTTTTCTTTCAACTGCCTGACTTCCTAACAGATAATAAAAATGGAATTGAGCCAGAACTGTACCAGCTAATAAATCAAAGAATTTTAAAGTTTTGCCAGGGAAAGAGACCTCCTCTGCATCCCGTAAACGAGCTCTGAATCGATCTCGTTGGTTTATTATTACATTGAGCATTGAGCTTTGGTCCTGATCAGGGGAAATGCGCTTCTGCTCTGGATTCTGATGCAAAAAAAATACACTCACTGATCCAAATGTGCCCAATTAAAATTAAAATCCAGGTTGTGAGGGTGTGTACCTCAGGTTGCTCAGTAGCCCCTGCCTCTGAAAGGTCCCAATCATCAAATCGTGAATTTTTGCGATCTTTGGAGCTGTAACCCTTTATTAAAAGGATACATTCATTTCAACTATTAGAATGGAGTCCTAGAAGTCTTGATGAATAAAACTGGCCCTCAGAAGGTGATGGAACAATACCTTAAGTATATCATCTTCCAATTTTTGGACAAGTTTTTGTTGCTCAGTAACCTTTTCCGTTAGCTTAGCCACCTTTCCTTCGGCTGATTCTAGCAGTGATATTTTCTCGGAAAGTTTGACCTTGAAATGATTATAGGGGATCGATAGAATACTGGATTAACTAAAGGTGGAAGAGATTCTTTGCATGACTGAGGTTCAGATCATTGAATAAATTGGCAAGAAATACAAGTTCTGAACTTGGTTTGTGCCTTTCCCGATTAAGAAGATTTGTGTATTCTCTGAAAATATGGTTGGATGGTTTCATATTCACGATTTCTTCTTTTTTCCAATTCAATGGAAGTCATTTAGAAATTCTATAAACTGAAGAATGAACAACTAATCATACCTTCAGTTGAGTAAGTTCATGATCCATCTTCCTATTCTTATCAAGAAGAAGAGACTCCATTTTACTCATCTCTTCCCCACTAGTAGCCACTTCCCAATCTTCAGCCTCAATTGAATTGTAACCCACTGCCTACAAGTTCATCAGAGTAGATAAGAGACAGTTGCAATCAATAGGAATACTAAGAAAGACATCTTCAACAATGAGACCATGTGAGCAAAATATTCTAATGTTGAAACGGACTGGAAAAAATCAAAAGGTGTCAAAATAGAATATGATTGATATCTCAAAGAAAGACCAATGACACCGTTACCTTTCTAACAACTAGAAAAGGGAACAAATAAAAAATTCAGGAGAAGCCCCTAGTATGATGACAAATGACAAATCATGCACATATATTCTCAAATGTATTTCAGGGTCAGATATTGAAAATGAGATCATTCTCAAATGTATCCAGAAAATGATAAAAAATAGTAGCAGAACTCAATCCAATCATAAAGACAATTAAATGCAATTATTATAAATAAAAAGTAAAATTAATTCTGATGCTTCCCTAAAATGCCATCAGATAAGCTCATCAGGAGAGTCGGGGCTCCATCTAACTGCTTAAAATTTGTGTGATATCAGCATGTATTTACCTGTAAAATCTTCACTTTTTTATGTAAGTCATCAACCAGCTTGACTGTTGGTCTTGCTTGAAGCTCCTTCCTCATATCCTCGAGTACATGGTCCTGACAGAAGCCAACCAAATCATAATGCATGCAGGTAATGAAAATTTTTTCATAGGCGCGTGAAGCACAAAACCTATAGACACATGGAACATTTTCTGGAGGTCAATGTGATGGTCTGTCTTAATTATGTATTCAATGGTTGCAAAACTCAATATTCTGAAAAACAGATAAGAATTACCATAGAAACGAAAAGGTAACAAAAATAAACAACCTTTCCTAGAATATACCATTATGAGATTCATTTAAATCAGAGTTTTTATTGGAAACATTTAGTAAATAAGAAAATGTGGTAGCTTCAACAAGATTTTTAAGTTCACTCCACATATGACTATCCCCATGGCTGGAGCAAGTAACCTAGAAACTCTCATAATTAAAATAAACTTAAACATACTCAGGTACAACTTGAAAGAGGATAAGCTTCCACCTACAAAAATAAATCTGCAGCACTGCTACCAAGCCTAACTTATTTCCAGCAAGAATCAGTTCATCATGAGAAGCAAAATATTACATGTGGAGAAAAACACAAAATTAGAAGACATAATGACTAAAAGCACTTCATGGGTAAAGTTGTAAAATAACCACAACACATCTGCAATGAGCAGGGTTGGGAAGATACATACCTTCTCGATGATTATGGCATTTAATTTCTTGACCTCACTAATGTGTTGTTCGCGGGCAGCAGACAGAGTTGTCTCAACATTGTGAAGTTCCATGTTCAGCTCTGATATTATCTTTTCTTTGGCACTCAGAGAATTCTCAAGGATACTTGTTGAATCCAAATCATCACTGAAGGCATATGAAAAGAAAGTCAATAAATGGGAGACGCTTAAATAGTTCCTGCCAAATTTTTCTCATGGTAAAATTCAATAAATAGAAAGCCAGCATAGAGATAGAGATGTTGGCCAAAAAAGAAATAGTATTTATAGATGATCATTTCATATATCTGACCAATAGTTGTCCCTTTAAATAACAAGCTGAAACAATCACTTCAAAGTCACATTTTGCATGAGAATGAAAGTAAGTTTTAAGTTCTGAAGTGAATTTTACATGATATATGTTGAAATCTACACAGAAATCATGGAGATGGATGTCAAGAAAGATCTATGCAGAACATTTGGGCAAAACGGAGATTACAGATTTATCAAAGCTCACCTTCTCTTGGTTCTGCTCTCTTCATTTGCTGACTGCACTTGGGATCGCAGAAGTTCCTGCAGCAAAGATCAACAGAAAGCTGGAATATTGGTTTACAGTTTACTGACCTATAAATAACTTCAGATTGACCCAAGTTACCAGAAAAATTGATCTTTAAATTTAAACTACAGGTTCTCAATAGCACCTTTTCCCTCTCCAGACTGAGAAGACGTGTTTGTGCTCTTTCCACTTCATCCATCAAAAGATTGACCTCTGACTGCTTGGCAGCTCTGTCTTCCTCTAAGTTTCATCAGATACCAGAACACCATGAAAAAGATAAATTCAGCTTATGATGCAATTCCGTTTAATATATAAAAAAGAGCATTAACAATCAAGAGGCATTAATTTAAATCAGATTACCTGATTGAGTATGAAATTCAAATAATTGGCTCTGCGCAAATTCATGTAACTTCTGCATATTGGAAACACTTTCCTGAGTCTGTCTCAATTGATCTTGCAATAACTGCTCTCTGCAAAATAAAATCAACAGAACATCAACTCAGATGCTCGGCTATGCTATGATTAATACCAATGGTATTAAGAAAATGACATATATTAAATATGCAGCTGAAAACAGGTCATTTTCTTGACACTGGATATTAATATAATAAATAAGGAGAAATTCCAACAGATGTACCTTTCTTTCAAGACTTCCAGCGTTTTCTGGTTCTCCTCTGCCAAACTTCTTTTATTGATCTCCACAATTTCTTTTACTTTCTCTTCCATCTGAATGGATAGGAAATAATGATATATGAGACTAGTTATCATCATCCATTAGAATAAATAGCACGATCTAGCCAGAAATAATATATCAGGCACCAACACCACCAAGGCCAAACAGAGATTATAGGCGGCATTTTTAACATAAAGGTTGTGTCACACAAATTGTTTGCCACCTGAAGCTCCAACTGTCGGTTGCGTTCTTCAAGCCTTCTAATTGTTGCCTGTTGATTCTTAAGGTGTGCTGCTTCAGCTCGAAATTCTTCAAGTTCGACTTTCATTTTCCTGTTCTCTGATTCCAATTCGGATATTTTCAGATCTTGTTCCTGCAAAGAAATGGTTTTCATCTCAACCGAAAAGAAAAGACATGAGAAACAGTGTAGATTATGATGATTTTAATTCAAACTATTTAGAAAAATATGGTCAGTCTGAGACAATCCCTATCATTCCAAGCGGATTCTGGCTGGCTCGAGGAAAACAGTACTAACAATAATATATGTGGAACACTGACTATATTCTGTAATTATTGGAGTGCAATAATAATGTCTCCTGAAAGTTGTTCGAGCCAACATTTGGGTATTGGAAATATTGTTTCTGACAAATGACTCCTCAAAGATGGAAAAATGTAGCACTTGGGTGCCAAAAGATTTCTACCAGCAAACAACTCCTTCAAAATTTAAAATGCCAACACTTAACCCTCTTAAACTTCAAGAAAACCAACATCAAACCCCCATATTTTGTAAGGGAAAAGCATATTGGGGCCAAGTGTTAGAGTTTTTCATCTTTATGGAGTCATTTATTAGAAAAAACATTCAGGTACCCAAGTGTTGGAATGAGCAACTTTCGGGACAAAATGTTATTGCATTCTAATTATTGTGTAAAAATGGTTTGAGAAAAAAACACTATGCACAAGTTTTAATGAATATCTGAAATTTTTGACATACTTCATTCAACTGGTACTTACAGCAACTGAGGCAAGTACTTGATAAGGATCTGGAGCCTCATAGAGCTTCTGATAGATGTTAAGGAAAGAATTTTCACCAAATTTTGCTCTTTTAGTCAGACTGTCAACTTCTTCTTGGTAACCCTTCAGTAAGGAACTAAACAGTTTCAACTTTTCTTCTGCTGAGGCTTTCTTGAAATCTGGCACAGGATGCATAAGCAGACTACAATTATATTTACTGATTGCGATTCTAGGAACTAATGGCTATAGTGACCCATTATTAGACAAAATACAAGTAGATATTATGTTCCTTCACTAGTCTTGCTCAGTCCAATCAAGAAAATGATTATTCTCCTGTGTATGAGCAAATCAACAACTAAAATTAACATGCATTTGTATAATCTCTGCATGCAATACCTCTGGTGCTTTCAGCAAGTTTCCGCCGATTCTTCTGACTGTTCTCCTGATTTTCAGCTATCCTGAGACCTTGCTCATCCAAAACACTCTTTTCCTTCTCCAAATCAAATTCTGCATTAGAAGATAATAGATTGACATTAGTGAATATTCTCAGATTACAAACTACTAGCACTACGAGATCCCTAATTCATGTGCAACAAAATGGAGTATTGCTTTACTTAATGGATATCCACTTCACAGAAGTATTACATAGAAATCCATGCAAAATTTCCAAAAATGATCAATTAGAGAAATGCCAGAGGATGAAGAATACTAAAAATTTGCAGTTACTCCATTACACACTTCTTGGAAAACCATCTAAATCCTCACAAATTCAACAAATTTTGAGAAGAAAATCGAATTTATACCAAATACAGGAATCCGTCCCCCACAATTAACTCCCTAAAACGTACACTCGCATCGGCCATCCCAGCCAATCAACTAGTGGTTCTAACTTTACACATTACTGCTCGACCAACAAGTTAATTATATCAGAAAAATCCATTTAATAAAATCAATGCCAGCGTATAACCTTCAAAACTTCTTAAGCTGAGATAATCTATCCATTCTATTATTATGAATTGCTGCCAGATGATTAGACATCGATCAAAGTCCTCCAGCACAGACACATCAACACTTATCAGGTCGCAAGCAGCAAAAATCGAACAAAAACCAGTTCTAAGATGTAGATAACTAAGAATTACCTCGCCAGAAATTCGAGATGACGGTGATCGGAGAAGCCGACTGGCTCGACTTCTCCCACTCGGACCCGCTCTGCGAGACGTCCATTGTCCGTGCCCGGATCTACAAAAGAGGGCCCTCAGAATCAACACAGTCGAGAGAGAATTCTACAGGAAGATCTAATTAGTAATCCAGCGCGGGATCTGAATCAGAACACTTCCCTCGTCTTCGTAAGCAATTCTGTTTCGGTATATATATATATATATATTCATTTCTTCATCCTTATTATTTACATTTTGTAATTAATAATCTTACAGGGACCAGACTAGACGACGTTGAGATGAGACGCAGATTGAGAAGGACTGAATCGCGTGGGCTTACACGGCTTCAACAAGTAGTGATTTAAGCCCGAGTCATCTGGGCCTGGTTCCACGTGCCTTGCTTTGGAGAATAATAAGCCTATATCCTAGAGTCGTGTGCAAGTTCCTTGTTGAGAGAACGGGTTTCAATTCAATCCAATTTTCATTATCTGGATTTTTTTAGTGGGTTTCTGTAGTACATACAGTACAGTACATGTTGCAGAGACAAAGGAGATCCCATACTTCCCTTTTAGTAACACAGTGTAGTGCAGAAACAGCACCATTATGGCCCCTAAACCACATGGCAGTTGTTTGAACTAAAAACGTAGAACATGTTTTTGAGTAGTTTCATTCTCGTGCATTAACTTGTGCTAAATAATTATATATAAATCGGGTATTATCAATTTTGTATCGGATAAATAAAAACAATTTACTCGAACTCGAAAATTCGATTTTCTGTACAAATTATCTCCAAAAAGTCAAAATTTGAAGATTAAAATAATATAAATCCATTAATTAAGGAAGTGATATTTTCTTCTATTTGTTAATGTTCAACCAAATATACCAAAATCCAAATCAATATTTAACTTACAAATATTGATGAGAGTCAATGCTCATTTCACTTTTATTGCTCTGAAATCCCAGGCCGACCTACTAACTAACCAACAGAATCAGCTACTCGGAAATTGATCACAGCCAATGCTCATTTCAGGTGAAACCCAAATTAATGAGGCTGCATACAGTAGTAGGACAAGATAAAACTCCAGTGAAAGAAGTCTCCTAGCCGCTTCTGAAGACACTGGTTTCTCCATCTCCTAATGTCATAGGGCCAGTTTCAGCCAACACCATTGCTGGATCACTGCATATCCTAATTCCCAACGAGTCTATAATGCTGCATAATTTTGCGTGTATCGAACAGGGGCATGACCGCCGTGCTCATGCAGGGGAGTTATAAGATAGACAAAAGCGTACTTTCATCTCATTACTCCAAGTAAAATCAATATATAATATTGCCGTACACTAAATTAATGTCTACAGGTCAATCTACTCGATCCACATCCATGGCTTTCAAGGCCTATTTAGCGTTAACATTAACCTACAAGTTAAGCGGCACAATCCAATACCATTTTTGCATCCATATCTTATTTTATCTTCCATGTGACCATATTAGATCTCCACATGAAGGATTCCCTGGTGTCGTGGCGGCGGACCGGCTAGTCGCCGCTAGACCTCTCTTCCGGGGAGGAGTTCAGGTCCGGGAGCACCTCGGCTCTCTCCCTCCTGGGCTCCATCTCCGGCAACGCCTTCAACGGCCGGTCCACCGCAGGCAGCTCGGCTCCTGTCTCCAGGACGGCCCTCCACGAGGCCAGGCCCCTCCTTTTGCCGTCTCCCCCTCTGGACCTCTCGAAGTACTTGACGGCGCCGCGCATCTGACGGATGGTCGCGAAGAACTCCTCCATAAGCTCGTCGTCGTCAGCCTCTCTCGCCTTCTTCATCAAGCTCAGACCCTCCACGTCAGGGGCCGGAGCTCTCCTCTTGGTGGCATTCTCCACCTTCTCCATAACCCCAAGCTAGCGCTTTAGAATGAGGGATATTAGAGGGAGGGGGAAGGGAAAAAAAGTTAATCTAGAAAAAAGAATGGGATGCCTTCACAATGGAAAAGCATATGCCACAGGCCTTCTTTGACGGGACAGCCAAATGCTTACACGAAAATAGTGAAGTTTAAAGGTGTGACCAAGACCATGAACGACAATTGTCAAATTACCTTTTTTTCCATTTGTTTGCAAAATTCAAAGGAATCCGACAGGTTATTTCGTCGGGTTGTATATGGGCTCCACCAAAATGTTTGACGTCATGACATGCACGTATGGTATGTCCTTTTACCAGAATGTGTCATCTTCTCATTGGGTAAGCCAACGACTTGAACGTCGATCGCATGCGTCATGATCCTTTCGTACGCAGAAGTGATAAGATAATGGAGCTTCTTCGATGCGTGACCGCAGACGATGGGACCCAACACCCGCTGCTGGTGACTGATCCCCACTCGTTGAATCAACGGACTAAGTGGGTCCGACTTCCACATCGACGGCCATGCACGATGTTTGCCTTACACGCGCTAGGCACTAATTCGGCTTGGCTTTCCGAGGCTGTTTCACATTAATTTTCTAGGGTTAAAAAAGTGATGTAGGCAGGCAGCTGCCCGTATTTAATATTTCATAAGACAAGCTGAGCTGCTCTATATTTAATATTTAAATGCTACAAATTATTTATAATATTTATCCATTTTCCTCAAATTATTGCTATAAATAATAGTCTCCAATTACTTGAACAAGAATAAATTATATACAAAAGTATTGACCTCCCAGTAAAAATTTCCCAAGCATTAACCGGACAGCCACAGCTACAAATCACTGATGGCGGCATGAAATATTGAGGTGATAGACGACCCGCAGATGAACCTCTTTGTTAATACCAAAACTGCAATAATGGTAATAATTCAATCTTATCACATGATCAAATCGGATGCCTGGGTGGTCTGTATTCGTTGATCGGAAAGCGGTTCTACCGGCATCATCACTGCCCCGTCCCTTTCCCTCCCACGTCGGCAGGGCCCGCCGTTTCTACAATTGAACGGTTGGTTTTTGCGTAGGCCCCTCCATAGACCAAACCATTTGACATTCGACTCGCGCACTGGCATAATTGGCTCCCTCCTCGGTGATTTGATTTGGACGTATGGTATGGTATGTACTGCTTGATCGTATAGGCTTTGTTTGGGTTTGGGTGCGTACTATTCTTAGTATTGGCATAATTAATTGCCTAGCACGACTGGTGCCTCACATGTTCGTACACAGAGCTGAAGCTGCAACTCGGACTTGAAACTGAAGACGCGTGAATTGAACGATACGGGTTGAGCCCCGCCCCTCATCTTCTTAACGACGTTAAAGATCTGATTGTACCAAATCTTATACAGTAAAATAAACCTGTTACTCGCTATTTGCAAGAGTAGTTGAGCTGCCATGGACAAGTAACCCTTATTGAGGAAGTATCAAAGAGCTGAACCAGAAACTCAACTGGGATAAGGGAGTTCGTTCGGGCCGAATCTCTTGAAACCACATTTTTCATGAAAATGTTTAGGCCCAAAGGATTTATAGCTCTACCTCTACGGTGGATGGTGACCGTGACAGTCGAGAGAGAAAAGGAAGAGGGAAAGACCGTTGTTTTCGGGATAGTGACACGCGGCACACACCCCCATCTCTGGGCGGAGGGAAAGCGCAGAGAGAGAGCACCTGAAGGCCTGGGAACCTTTGTTTGACGACTGATGATTAACGGATGACCCACAGACCACGGAAGGGGAACGCCAATCGTCAATCTCGTCAAGGAGGAAAGGGAAAAAGAAAAGCTGAGAGACAATTAAGGAAACTTCATGGAAGACCAAAAAAGAAAATATCCCAACTTGGATCTCTGTGATGCTTGCCACTCTATTCTATTCGACAAGCGATGGAATTTTTTTGTTTCCTGTTGATTCTTGATTTGCTCTGTTAAGGGTGGTCCAAGAAGTTGATTAGGGTGGAACAGTCACCTTCCTCGTCTATGATCGGTCGGAAACAAGTAGAAAGATCAAAGACTTTTCGCTTGCTTGGCTTTGGTTGCATTGATGGTACGTAAAGCAGATACAATATTTCTGGGGTTACTATTTTCTCACTCGGATGTATGCCTTGCAATACTGAAGTTTTCCGGATTTCCTTTTTCGTGTTTATTCCTTAGTGCTCTTTTGAGCAAATTCACTTTTCAATCTATTGTTGCAGTCTTTCTGCCGAGGAGGTGCAAGATTCATTCTGATGATCATCTTCATTTTGCATTTATTTTCGACAATGCAGTGATAGCAATTGAACAATTATAAGTTAGCGGCTTGGGAGAAGGATTATATTAGACAGTCTGATTACATTTTGTTAGAATATGAAATTAGGTAGCCGAGAAACGGATAGTGATGGCAGAAATCCCAATCCCTGGTGGTATTACTTTACCTAATAAGCTATTCCCCCATCGGCTGAGCTTTAGACAGAATCTTACTTGGGGCAAGCTAGAATGGATTTCTTACAGATGAAGGCTACGAAAGAAAATGGAGGAACTATTAGCTCCAACAATGAATCTTCCAATGGAGGTGGCCTTGAAGGTTACATAAATGTTCTCTTCGCATCACCTCTATCTGTTTCATTCCGTTGTAAATTTATTCAGCTACTGAATCAACTGATCCATCTCCAGCAAGACAGAAGGCAGCTCTAGTCGAGTGGTTAAATAGCATCCACCCCAATTCAGTATTGCCATTGCAAGTGACAGATGAACAGTTGAGAGCTTTCTTGCTCGATGGATCTGTCTTTTGTCATATCATGAAACGACTAAGACCAAATGAGGTTCATTTACCTTGAATCACTGTGCTGAATGCTGCTTAATATTGCTGGATATCATTATTCATTAGAATTCTGTTTTCCCCTTTATTATATATAGACTGAGAACTCGTCAATGCCTCAATCAGAACGTGTTGGAAAGTTCTTAAAAGCTTTGGCAGAGATGGGCATTCCTCAGTTTGAACTTGCTGACTTAGAGAAGGTATATTTTTCCAACACAGTGTTGTATATTTTAAAGTTCCCCATCGACAAATTAGAGGTATACTGACTGTTTTCATAGCCTTGGTGTTATAAATGTACTCTATCAAGTGCAAGATTGTAGTGCTATTGTCAATTATTTTGCATAGACACCCCTCCATGAAATAAAAAAATTCTACTATTCTTTAGTTTGATTTCAGCAAAACCTTCCTTGAGTTATTTCTCCATACCTCTCTGATTTTTCAATCTCTAATTCATGAAGGGATCAATGAATCATGTTATCGAGAGCCTTTTGTCAGTTCGGATGCGTCTCTTGCTAAATCCCACAGGAGGTGAGTTCTTTATATACTGGCCTAAATATTCATACTTGGCAGCTCTCTGCAAATGCATTTAAGAATATAATATTCTATTGTTTGGAGAAGAGAAATGGAAAGTTTTGGCGGAGTCAAAATGGCAACGATCTCTTGGGTGCCCCGTATTTTCAGGCCATTGCTCTCATCATCCTCCTTCTCACCAGCTGATTTGCTTAATTTTCACTGACAGTATGCCCTTTGAAAATATTCAACATATCTTTGTCTCACTCACCAGAACCATCAGCTGCACTAGTACATCACAGCAAACCAAAAATTCAGGAGGTTTTTCAACTCAAGCATGGGCAGTATGCAGAACTTCCGCCTTCTAAAATCACAGAGATGATGAAGTCTATCACTCTAGACGTATGTTTCTCAAAGTTTTGGCTCATCAAAGTTCGAGCATTCTCATTTATTAGCTCACTTCCATACATTAGGTGTCCTTATTCTTGTAGAATGCCCCCACGATGTCACTTCTCAGTGTAGTGAATGGAATTCTTGATGAGAGCGTGAAAAGGAAGGATAAGGAAGTACCCCAGGTATCAATGTATTAATCATGTGTGTTTCTTTATATGAGGTGCATTTATGGAAGATTGAAACTTTTCTGTTTACATCAATCAATGCAGCGTGTGGCTTGCCTGTTGAGAAAAGTTGTGCAGGAGATTGAGAGGCGAATGTCAACTCAAGCTGAGCATTTGAGAACTGTAGGGCACATTACTTGATATCTGTTTTCCTTTTGAACATTTTCCTTGTAGTTGGTTCATTTTGATGTTGTTTTCCGCACTGTGCCATTAGCAAAACAATATCTTTAAGGTTCGTGAAGAGAAGTACAAGTCAAAGATCAAGGTGCTTGAGGCTCTTGCTGAAGGGACTCCCAAGGTAACTGTTGTCGTTGGAGTGATCAAATCAAACTGTCAAGTATTCTCCTTTAAGTTTAAGCCAGAAAACATATTGTTTTTGAGACTGTTTCTTTATCAGACCTTTTTCTTTTTATGGTGTCAGTTTGTTAGGAGCAGGCTTCAGCAGAGAAGGGTGCACCTGTCAGTCCATGTTATTTACTGCATTCGTCTTCCTGATCTCATTCTACATGTTCTGCATTTCCTTCAAATTGAACTTGGAGGCATCCATTTGCCATCGGCTAGTTCTTGTTCATATATCCATTTAAAGCAATCAATTTGCACTGGATGTTAGGTCCTAGATGACGTTATAACTTTTTGTGGATAGCATTAATGCTGGTTCTAGTTCATGGCATTTTTAGGATAACCGAAAATGTTATTCATTACATTGCAGGTGGAGAAGGAACGGACTAATGAGAAGCAGGATTTCGATGGGGAAGGTGTGGAAAGATTGATGAAGGAGAAGGAGAGCCTGACCCAAGAGATCCTAGCTCTGAAGCAAGAGTTGGAAGTGGTGAAGAAGATGGCAGAAGTACGCCACCTGCAGATCAATGTAGAGGCTAATGGAGAAAAACTGGTACCATGCCAGAACCAAGAAATTCTGGCACTGAAAGAAGAGTTGGAAGTCGTGAAGAAGACAGCCGAAGCACTCCGCCTACAGATCAAGGCAGAGGCCAAGGGAGAACAAATAGCACTGTCCCAGAACCAAGAAATCCTAGCACTGAAACAAGAGCTGGAAGTGGTAAAAAAGACGTCAGAAGCACGCCGCCTGCAGATCGAGGCAGAGGCTGCTGGAGAAAAAATAGCAGTGTCCCAGGACCAAGAAATCCTAGCTCTGAAGCAAGAGCTGGAAGTGGTAAAAAACACAGCAGAAGCACTTTCCCTGCAACTTCAAGCAGAGGTCAAGGGAGAAAAAATAGCAATGTCGCAGGACCAGGAAATCCTGGCACTGATGCAAGAGTTGGAATTTGTAAAGAAGACGGCAGAAGCCCAGTGCCTGCGGATCGAGTCAGAGACCAAGGGAGAAAAAACAGCACTCGAGGAGAAGGCTAAGGAGCTCGAGTGCCAGCTGACAGCTTCCAGGATTAAATTGAGAGAACTCGAGACATTTTCAGAATCCAAGAACATGGGGATCAAGGAACTCGAGCACCAACTGGCAGCTTCAGTAAATAAGGTGAAGGAACTTGAGATGTACTCCGAGTCCAAAGACCAAGGCTGGAAGAAGAAAGTTGTCATCCTTCAGAGTTTCACAGATTTCCAGTTGAATGCTATGCAAGTATGATGTGCTCTACTTATCTGGCTTCTAATATGTTATTCTTTAATTATCATTGACAACTTGTTAACATCCAGGAACTGAGGCTATCTTCCAGCTCCATCAAGCAGAAAGTACTGGAAACCCAAAGAATTTACTCAGACGAATTCAGACAGTTAGGTGCGGTCACTTGAATGAATTAAAAGCTTGGCTAAAAAAAATTTAGGGAAGTTTCCCAACAAGAATTTCGCCATTTTGCAGGTGTGGGTTTTCAGTCATTAGCAGAAGCAGCAGCAAATTATCACGGAGTTCTGATGGAGAATCGAAAGCTCTTTAATGAGATCCAGGATCTAAAAGGTCTGATAACTAAAATCAGCATTTGAATGCCCTCATCTTTACTGAGTCAATCCCACTCTTCACATTTTTTTATATCTTTACAGGTAACATTAGAGTATATTGTAGGATTAGGCCATTTCTTTCTGGACAGACAGGAAAACAGACCATGGTTGAGTATGCTGGCGACGACGGGGAGTTGATTGTTGCAAATCCATCCAAACAAGGGAAAGAGGGCCATAGAACATTCAGGTTCAACAAAGTCTATGGTCCCACTGCCACTCAAGGTTTTTGCCTCAGCCTCCAAGTCGTTTCATACTCCATTACTTCTATTTTTTATTGGTTGAAAATCTAATTTCAAATAATCCTTCATCATTGGCAGCAAATGTATATTCTGATATACAACCCTTTGTTCGATCTGTACTTGACGGTTACAATGTATGCATCTTTGCATATGGGCAAACAGGATCGGGGAAAACATATACTATGGTAATTTCATTCCAAGTGTTTGTATTGTGATGCATCCTCTTCATTGTATCTTGGCACTCATGAACTGAATTTCCATCCTAGACGGGTCCTAACATGGCAACAAAAGCTACTTGGGGAGTCAATTATCGAGCTCTCAATGACCTCTTCCAGATCAGCGAGAAAAGAAGGAATGTGATTAAGTACGAGATCATGGTTCAAATGATCGAGATATATAACGAGCAGATTCGTGATTTATTGTTTAGTAGTGGGGCGCAGAAGAAATATCCTTTTTATCCACTAATCCATTTTATATCCAATGCTAAGCACTGATTTCAATCACCTGTTTTCCCTTGACTTGAATACGCTCGGAGTAGCGACAGCCAATCAATCCAGTGGTATAGCCGTCCCTGATGCAAGCATGCATTCTGTTAGATCAACTTCAGACGTGTTGGAACTAATGGATGTTGGGTTCAAGAACAGGGCTGTTGGTGTCACCGCAATGAACGAAAGAAGCAGCCGTTCTCATAGGTTATCTCTGCATTAACTCGTAACAAACAGCAATTGTATCCTGATGGAATCATTTTGACAGATAATTCAGAATGCTTATAATGATTCTCATTTGTACAATTGTGGTTGCAGTATCCTCACGGTCCATACACGTGGAACTGATTTAAAGACAGGGGCTACACTCCGCGGAAGCCTCCACTTGGTAGATCTTGCAGGGAGTGAGAGAGTTGATCGCTCAGAGGTGGCTGGAGATCGGCTCCGAGAAGCCCAACACATAAACAAGTCTCTATCTGCCCTTGGAGATGTCATATTTGCTCTCTCACAGAAGAGTGCACATGTTCCGTATAGAAACAGCAAGCTCACACAAGTCCTGCAAAGCTCTCTTGGTATATGTTTGTTTTACAATTTTCATTGATGGTACTGGTAAACTGGGAGAGACTTGAATGGTTCTGTAATATGGTTATTGCAGGTGGTCAAGCAAAGACCCTAATGTTCATCCAACTCAATCCGGACACCACATCATATACTGAAAGTTTGAGCACTTTGAAATTTGCGGAGAGAGCCTCTGGGGTTGAGCTTGGAGCTGCCAAGAGTAGCAAAGAGGGAAAAGAGCGAAGAGATGTTCGAGAACTGATGGATCAGGTAATTACTTCTCCTTTTCGTGGCCATGGGAGCAGTAAGCCTTGTGATGACTTAACAAGCTCATTATGATGAAGGTGGTATCTCTTAGAGACACTATAACAAAAAGAGAGGAGGAAATAGAACGGCTGCAGCTTCTTAAAGACCTGAAGAATGCAAATCCTGATAAGCATACCTCAGACACGATGTTGTTATCTCCCTCTCATAATCAAAAGCTTCCAGATATGACGGGTTCTGGGCAAAGTGAGAAAGCATCATCACCTGAACCTAAAAATTCTCCAGGGCCGTTCAACAATGAGCCCATGCTCATTGTAGATCCCGATGATTGCAAGGAGAGAACAAGCAACACTGCCGAGTCCATGGAAGCTGAAACAGAAGGCATGGAAGAAGACTACATTGATCAATCCGAGGGGTCAGAGCAGCAGCCCAATAACTCAGACAGGTAAAGATCTGAGCTGAGGTCTCATTTTTGAACTGTTGCAATTCGATTGTTGTGTTCATATAAAATGGTTTCATTTCTTTGCAGGCTTAAGCAACAGCCAGGAGCAACTCGACCATCACTGAAGTCCGGACAGGCATTATCAGCATCAGCATCTCTGAAGGTGTCATCTGGTAAAGTTGGACATTCTCCTTGACGCCCATTGCCTTCTCAACATAATTCTACTCCCTATTTACCATGTACTTACATCAGTCCAGATCAAGAATCTTGGCCGGATAGTTCGCATAATTCAATCGAATTTTTGTTTCAGGTGTGAAGAAACCTGCCACTGGGAACTCTAGTACTATGGTAAAACCTTCTAGACGATGGCAATAGACACTACTACTGTTGCTACAGCCAGCACATTCTTGTTCCTAACTATATTCTTTACTACATGATACATTCAAATTGCTCACTCATGATCTAGACTGAGCATTCCACTGATTGTCAATTCTTTCATAAATAGGAGTTAAATCAGGGCCAATTAGTCATGGCAACTCAAATATTGTTGTACATACATGAATTAAAGCATATATGACAACTTGGTAGAGTTCAAGTGTTTCTTTTCCCTTTGAGTTGAATCCAGATAAACTCTAAATGATATTACATGCCATGGGAGGCACGAATCAATGCCCAACAACAGTGGTGTCAGAAAGCGCCCCAATATTGAACAAAATGGTCTGCAATTTTCTTCTTTGTGTCTAAAGTGATCCGGCTGTGGGATATGTATAGACATATATTAATCTAATAAGATATTTCTGAACAGTGAAACAAAACCTTTATCTGGTGATCTATATGATTCACTTTATCTTGGTAAGTGGAATCTTTATAAGATTAATCGTACCATGTGACCCCCACATCTTATTCAACACTGCTTTATATTGCATGCGGCCCTTGCCCCTCTCTATCTCCCCTTTTTTGATCTCTATCTCTCCGTATTTCTCTTGAGGATAAGCCCTAATTATTTAAAGGCCAAGACAGCAGAAAAAAAAAGGTGAAAAAAAGATGATGGCTAGCTAAAGCCAGTACAGTTGTCTCTATCTCTTCTCTTTGTTGTTCCTTGCTTTCTCTCTGGTCTTCTTCCAACTTTCCACCTTTGCACAGTCTCTCTTCAAAACATCCATGTCACCCCCACATGGAATTCACACTGTCTCATGCTCTCCTTGTTTCTGGTTGATTCCCCTGTGGTATTTACAAAAGTGTGTGCAGGATATCCCCCTCAGGATCATCTGTCATCAACCACATCTTATAATAATAGGCTATAACCATCATCACTGAGTAAGTACTCAATCAGAATCGACATATCTGATGCATATTTCAAATAGCATGATGAATTACAATATTCTTTATGCACAATATCGAAGATATTTTGAATGGTACCAGTGGGATCATCAACGTGCAGGGAAGAAAATTGTGGAGAAATCTCTTTGGAGCTGGCCTTCCCAAATCCTAACTTTGCTCATCTTCTCCTCGCACCAGTGCAACTGCTCCTCGTTTAGGTCGCCCATCCTCAAAACTCTAGACACTACCTTCAGGTCTATCAGTCCCATCAAGATCTCCATCTCCATGTCCACACTGAGCCTCCTCTTCCCCATACACCTCCCTGATCGACGCAGATCCTTCAGCTTAGTCTTCTTCTGCGTTCATCAAAGTTATCCCACGATCGAGTAAGAAAACTCAAGATCACACACATTGGGAGCATCAATTGTTGCGGTGCAGATTTCGAACTTTTAAGCTTGAAACCAAGATGGGTTAAAGTTACTTACTTTTGCATTCACTTTCTTCACTAAGGAAAGAAGGGTAGGATCCACGGAACCCCTTCGATTTCTCTTGAATAAAAAAGAAGCAATTGCTTGGCAGGTTTTCACCTTGTCAGCCTTGAGAAAACTCATGAAAGTTCGGATGCAATCTTCCATGATCATGAGGAATGCAGCCGATGAAATTCTCGATCCAAATCCTTCCTCCTTCTGATCGGCTTCATCTTCCGAATCTTTATAAGGGAGAAAAAAAAGATCAAAAATAAATCTTTCAGTTCCTTGTGACAAGTTCATATTGAAAACTACATACAATGTTTTGTTATACAATACCTCGATATTCTGGGACTTGAAGCAGCTTCGGAGCCAAGAGCCGCATCCGAGCATACACCTCAGGCCGGCGACCCTGCTCATACGGTTCATTCTCGATGTACCGCTGCAACAGGACCTGGAATTGCTGAAATTGCTGGGCGACATGGGCCGGGCAGCCTGAATCGAACTCCCGCGCCGCCTTGGATGCTCGCTTGCTCTGGAAGCTCTTGTAGTTCCAATTCAGCGCTTCCCACGTCAGGCAGATCTCTGCAACGTAGGCCGCCTCGAGCTCACGGTAAGGGTTATGGCGAAAATTATCTGAAGGCTGCCGACTCTTGTTCCCACTTGCGATCCTGTGGACTATGCGCTCCGAAAGCGATCTTGGCTTCACCTTGATTGACCTCAATGAATCTACATGTTTGTATAATTATGTTAATATCCCGCTATAAGAATTGATCATAATAGACGCAGTGGCATACCGGTTTCATGGAGCTTCTGCGCACTGATCCTGTCGAGGAACATCATCTCCTCGTCGTACTTTTGGAACACTGTGTATGACTCCCACTTGGGGCAACTTCGCCGTGACGAGGAGGAGAATGGATCCTCAGTGCCGGAGTCGCGGCAGTTGAAGGTCGAGCTCCTCCACTCCGACGAGCTCTTGGAGGTTGATCCGACGGTGCACGAGTCCCCGAATGCCTCCTCGAAATCATTTCCGACCTCGAGCTGCCCCTGGAAGTTCCTCGCATCCACTTCTCGCACAGCGTTGGTGATCAACCTCCCGTTTCCCCTTGAGTCTTGTATGATCTCTTTCTTGCCGTCAGTAGTTTCTGCAGGACACCGGAAGGGGTGAATTTTGTTTAGCTTCTTCACCTTTCAGTGTCGATGTGATCATATAGTACATTGGACTGAAAGAAAGTATATATACCATCATAAAAGTGGGCATGTTCGTCGGTCAAATCCTTCCGGAACCGATCCAGCATCACCGGAGACGGTGACATTTCTTCAGTTGAACCGATGAAATTACGTACAGAAACAGAATCTCTTGCAGGGACCTCTTCATCAACAGCGCTTTCTTCTTCGCTGCTTTCTTTCCACTCACGGACCGGAGAATCCCTGGCAGAGAACTGCTCGGAGCTCTGGCTGATCTCCTCTATCTCTATGCTTTCAGCAGGGACCTGGATGCTAAATTTTGACTCTTGAGGAGGTGCTACGTGAATCCCATAAGGGCTGTCGTCGGCTGCATGCAAGAAGGAGAGAGCTTGCCCATCATGGATCACGTCCGCCACCAGATCATCAGCCTCTCTGATGGGGCTGGCGTGGAAATATCTGTGACAGTGCTGCTGCTCTTCCCCTTCTTCCGCCTTCTCTTCCTCTTCCTCGTCATCAGTGTACATGTCATACTCACTCTCGGGTGCACTTCTGCAAATTAAACACGGAGTATATAATCAAGCTAACTTCATATGAACGAGAGAGGAGGAGGAAGTATAAAACATATATAGACCTTCGGAACAGGGAGATGCTGCCAACGAAGTGCAAGACATGGGAGAGCAACCCCGATGACAGGTGGAGGAAGAGGACGATAAGGAAGATGGAAGACGAGACATTACGGAAGATCCTAACAAGAGCTTCGAATTCTTCATCCGAATATTGCATCCTTCTTCTGTGCTTTTAGGTTTCTTGATGGTACTAGAGACTCCAAAGTGAAAGAGAGAACCCCTAAATGTGGGTGACGACACCCCCTCTAAATAAAAGCAATAACCGCACTGCACTGGGATTGAGAGAAAAGTGTGAAGCTTTGCCTTTAATTCGCCTTTGTATATACTTTCTTTATCTTCCAATAATCAATACCTACTTTACTTCCCCCCACTGCAATTTAACCAAGACTTTCCTGATGAAATCACCATAGCATGTACATATATCAACATCACATCAGTAAAAGAATGTTAGAATTAAGGGGTCATCCATTTCATGAACTTTGTAACTGAATTTCCTGTACGCTTTTGTTCACAAACAAATCTAAAATGAAAAAGGAGGAAAAAGGAATGCAGAGACCAAAACCCATCTACACGCCTGCCTCCATGAGAGCATCAGTACGTACAAGCTGCTCTTTTAGAAAGAATCAATAAACAAAATCTAGCTAGCCATGAAAGATCATGGGATCAATCTGCAAGAAATCATATATAGATATGTACATAATACTTAAACCAGGATTCTTGTGTTGGGTGAAGTGTTTAAGGTATTTATTCTTCCCAGTATTCTTTGCCCCTCCTTAAGCCACACAAAAAGGAGCTAGCTAGCTAGCAAGCTTAACTACCCTTCTCCACTATTGCCATTATTGATTTTCTTATATATTATTGATCCTTCTATACACCAACTCTTTCCCAATAAGCAAAGTATTTCTCGTTCAAGCTAGACACGTGAATTTGAAATTTATACGGATAGAAATGGGACATGAAGAATCTCTGGGTCTTAAGGTGTGAATGCCATTAATATGACCAAAGCATTTTCTCATAAGGTTTTTTGTGAAATGGTATTGCTTTCCACCCAAAAATCAAATTATGAACATGCTAATTTGTTGGATTCTCAATCTCTCGTCATTGTAGATTTCTTTGTACTATTTGCCATAATCTCTATTAGATCAACGGGCCTCTTAGAGGGAATCAAGTTTGGGTTTCTGGAGCTGTGGAAGCCCAATTAATTGGGTATATAAGAACTCATTCCCAATTTATAAGTTTCTTTAATTTGTCATCCAAAAGATGTGCTATAACCCCTAATGGCTATAAGCATGAAATCAAGGATGCATTCATATGAGTGTTTCTAGAAACAAATATTACCTTTGAAAAGCTACCCAAATTATACAACCAGTTGAGATTAATTGGTCAAATTAGAATTGCCGTTAGGATTGAAATTTTGGGATGGTGTGAAGAGGAAGAGATGGGTGTATAATTATTAATAATGAATGGACAAAGCCGACAAGTTCGCATAGATGCAGATGAGTCTTGCGGTTTGGTAACCATATTAACCACTCTTATACGCCATCATGCACACTCACACACACATACATATAATAATTATACACTATAATTTTTTATTTTGCAATTGTAGAAGAGAAGCTTGGAAGATCTCAGTTGTGCCCATCCATCTGTCCTCCAATCAATTCAATAATGATAATATCTTTATAGGTGAAAAGGGGCTGCATCAATATCAACATATACTACTCAAAACGGTGATGATGGCGGTGGGCAGAAACTACTATGCATGGACTTAGATGTAAGTATACTATGAACTTGCAACATTTTAATCTTACTATTTACTCGAGATTGGTGCATTGCAAGGTACATGGGCAAATATATGGAATATGGCTAGAGGGAAAGAGAGAGAGGGCTATCTATGTTCTTGTACACAAATCTAATTTCTAGCTAGATGTCTAACTAAATTGTACCAGTTATCAGTTGGTTGGTGTTCGGCGATTATATATAATCAGGATCAAATTGCACCAGAAAATGTGCCCTAAAACAAGAGAAACGTACGGGGTTGAAAGATCTTCCTGCCCCATTAATCCTATGGAGATTTGTTTTATATTATATACAAGATCATTTGTAAAGGCACAGGTTAATCACCAGTCATTAATATGCATGCAAGGATCATCTGTCTCACAGGACCGTGCATTACATACTATAAGCAATGCAATTAAAAGGGTATAAAGTAGCTAGCTGACTGGAATCGGCACTGTAAAACATGGGGTAGAATTAGAAGCCCAAGAGATATCCATTTGACAGTGAAATGAGTGTGGATACAGGCAGTGTTGATAGATTGTGGGGCTTGATTATGAGCTGATGAATTAGACAATGTATATTAATAGAAGGTGACATGTTTGCAAAGAATAATGAATCCGAGACAGGATATGCGTCTTCTAATTGGACAATCTCGAGGTTTTATTGGGAACTTTGAATCCATATGTGGGTGGGTAGAAATGGTTGATGGTAGTTGGACAATAGAGAGAGGCATATCTTGAGGTATATTTCTTCTATCAATACAATGACACTTTCTTCTTTCTCTTTTTTGTTAAACTAAACAAATATTAAGAATAAATTGTCAAATTTCACAGTATAAAAGAATAATCATCCTAAAGAGAATAGGGGATGTAGACATTTAAAGGAAGGTTAATTAAAAATTATCCATAACAAGGAATTGGTCATCTTCATGATTTCATCACCATCTTTCTTCCTCTTATTCCAAGTGTCAAGTTTCTGGTGAGACTTCAGCAGCATCCGTTTCTACTGCTGTGGTGTGAGTGAGAGGGGCCTATTAATATAATCACGCCCCGTGGATTAAAGAAATCCAGACGACTCGCCGATCGATCAGTCACCACCATTGTTGTCAAAATGTTAGCTGCAATAAGCCCTAATAAAATAAGACCACAACCATGGCTGCTTCTCCTTGAAGGAGCTCTCTCTCTCTCTCTCTCTGCCTCGCTGTGTCTTCGTCTAGTCTCTTCTTCAACACCCTTTCATCACCGTCTTCTTATTATTTGAGGCCCGTGTGTATTGGTGAGCTTATTTATAGGCGTAGTCCGTACCTTGACATCCCGACCTCTCCCTTGTTTATTTCTGGGGGCTGTGCTCTCCCTGGATAAATCAAGCAACATCAGAGAGAAAGATTGGCAGTATCAATGGAGGAAAATCTTCCACCTGGTTTCAGGTTCCACCCAACTGACGAAGAGCTCATCACTTACTATCTGACCCAGAAAGTTTCCAACGCCAGCTTCACGTCTAAAGTGATTGCGGATGTGGATCTCAATAAGTGTGAACCTTGGGATCTCCCAGGTATGCATGATTTTACCATACAATTTGCTTCTTCCTTTTGATCATAGATAGTCCCTGTCATTAAAATTCAATTGCAAAATTTACTGCTCTAGCCTCTCTACGTTTTAGTCAGCATATTGGTTATACTATTCCAAGGTGATTACCTCGTTTATCACCCAACCCAAGAAAGGAGATTTCCATGTTCCTATCCCATTCCAGGCATAAGAGAAAGAATAGGGAGGCATTATTGGATAGATATGGAATACATAGCCTTTCTAATATCTAAAAGGTGACTTTTAAATAAATGATTTACAGTGAAAGCAAGTTCACTTTAGCCAAAAAGGTAGCTTTGATGCTCACCTGCTCCAGCTTCCATTGCCATATTTCCTTTTCAATCATTTACCTCCATTGAAGCAAAATAGCTAATATATCAGGTTTGTATAGTTGTATGTGCGCATGAACTAACTACTACATTTGTCCATCTCCATGGATTCCTGTTGCAAAAATCTTGGGCCGACTGTTCTATTTCTTCTTATGATATCTTAAACGTATTGCAGCCAAGGCTTCAATGGGAAAGAAAGAATGGTACTTCTTTAGCGTGAGAGATCGCAAGTACCCGACAGGACTTCGAACGAACCGAGCAACAGAAGCTGGATATTGGAAAACTACTGGGAAGGACAAGGAGATCTTCGGAGCCGGCCATCTTGTCGGCATGAAGAAGACTCTAGTGTTCTATAGAGGGAGGGCTCCTCGCGGTGAGAAGAGCAATTGGGTCATGCACGAATACAGGCTAGAAAACATGCCTTCCTTCAAAACCATCAAGGTGAGTTGAGTACGTTGCATGGACTTTGTTAGTGCCAATGATCACTGAGTTACTCTATTTATACCATACATTTTGATTTTTTTTTGGGGGGGCTATCCATGTGCTGCTGCACAGGATGAATGGGTTGTGTGTAGGGTTTTCCAGAAGAGCTCTTCCGTAAAGTCCATAAAGCCTGAGCAGTCTCCTTCAACGCAATCGCTTGATTCCTCCCCTGATGACACAAACTCTGTCCCACCGGAATTCACAGACATCGATTTCCCTGGCCTAAGCACGGGCTTCATCGGTTCCCACAGTAACAATACCAACAATGTCATACCACCGAATCAAGCCTCATCCTTTATTGACAACAATGACATATTGAGCAACTTGAACAATAGTAACATTACTTGGGCAGCGGATGGGGAGCTGGCAGCAATGGCTCCTTCTCATCATACTCACCTTCCGTGGTCAAGCTCGAGCAGCTTACTTAGCTCCACCAACGTGGCAGTGAACTCCCTTATATTGAAGGCGTTGCAGCTCAAAAGTCTTGCTGCCATCAGTTCTTCTGGTTATGGATATAATCCTCCCCGCCCAATTCTGCAGCCTCAGCCACAGCCAGCCGTGCCTGCAGCACCTGAACACTATGGGGCAGGAACTCTTGACTTGGGAGCGAGCTTCAAAATGCCGTCTTCAAGCTCGCAGCAGCAGCAGTGTGTAGATCAACAGCAACATCAGGACCAATCATTCAGTTGGGCCTCATTCAACGAAGGGATCTGATCCATTACAAACCACAAATACATATTTACCCTTAAGTGGATAGATGGGCTAGGTAACTGACATGTAGGTAGGGACCTCAAGTTCAGTTTCGAGCTCTGTCTACTCAACTTTCCATCGAAAAGTTCTTCCTCTTTCATTCAGGTCGCTGTATTGATATAGTTACCTTCCCTTGGGAAGGACATAAATCAAGCTAGCATGGTGTTGTATACCGCTGAGCTGACCGTGATGTTTATTATATGTTCCATGTCCGAATTGAAGTGTACATGGCATATGTCTTATTCGACTCAATCTGTTTCTTAATTGTAATTAATTTAGGGAGAGAAAGATTCATTAGTGAGTATCATGCAAAATATTAATTAAGGTGCACTTTTGGGCCTTCTTCCTCCACCAAAATCGTATTTTTGAAGTCAGGCGGTTCCAAAGCAAATGGTCCAAAAGGGCAAGAGACATGGCAGTTAGAGAAGGGCGAGTGAAAGGGCCCCTCTTGCCATATGGTCTCACGACAGGAGGGGGGGCCCTGTCCGGTGGAGGAGGCAAGTAAAGGGACAGCTGCATTGCATTTGCATTGGGGTTGTTTTGTTCCATGCATATGGGCCGTGACGGAATACAGTAAACCCGCTGGAACCCATTGAGATATGCGGTGTACCCCCGTTTTGCAATATGGTAGTAGTTGAATTGAATGGAAGTTCATGCGTGTACTGTAATGGCAAGCTGACCGTGGCAAAAGGAGATGCCATGTGAGAAGGACGATCCTTATATGGCTGGCCTGGCCTGGCCTGGTTCTTTCTTACTAATGCCTTGGTATGAGAGGTGACCCAATTGTGCCTTTATTATGGTCATCGAACTACATCGGCACATGGAAGGTGCCTTGAAATCGAAACCAAACCAGATTTATGTACATCAGGACTTGCCCAATTGTCTCATTAAACAACAAGATCTGAAGTAAAAAAAATAAGGGGTGACTAAATCATGACCCAAATTGATGTATTCATCACTAATTAAATCGAAAAAAAAACTAAGTCTTATCATTAACAACCTTATTGATCAGGTATATTTGTATGTTTTCTTATACTATTACCAAAGCGCAATTTCATTGATAACTTGAAAGGATAAAAAAGATAGAGTTGGTTTGACAGAAAAAGAAGCTTCCAAAGTTTGAAGGATTCCAACTTTGCCTCTCTGACAGTACCCAAAGAGTAGTTGATCAATTACGCAGCCATGTTCGATCCAACGTGCTTCCCTCATTGTGGACGGACGTTGTTTTCCCAGTCAACGTGATGTCTTATTCTTCTAGTTAATCTATAACAAATATTTTCAAGAAAACTTGGACGACTTATAAGTTATGGGAATATTGATATGCCCAAGAAAATCCAAGTATAATTCACATATCCAATTACTCACACACGACTTTGATCAAACAAGGAAAAAACTTATATGATTATGTTTTTTTTTTAATTTTGCTAGGATGGAAATTGAAACCACTTCTTTATCACGACTGGATGTTTGCTACCAACTTAGGCATAAACGTCGATGCCATCATACAACGTGGATGTATGTTCCATGTTCACATTTGAAATCTTGTCGTTAAATAGTTCATAAGACCTCATCAATCTAATCAAACAACTGGAAGTAGAGATGTTTTTTTCCCTTTCTTTCATGTAAAGAAAGTGGGTTTGAAATTTCTCTATTTGCCTCTTGGCTTCTCTCTGTCATGTCAACAATGGTCCATCGAAATACGGCAAGAGCGGGCTGATTCTTGTTCATGGGAGGTGACCCGTCATATCCCACATTATATTCACCTGAACCAACTCATCTGGTTCGACCCCTCTAAGGATCCTCCATTCTCTACTTGCAAATGAGCTTCCCTCGGATTTCATACTCCCTCCACTTAGACCGGCTAGATTTCATGCCTGTCGAACTGAAGACCCTTCATTCTTCGCCTGCAAGCTCGAATCCCGCTTTCGAGTTCGGGACTCGTGGCAGCTTCGAGTTCCATCGGTACTCTTCTGCAGAGGAGCTCTTTGAGAATGACATGATCTTTCCAAGTGATGTCCATACAAGAGAACGAGAACTCAGCCCACAGCCTCTCCCACTTCTTTCGCCGCTTCATCCGATTCCTTCAAGTCACGGGGAGGCGACGAAACAGACGGCGGAGGACAATACAATCACTGGTTCAAACCCGAAGCCGGTGGAGAAGATTCAGACCAAGTCCTTCTGGAGCTTCAGGAGGAGCAGCAGCCTGAGTTCCGAAAGCAGCAGGAGAGTAAGCTTTCTCTTCCCACTGCCTTCTGTCATGCCAAGAAGTAATTCGATGGGCTCAGCTGCTGCCCCGCAGAGCCTGCGGAAGCGTAGGCAGTCGCTGAAGCAACAACAACGGCCATACGTCCCGAGGATAACGAAGTCGTCTTCTTCTTCATCATCGAGCTACGGCTATGCCTGCTCTGATCATATTTCGCCTTTTCTGAGGAAGAGTCAAAGCCCAGGAGCGCATTATGGAAGCAGCAGCATCGTTGTGGCTCCTGTGCTAAATGTGCTGCCCCGTTGCACCTTGAGAGGAACCACAAATTTCTTCGGACTAGGGTGCTTATCCATGTGCAGGAAGGAGAAGAAGAGCAGAGGATGACCGTGATGATAATTCATGAACTTGATTTTCCCTCCTCTGCCTACCGAAGGTCATTTCATTTTGAATCATGATAGTGCATTTGGGTAAGAAATGAGTAATATCCACAAAACTGCTTACTTTTGCTACCTTGGACTCAATGTTGCACAAGCACAACACGGTCCGAGTTACGGCTTCCAAACCTGACGCTGTATCTGGGCCTCTTCCGGTCAGATTTGAGTACAAGAAAATTCAAGCCCAACCCAGCCCGTTGTCATTCCTCTACTAAGGAATTAACTGGGGATAGACATTAAATACGTACCCGGTCTGGTCTGGTCTTGACTGGACAGGACTGGACCCACTCTAATAAGAACCTTCCTACAAACATATTTAAGTAGAGACCCGTTGAAAGTATGAGCCATGAAGTTTTATTTATGGGATGAATTATATTCAGATTAAATTAATTTATTTAATTTTATAAAAAACTATACTTAAGTTGTACATTTAGTAAAAATAATAGAAAAAATATATTTGATTACAAGTCAACGAGCCATTTCTCATGGTTATAAGGGTAATGGCAAATGAGGAATCTTGACAAGCACAAAAAGGTTGCAGCCACCATAAGGTTGAATTTCACAAATTTTCCCCATAAAAAATAAAATAAAGCGTGCTCAAACGCCAAAGGAAAGGGGTTGAATTGAATTAGATCTTTAAACACATGCAATGCAAGTCTTAACTTTCGCGACAAGCAAAAATTCCCACTTTTCATTTTATTTTCGTTGATAATCCATGAACAACCTTTTGCGATGTTTCCTTTTTGCATATTCAAAGCAGTCAAACAAGCTCTTGGATTAGAGCTTGGGGGATTAGATTAAATGGGGCACGAACAACAACACAATCCAAACAGCGCTAAGACTAAGCAGACCATGATGATCCGGAGCCATGTGCTTCTTATTATCACCTTCTTTGTGATAGGCTTCTCCATTGGAATCACAGTAGCAATATGCGTTAAAACCTCATGGTTCGACACGAACCTGATCTACGGCTTCACCAGGGCCCCTCTGCCTCAGCCAGTCATGTTTGAGGCTGCAGCCTCAACGCAGGCTCAGGCGGCCATGCTCGAGGCTGCAGCACCTCCGCCAGCCGGTCAAGCACTGAAGCGGCACGACATGGATGATGAGGAGCTGTTCTGGCGAGCCACGATGGTCCCGAGAATTAAGAGGTTCCCGTTCGAGCGGGTCCCCAAGGTGGCCTTCTTGTTCTTGGTGAAGGGGCCGCTGCCTTTGGGTCCGCTGTGGGAGCTCTTCTTCGGAGGCCACGGAGGGCTCTACAGCATTTATGTCCACTCTCATCCTTCATACAACGAGACAGTTCCGGAGGACTCCGTTTTCCACGGGAGAAGAATTCCGAGCAAGGTAGCTAAGGGCTTGCCTCAGTCACCATATACTTACTATATGGACACATCTAACACGTGGTCTTTTAATTTCTTGCAGCCGGTGGAATGGGGCCGAGCAAGCATGATGGACGCCGAGCGCCGCCTCCTGGCGAACGCCCTGCTCGACTTCTCCAACGAGCGATTCGTTTTGCTATCCGAGGCCTGCATTCCTCTCTTCAACTTCTCGACAATATACGAGTACTTGATCGGCTCCAACGAGAGCTTCCTTCAACTCTTCGACGACCCGGGCCGTGATGGGCGAGGCCGGTACAATCGCAGGATGTTTCCGACTATCCACGCCGCGGTCTGGCGGAAGGGATCCCAGTGGTTCGAGGTGAGCCGGGACATGGCGATCCATATAGTCTCCGATGACAAGTACTACTGGGTTTTCCGGGAATTCTGCGTCAAGGAAAACCGACCACCGTGTTACCTAGATGAGCATTACATACCGACGCTTGTGTATGCGGTCTCTCCGGGCCGGAATTCTAACAGGACCGTGACATGGGTCGACTGGTCCAAGCGGGGTCCGCATCCCGGGAGGTTCACGAGGTGGGATGTGAGCTTGGAGTTCATAAACCAAATCAGGTATGGGGCGGCAAATTGCACCTACAATGGAAATCCAACCTCCATGTGCTTCCTTTTCGCCAGGAAGTTCATACCAGACACGCTCCAACCACTTTTGAAGATAGCGCCTGTATTTTTGGGTGCTAATCCTTAGCGCATTCGGCTGTGATTTGATTTATTGCATGTGTCAATTACTCGGTGAGCCCAAATTGTAGTTTCTTGGTAACATGATGTGGAGGTTCTTTGTACTGTTTGAGTTCATGATTCGCATGGCATATGCCACCGTCTTTCGGTTCATCTGGAACATAATACCTCCGGCTTTGCTCTGCTCGCCTATTTTTTCTCCATGGCATGGGAATCTAAAACTTGCTGGGCAAATCAAAATCTAACACCTCTTGAGCGATTAGTAAGCCCACGAAGAATCTAAAACTCATCAGCTACAAGCCTGCAATTCAAAGATCCATATCGAGGGTCGGACATGATTCGTCGTATAATCTTGAATAGCATTCCATTCCATCAAGCATCTACTATTTTAGACTGCGAAAATTTGACGTTTCATTGGGCCTCATAAATTACCAATACGCTTTGTTTGTCTCAAACCTCGAACTACTAGGCTTTTATATTCATGGACAATCTGTAAGGTCGGCCCATTTTTGTTGGATGGTAATCAAGGACTAGCTCCATGGAATTTAGTTGGGATGTGCATCAAGAACTAGCACACCAATTGTGTACAATCAATCACGTATATTAAGGTTCAATCACCGTCCCATTAACTAAGCATACATGTATTTTTGTGCACATGAGACAAAATGGTGGGTGCTGTTATAGTTAATTCAGTGGCTCTATTTATTGACGCATACATCCACCCTTTTGTCTTACAAGTGCCAATTTAGTTAACCTTAATTTATTAGCTAATCATAATATTATAACAGATAATCAATTTAACTGCCAGTCCTCTTGTTTTCTTTCGAGCACATGCTAGTGGAAGAGAGCATATACACTACATCATAATACACTAGACAACTTAAGTTTTATTTTTTCCTTTATTTTATAAATTCGTCTCTTTTCGAACTCCCAGATACAATTGTCTTCGTGTTCACTTTGTTCATCTTGAAAAAAATAATCTCACTGCCTTATTGAAAAGCAATACTCATATAAATCTTCTAAAATTTATCTTTTTTGAATTTGCACATGCTAATAAATATAGATTTGAACTTGTATATATATATACTAGATACTATATCTATACATATACTGTTGTAGGTAGTAGTATTGAAAAAAAATATTCCATTCGAGTTAATTATTACTATTTTAAAAACGAAATAATAATATAATAATCATAAATAGTTGTGGATAGAAAATTTAATACATTATCATTGAAAATCCAGTTAGTGGATAATGGAACTCCATTTGAATTATTATTTACCTTGTACAAGAATAAAATAATAATAAATATCTTACAAACATAAAAAGGGTATAACATGCATTTAATACTTAACATTAAACCTAAAAAGTGTATTTAATACTTAGCATTTATAAATTTTAAGTACATATAACATGCACACAATATATTATCACCTTTGTATAAATTATATAAAGTGCTAAAGTTGGGGAAGAACTAGATTGCTACCTTTAGACTTGTTTTATAATTAAATATTATTATATTCATTTTACATGCAAATATATACTTCAAAATTTTCCCACTTTGATGATGTTAATATTCCATATACTAAAACTTGATTATAGTCATCCATTTATCGTCAAAAAATCTGGTCGGTTTCCTTTTGAAATGATTAAATAACTTATAAAGTATGGTGATTTTTTAAGTCAATAATAATAGTTCATCTTTATTTCGATTACTATATTTTACCCTACTTTGGCTCCAATTTCCAACTTCAAGATGCGTGGCTACGGAGTAAGTGTGGGGAGGTTACATGGAAAAAGTATAAGAAATTTCTAAGAATTGCAGAAGTCCAAGTTTTTTTATACGTTCCATTGTACATTTACATCATCCAGAAGTAGTTGTACTAACCTACTGCAATGCCAAAGCTTGACTTTGATGAAAAAAAAAAAACTAGAGTACTCCCACTATTTGTACCCATATGACATTACAAATTAATTTTTTAATAGCAAACCCTGTTTTGCTTGTTGGTACAATAAATGTATCATAGACTTGACTCTTGGGACATTTAAGAATGCCATAATTAACTTAGTTGATGAAGTGACTCCTTGCTGCTTACAGTAAGAATAAATTTGATTCATCATTTTGACATTTTTTTGGATTATTCAATCCACTGAGTAAAAAATTGTGGTGATGGGGAGGGATCAAATTGCCATTTCCTGGATTTAGTGATGATGTGGTGAACTTGATTTTGTTTTTTTGACCCAAATGGTGAATTGGATTGGATGGAGAGTATGAGGACCGACTGATTGACAGAAATATGCATTGTGTGGGCCATGATATGGAAATGGGAATGCATGTGGCAAGTTAAAACAAGTCAAGTCGATCTCATCCCAGTTCTTGGGGAACCCCCAACAACCATTACCACAGTTCTAGAACCAGTCAACATGTAAATTTGAGTTGAATTGTAAGACCCTAATTTTGTAACATGTGAGTTGATTCAACTCGGATTATTTTGGCAAAAAAAAGTGAGATTGACTCGTAGATTGTTGTGAATATGGAATTTTGACATAACAATATAAGGTGAATATTGACTAGAGCTATTTCAGAAACAACCAACATCAAGCCAATCTTGAGTAAAATTTAAGGGACAGGTAGTTGAAAAATTAACTATGATCGAAGAATGCTAACCTTTTTATGACACAATTTGACTTGGATCTGCTCCAAAAGAAATTCAACTTGAATTATCTCAAATTATTTAGGGTTGATAGATAGATTGTTTATATGGCAGTAGTAGTATGATGTTAGCCATACTAGTAGAGCATTGGATATTTGACACAAACCCACACCCATCCACCCACCTACATATTTTTTTGGATTATTCGAAAGACCCGAAATTAGGAACAACAAGGAACAAGTAGGAAACTGAAAATGATGTCTGGACACAACAATTAATGCATTAATAGTGAAGCAAACATCTTGTTGTAGGAAAACTCTGCCAAATTATCATATCAAATTATTTGAACTCCATTCAATTCAATGTTCTCTTGTTTATAATTCAAAGCGAAACTTAGTGAGTCGAGAAATAAGTGCGAGAACTAATGAGAACGCCTATTTGATATAAGGGTGGTTGGGAGTTGGATCCATCTTCTCAACTATTAATCATATTATTTACTTCAAATTAAGTCGTTGATGTAATTCTTGGTTCATTTACATGGACGGCCAGTGATACTTGTGGATCAACCAATATCAAGAAAGGCAGAGGAGATGGGTATGACATGGCAGATGTAGCGGCTAACAAGAGAAAAGGAGAGAGGGAGCGTTGGAGTTGACACAGTCACACACAGATAGCTAGATATGGGATCAAAAGAGAAGATGGGCCGCCTTGACCTGACGTCAAGTCTTTACATCACTTAGATCAATCATGACGGAGAGTCGGTTTCTGCTTCGCTGCTGTTTCCTTTGGTTGTTCCTGGAAGCTGCCCATAACGTATATTATTTTTATTAAACCCTTCTTGCACTCTTAGGCCATGCCTTGTTTCCTTCACGTATATTACCCACTCCATCCCTCCTTGAGAGCCCACTCATACCTTTTCTCTCTCCAGCTGTTTCTCTCTCTCCCTCCTCTCTCGTTCGAGCTTGGTTTTGCCGTTGGGATCGGTAGAAATGGCAGCGAAGCGACTCTTTGGTAACTTGGGGTCGGACCCAGCTCAGCCACCGGATAAACGGATGAGAGCAAGACCTACGTTTGCCTCGTATGCAACTCCCTCTTCTAGCATATGAATAGTTACCCGGCGCATATGCCGATCAACTAAATGATCATATTATGAGAGGACACTGGAAGGATTAGAGTTATAACGGGTGGTTTTCTTTGTTTTTCCCTCTTGCAGTGTAATCGGAGAAGTACTCATGGTGAATTCCTTGCAGCACTTATGCAAAGCCCTTGAACCGATGCTGCGAAGAGTGGTATGCCCCCTTTACCATACTTTCCATATTTGAATCGTATATTTATACAGAACTAAGACACATACATGAAATCATGAATAGATGAGAGGGAAACAACTTTTATTTGAATATTTCCCAAAATTTCACAAAAATTAATTAACTAGTAAGTCAAGGTCATATTTTATATCATGTATATGCATGTAAACCTACCCTTATATTTTCTTCATAAATGGTTATTTTATGTGAATGAAAAGCCCAGTGTATATATATATATATAATTTTGGAAACCCTACAACTCTGGACAAATATTTATGAGGTTGCATATGCCAATGATCATACATTCATCAAGCCATGCTCTTGTCATTCTAATCTCCCCTTTTTAATTGCTTCTCTTTTAGGTGAGTGAAGAGGTGGAAAGAGGACTTACAAGACGCTGCACTCGCTCCTTCACAAGGGTTCCATCCCTTCGGATACAGGCGCTTGAACCCTCGACCCTTTACCTTAAATTTAGCCAAAAGCTCAACCTCCCCATCTTCACCGGGAGCAAGATAGTGGATGCTGACGGATCGCCTCTCCAGATCCACATCGTTGAAGGAGACCACAGTCTTCCCATGCCAGTCCCAGGCCCCATCAAAGTCGAAATTGTCGTGCTAGATGGCGATTTCCCACCTGGGGATCGTACCAATTGGACCCCCGAGGAATTCGATGCCTGTATCCAGAAGCAGAGGTCGGGGAAGAGGCCTCTGCTTGCCGGTGACATCAACATCACGCTTAGGGATGCTTTGGCAACTGTAGGAGATATTGAACTGACCGACAATTCGAGCTGGATCAGAAGCAGGAAGTTTCGGCTCGGAGCTAGGGTGGTTACCGGGAGCTACCAAGGCGCCAGGATCCGCGAGGCCATTTCCGAGGCGTTTGTGGTGAAAGATCACCGCGGTGAATGTAAGTTCTCATTTGCCCGCAACTACTTGACTTATTACTTGCTATATTGCCTATAGATGATCTTAGGGCAGCTGGGCCTTGTGTCATAATCAGGAGTGCTAGGCAACATAAACTAATAAAGCAGGATGACCTAACCTAACCCAGCTAGACATATTGAGAGGGAAATCAATCTTGGTCGTTAGTCAAAAAAGGCTAGCTGAATTAAGCAACAATACGACTAACCACTAGCTACCCTATCATGTTTTCTTTTGTAGAATACCCTAAAAGTGTCGCTTTGTAATTTCCATATATATATATATATATTATGCATATGCCAGTAATTGGTTGGTTCTGGTCTTGTCGTTTTCAGTAATCAATTTCGTGGACGGTGACCGTCGATGGGCCGATGGCTGGTTGACTGTAATTCAACTATCAATTATTAATTTTAAAAATTTCTATGATAAATATTACTATATTATCATTTTAAAATATAATATATAATTTTTAGCACGTAATTTTTTGAATTATTTAAATACTTTATAATTTTAAAATATATATCCTAATTATTTTTATTCAATTACGTAGTAGTACTATAATATCGAATTATTGCTTCATAGTCAAGTCAACTTATTTTTTTGGGGACATTTATGATCGTCAATTCACACTTGTGATTTTATATTAAAATATTATAGTACGGTTGGCATCAAGTCAAGTCATCTTAATTAATACCCATTTTAGTAAATAGAAATTGGGAATTTTTTCATTATTATTATTTATTTTTTTAAGAAAACTTGAATAGCTTGTGGGGGTGAATTAGATATTTTAAAATTCAATAAAAATTAGGCATATTCTTTTTTCTTACCTGTGCCCATCTGGTCAAATTGAACTATATCTCTGGGACCTACCATGTTCAAAGGTCGATTCACTTGTTTACTAACGGATACAGAATTTCACCATCTTATTGTCTTGAAGTGTACAAGAAGCATTTCCCACCGAGATTAGATGACGACGTGTGGCGGCTCATGAAGATCGGGAAGGACGGGGCGTTCCACAAGAAGCTGGCTTCCAACGGAATTAGGACGGTTCAGGAGTTCCTGAAGATGTCGGTTATCGACACTCCAAGCCTCAGAGCGGTAATTAAGAATCTCATTTCTCTTCATTCGCAACCCGCGTTGCTGTTCATACTTATCCACGACACTGATAGGAAGTTCTTTTTTGGGTTTGGTGAGCAGATCTTAGGTCCAGGGATGTCTGAGAAAATCTGGGAGGCGACCATAAAGCATGCCAAGACGTGTGAGATGGGAAACAAGCACTATGTCTACACTGAAGGCAATTACACCATCATCATGAACCCCATTTGCCAAGTTGAGAGGGCGGTGATCAATGGCACCACTTATACCACAAGGGAGCTTGGCTCTAGTTCTATCAATAAGGTCCGTGTACCATTCTCCTAATCTTTTTTTGTTTCTATCAGCTAAACGAACCTTATCAGATAATGTCCAACCCTGCAGAACTGCATAAAGAGATTGGTAAGGCAGGCGCACTTGAACTGGAGCACACTGCACGTGATTGAAGCTCAAGTGAACGACATAGCGCTTCTCACCCAAGGTATTTAAGCCGTAGGGATGCATGCATAAACCACTTTTATATGGTTCGGAACTGGCAGTTTCTGATCATTTTCGTCGAAATCTCACCTTGTATAGGTGGTGAAGTGGAAGAACAATATCCTGGGGTGGTAAGTAACGAGGTGCCAGCTGATAGGATGCTGCAGTTTCACCATGGAGGATACCAATCTGACAGGGCTCTGTTTGAGGTGGGATACTTACCCTTACCAAGCAACAACAATCATGTATCGGATTTGGAGACAAATGATTGGCAGATGGCATTTGTCGCGACCCCCATGGAGCACATAATCACTTATAGCATGGCAGGGGAATAATCTGATGATGATAACGATGTAATTCCTAGGTTCTTTATCACTGGAAACTAATTAAATTGTAATAATTTGGAAGAACAAGGATAGGTAGTATCTACATATGCATCAGACTGGTGTATATAATGAAGAATCGAGCCAGGAATAGTATTTCTTCTTGGAATTCGACAACTTTGTAATAGTATCCCTGTATGACCTTCCAAGGCTTCAAGATGTTGGCTGAAAGCATATAACAAATGAATTTCATCATATTTCACCCCTAGCTCAGCTACAGCCATGATGATCTTTCTAGTATTATCGTTCGAGTCAAATCCAAGATCATGGTCCACAAGCTCAGGAAGTGCATAGCTTTGAATTTTGTTGATTTCCATGTTCCATAGGTAGATCTCAAGCATGTTTCTTCTAATGTATTATAATTTTGAAGACGCACTCATCCTATGGGTTATTACATATCTGTAACTGATGCATGCATCCACTGAAATCTTACAACTTGGCGGACCAGACCTCAACTGCTAGCAGTAGATGCCGTGGTTGTGCTGGCAAATCGGACCATGACAGAATCAGGCGAATGCATTAGTCTCCCGGCCTTCAAAAGAACAGCTTCTTCACTCTCCTTTGCCTCCTTGGAGTCCCCATCTCTGGTTGGCTTCCTTATTTCCAAGAGTGTACTCAGAACCTCGGCCATAGAAGGCCTCATCTCCTTCTCATTCTGCAAGCACCGGAAACCCAGCTCAGCCACATCCATGATCATCTTTCTTGTATCGCTGTTCGAGTCGAACCCAAGATTAAGATCCACGAACTCCTGAAGTTCATTACTAAGAATCTTGTTGATAGCCATGGTGGATAGATTGATCTCATGTCTGTGTCTGGTAATGTCAACGGCGGGCAAGGAGGATATCAACTCCATTAGGACTACCCCGAAACTGTAGACATCACTCTTTTCTGTCAACTGGTAGCACTCATGGTACTCAGGGTCCACGTAACCCGGGGTGCCCTGTGGAGCCGTTGTGATATGGGTAACATTGAGTGGGAAAAGGCGCGACAGCCCAAAATCGGCTACCTTCACAGAGAAATTCTCGTCAAGGAGGATATTGCTTGTCTTCACATCACGATGGACTACATCTGAAGCGTGGAGATACATCAATGCGCTAGCGGTCTCAATCGCAATCTTCGAGCGTGTAGTCCATGGGAGGGACCCGGGTTTGGCTAGTTTTCCGTGGAGATGATCAGCGACGGTTCCGTTGGACACATATTCATATACAATGAGAAGTCTGTGGCTCTGCCTGGAAGTACATCCATATAATTTGACCAGGTTAGGATGGCGCAATGTGGCCAAGATCTCAACCTCATTCATGAACTGCTCAACTTTCCGGTAATTGTCATCGTACAAGCGCTTGACTGCAACCGCACGCCCATCGCGAAGTTTTCCTACATGGTTTCAATGAACTTAAGACAATCCTTATATCGGTGTTGAATGCATGCAGAAGAAATTTGGAAGACGGCTTCAATGAAAGGCAAGAGCTTAGTACCGTAGAACACCGTGCCGAAGCCTCCATCCCCAAGTATACTTTGTGGATCAAAGTTATTCGTCGCATCCTGGAGCTCACGATAGTCAAAGATGAGCAGGCCAGGGTGTTGGCCTTCCCTCTCGGAATCTATACTAGATGAGAAGGCAGAGAGATTAATGCATTTGGAGACCAAGTAAGAATGACCCAAGTTTCTTCTATAGTGATAGCAGAGGCATAAGAAAAGTGCTATAAGCATTATAGATGTCCCTCCTGCTGCGATGCCTGAATCAAGAAGAGAAAGAAATCAAGATTCTTCTATTTCAGGCTTCTTTATGTAGACAGTGGAAATCTCAGAAATTAATTAGAAAAATATTCACTACCTATTACAACGATTGTCTTTCTTTTGGATTTACCTGCAATAATAAAAATATGAGTGGAGTGACAAAAGAGTCAAATAATTGTGAAAAAAACTTATAGTGATGGATAACCAAAGACAATCAGACTAGACCACTTCATTCCATGGAAGAATATATAATCACTCTGCAAGACCTGCAACTCCTATCTAACTTGAAGCAGGCCTCAACAATATATTCAATTTTGAGATTGAAGGGTGTCTGATAAAGTTTAATGTTGTGCAGGGTACATCTGCAGGAATCCTCATCATAACAGGTAAAAGCTTTAATCAGCATGAGTAAAAAAACATAGAATACTCCCTCAAAGATTAAAAAAAAAAAAAGTAACTCAATATGTCAAGGATCAGGATTTGGGCACTGGCTATTTGATATTGGGGGTGGCCAAAGTTGGATTGGTGCATTAATATCACCCCAATGATTTCTTTGTCCTTTGTGTTGTGAAGGGGAGAGTGTTAGGAAGTGAGAGGCAGCCATTATGGACTCGAAGAGATCTGGAACTGCAAGGCCTGATGTAAGTGGGGGTCTCGAAGGCCTGACCGTTGATAGGGTCGTGTCTAAAACTTGATCTATGGAAGATGGGTCATACTGCCCTTTAATCTGGCTCAAGGGACCCCTATTGACTCTAGAATTTCTGGGTCTTATATGCCAATTTCAGCATGGAAAGAAATTAAGAGGAAAGGACTCCATTAAGCTAATGAAAAGAATTATTCAAAAGGAAAAATGGATGAATAACCAACAAAAAAGGTTTCCTGGTGAAGCATGATAATCTTCTCCAACCATAATCTAAGTGCAGCAAGTTGTTCCTCGGGATCTGGGGGAAGACTGAGCACGTAATTGCTACGAAAGGGAAGACTTCGTACCCGGTCGAGGTATAGGCGCAGGCGGCCGATCTGGTGGAGCATCATCAGACTCATGAAAGCTACTCTCTAGCTTTGGATCACATCTGCTTCCATGATTCCCTCCAGGGCAAAAGAAGATGAAATTCTTGTCATACCTGCATTTTACCCCAGATTCATTACAAGCTTTACATTCACTCATGTCTAGAACCCACCTAACCTCGAACCCATTGCCTAGGACTTGATTGGCACTGGCCGAACTATCTGAAACCGATGATTTCAGAATAGGGATGGAGACGTTGTATTGGCAAGATTCTACATACTCACTCGCATAATCTGACATTACCAAGAGATGACTACCACTCTTTTCTGGCCAACAATGGAGCTTGCAACTGCTACGTTGAGACTGGCTGCAATTGTAGAATAAAGTGGCATTTAAATCGTTGAGAGTGTAGTTGAAGAGCGACTCATCCAAGACAAAGGCACCCTGTTCTTGGGGAGGACTGCTGAGGAGCAGATCCAAATCCATCCTCAGAATTGTCATGCTCTGATTGGGTTCATCTATGCTGAGCACCCTGTACTTCTGGGACTTCATAGTTACCACAAGATTGCCTTTCTCACATTTGAGCCTGTAACCTGGATGCCGGCGGTATTCTTCTTGGCCATCTACCGTGAAAGGATAAGGAACTGTCCTGTTCCAGCAGGCTGCTGGATTCCCACAATTTGCATATCTTTCATCCTCTACTGCCAGCCCGAATCTCACGACCTGCGCCAAGGGACTGATGACTGTGATGATGAAGAGGAAGCTAGGCGGATGCATGGAACTTCGAGAAGGAATCGTCACGAAGTATCCAATGGACAGATGATGCCAAAGCGAGTAAGAGATGACTACTGTATGGGGAGAATGAAGAAGGCCTTCATTCTATAGGGGTAATGAAATTTCGAAGCTTGACTTGGTCGTTGATCATATATATATATATATATATAGAATTAATCGCAAAAAGCTTCTTCAACATAGTGCACCAGGTTTACATCCTCTATAGTTCAAATGAGTGCAACTACATCCAAGTGCGAGTAGAGGCCATGGGATCGAGCCAATTTATTTTAAGGATTGACTCGAAGACAACTTGATCATGAATATCCAATAAAACCATGAATCCAAGAGGATTAAGATACATTTCTCGACAACTTGTATTACAATAAAGCTAATTTAAAACAGTGGAAATTCATTAAAAATTAACCTCACATTACATGCCATGTGATGTATGCTTGATATGAAGTATAATATGGTGCACGTCACTCTCATTTCTTCTATAACACGATGGTGTCTATTTAAAAAATCCTATGGATGACATAAATATTCTATTCCGTGTGAGATGATGGAATAGATAGTTAAGCCCGACCTTAGTTTCTTTTGTTGTAAATTGCACAAGTAGGTCATTCTCATCAATAATTCAAAGAAAAGAAAAAGGAATGATGGTCAAATGGGACTTCCTCCACTGTCCCTCCCTCCCTATGGAGGTTAAGATGTGGGAGCCCACCACCCTCTGGCAGTGGCAGGCCCTTCACCTAGCGGTGGTCGGAGGGCTCTCAAGCCTCTCCTCTTCTATACCCACTAAGGCCAGTCCATGAGCCTCCTCTCCCGCAAACCCTTAATGAGTGTTGGTGAAGGGGCTTCCAAGAGGGGAGACACATAGGCCCTCCCCAATCCTCCCTTCCATACACCAGTCCATGAGCCTCCTCTCCCGCAAACCCTTAATGAGTGTTGGTGAAGGGGGCTCGGGTATCCTTCTCAGTTGTTCCCTCCCCGCGGCGCCATTGTTGGGTCGGTCACCATATGGTGATCTCCCAATGGAGTAGACGTGGGAAAGCGACCGGCTTCAGGCTCCAGGCTCCAGGCTCCAGGCTCCTAAATTTCAAGCGGTCGCGGGAGGGTACATCGAGTGGTTGGGGGCCCTCACTGATCCATCCTCCCCTAGTGGGCCCCGCGGGGCGGCCCAAGGGAGGGGCCCTCCAAACACTACCCATTTTCTTAATGATAAAGTACAGGAATCAAACAATTTTCCATTAAACTCTAATGCTGTTCCCAGAATCCTAGTCTTGGTACAGCCCGCCTGATGCCAAAATATCACCAGACAGCAGTGTGAAAAGAAAGAGTTTTTAGGAACAAGCTGTTATACTATTTTCTTCAAGCTGAGCTTTTAGCCATGCTGGAGAGACCTCATGGAAAGGCAGATTCTCTCTCTTTCGGCAATAAAAAGAAGGAACCAAGTAAGAAACGTTGCTAGTGATCACATGCAGCAAAATGTCGACACGAGCTCCAGCCTCAGAATTCTAGGAAGATGGCAATGCCATCTTATACTCTCAGCCCTGTCATTTTGCAAATTGGGCACAAGTTCTTCAGCATGAGCCACTTTTTTATGCAGTCTCTGTGGAAATCATGCCCGCATTCTAGTATTCCAACATATTCTACATCATTATAGTCCTCCTGGTTGATGCACACAAAAAATCGGATGAGAAGGATATCTAAGATATACACATGTTTAAAGAACTCCTCTGGCATGACTATAAAGAAATCAATTCTCATGAGAAGTATATATTTTCAGCAATAGAGAACTTGGCTGACAACCTAATTCAACATTCAAAATTTTCAACATGATCACGTGGATTTTAAAATCATTCTCTACCAATTGTATTGTATTGAATAGAACAGAGTACCCAACAATTTATTTTCATGATTAATGCCATTATAGAAAGATGATGCACACTGAGAAGTGTCTGATCTGGTACCTGACAAATACAGCACGGCTCAGCCTTCATATGGTTGTTCACCATATCAGAGTGCTTTAGCTGATTCATACAAGCTAATACGGTCTCCTCATTCAGTCCTGTGCTAACATTCCCTATATGTTCCTCAAGAGCCAATAACTCCTGGTATTTGCAGCTAATTTTATGAGAACAATCTTCTAAAATGAAAAATGAAACATTATCACTGCAATATATAAAAACTTATTTTACCTCATAAGACATGTTATCGACATCAAGCCTCATGTCCCAATGCAGATCTTGTATGTCTGGCACCTCATGGATCATGGACATGTAAAGAGTCATGATATCCTGAAAGAAGGAACCAAACTCCTGCATATTAATCCTAAAAATGACATAGCTACATCTTACAACACCAACTAGCCCAGATGTAGAGAATAGTATGAGGCAAATTGCTATAATTGTGAAAAAGCTTGTAATAATGAGACTACATCTACCCAGGATGGGCACTCTTCCTGATGCACAAGATCCAGCATCCTAAGAAGCTGTTTCCCAAAAAATAATGAAATAAGGGGGAAAAGATAGTGAGTAATGCATTTAGTCATTGCCAGTGTATGTTGTATTTTAATAACTATTTGACCTATATCTTCCACAATATAATACTTTGAACCTTGTTCTTATATGTGAACCCTACATTTGGAAATCCAGTATTATAATAACATCGCTAAACAGGTAGCAAGAATGCTCAACATTCCAACATTAAAAGCTTATATTAAATAAACACCCCCCCCCCCCCCCCCCGAGCAAGTAATATCTCTAGAAGTGCACAATGAAAGTGATTTCACATCAAAAGACAAAATATAGAAAGCATCTTCATTTATTACAGAATCAAGGAGCAAATGCAGCTGTCATTAGAAAAACAAAGGCAGAACAAACCTCAGAAGCAATCCTCTGTCGGTCTCTACTAGTAGCACCTCGACGCCATAGTTGATAGGGAAGTCTAATGATGCTGTCCCCTTGTCTTTCCATCCGAGGTGTTGATCTGGATGTTGACTGAGGATGATCTGAGCTACTGGGTCCGGAAGGCTGTTGCAACAAAGGTTGACCAGCACTATTTGAAGTCTGACTTCTCTGACCTCCCAAGTCTGAACCTATATTAGACAACAATTGCTGTTGAACAGATTCAGATAATCTCCGAGGTAACTGAGTATGACCTGAGCTACCAGGTCCAGAAGGCAGTTGCAACACAGGCTGACTAGCATGATTTGAAGTTCGACTTCTCTGATCCCCCAAGTCTGAACCAATAACAGATGACAATTGTTGATGAACATATATGGATGATCTCTGAGGGAACCCAGTACGTTGGTGACTGGACTGAGTTGGTTGAGGGTGAGGAGGTAGCTGAAGAGAAGTAGAGATAGAATTGCTAAAATTAACGGAAGCAGCAGTTTCTGGTAAGTTGTTATTTCTTGCACCTATAAATGATCTAGTTAAAGAACTCGAACTTGGGGGAAACACATGGTGTAGCTGTAATGTGTTTCCTGAGTCTGCCCTTGAATTATTTCCCTCGGGGAGAGCTAAACTTGACGGGGAGCTGTTGTTTGTTGGTATGATGCCTCTACTCCGCCAAACCGAATGCCCACTTGGTGCCATAAATGGAACTTGGGGCAACTGGTGCAGCTCTTGAGGGGAAGATCCACTCAAGGTCAATGGTGGTGGAAATTCCAAGGAATGGTTTTGCATATGGAGTCTTGAAGAAGACTGTGGGGCAGAGGGAATATCAGGACTGCAGGCAGTAGCCATTGCAGGAGAAGATACAAAAGCAGGCCTTGTATCTCTCTGACCCGGAGAATTTGCCCTCAACCAGACATTTCTCTGCAAGATACTTGTTCTCTCTACATCAGTTAGTCTTTGAGCAACTGCACCCCCAGCCAAATTCAAGCCTGGCCTTGCGCCAACCTGCTCCTGATGGGTTTGAGTAGTAGGACCACCATTCACACTGAAACATTCTGGAATAGCCAACCAAGAGCTACTGCGGATGGATTGTCCAAGGTGTCCTTCAAAGGCCTTCCTTTTACATGGGATCTGCCTGCCATCCAATGATCCTACTAAATTAACCTCACTCCCTTCCCCGACATGCCCTGTGCTTCCTGAAGGGACAGAGGGATCAACTTGATAACCATGTGGGATTGAAAATCTCATATTATTATTGGAACCACTCAACATGTGCAAGTTAGGGCGTTCCCCTGGGGAAGGATTCACTCTGTTGGGATACAAGTAATGATCACTGGAGTTGAGAGTTACAGAACTAGATCCCGCACCTTGAAGATACAAGGGGTTAACAATTGTATTGCCCAACGACAATACAGTATTATTTGGTCCAAGCTGTTGATCTTCAATTCTCATACCGTTTATTTTCCTAGTAGCAGGCCTCCCACTCTCTACTCTCCAATCACTACTTAAGGCCCTGTAAGCACCATTGCTCGAGCTGCCATCTGGTGAAGGTGTAAAACCTGGGAAATGGTTTTCTAGCTGTCCTCTCACTTCATTCATGCGCTGCTGATCTAATGAGGCTCCACTTGAGGAGGATCCAGGGTCATTATGGAAAGTTTCAGGCAGGGAAACTATTTTATCCTTCTGTCCTGGCATTGGAGATAGCCTGAGTAAAAACAGAGATCTTTATATATGCAGCAGTTCCACCCCAGCAATCAGGATTTGCTTTACAAATGTCTGGTACAACCAAAAGAAGAATGGTTACAGTTACAGGAGAAATAAGCTGTCTAAAATGCAAATGTGACATGCATATATCAAACTAAAAGAGGTAAGGGGCTGTGGAATTCAGCTGCTACAGGATGAAGAACGGCAGGTTTTAGGTTCAAAACTAGTTAAGCCAGCAAAAAGAAAATTGACCTGTGAGCTTACAATAGAAAAAATATTGAAAACTCAAGAGCCATTAGAGCTCAGTTAACTACATTTTCAAAAGGAGGAAATTCATTCAAGGACCATTTCCCTTGGTCACATATATAAATCCCTATACAGGTATATATAGACAGCATAAACTCACACAAAAAAGATATAATGAAAAAAAATTCAGACTTGCAGCAGCATGTAAAATTCCTCAATTGAACAAATTATATTACGAAATTTAACATCTAAAAGTGTACGCCTTCATATAAAACCACTAGAAATGACGATAACCCAATTATGCAGCTTCTAGAGATTAAATTTACTTCTAAAGATCGAATCTTTCCCAGCAGAAAACGGAAGTGCAGGACAACCTTCACCAGCCCAAAGAATATGTCAGGTAGAATAGCCCCGTATACTGCAAGAAAAATGAAACAAAACGCGGACAATCATCCATACCCAAAATCAGAATGGAGAAGAATGCAAGAAAATCACCAGAAAGATAGCGAAAGACTAAACCTTGCTGCATGAACAGGCCCAGAGTTCAAATATCTCAAATCAGAACCCTCTAATCACCCCCTGAATTTTGGCCAAAAAAAACAAATCACCCCATTATGACCTCTGCCCCTTACAGAGAGAGAGAGAGAGAGAGGGAGAGAGGGGTGAAATGGGGTGGAAAGTAAAATTTGAGGGGAAGATCAAAAGACCAGTGAAGCAACTGCATATCAGTAATAAATGATATACTTATTTTTCTTTAATGATCAAGTTGAAATACCTCATCTGGGTGAAGAAGTAGACATATTTTAATACCAAGTAAATAAGTGGACATTAATAGTGAGCATGTGGATTTAATTCAAATATTATATATATTTTTTAACTCTTTATTTATTATATTTAATCTAAAATTATTAAATTATTATTATAATAAAATAATATATAATGGTATTATTGAATGTTATTTTTTTATATCAATTAAAATTTTACTATTATTTATTTCAACAAATTTAATATAAAAAAACATGGAGACACCTTATCCTTAGTTACCCACCTCGTTTAATAATGTAAGAGAAATTGGTATGATGCATTGACCTCTATTCAAAAGGTTAGAAATTCAATGCTTATTAATGATGCATTTGCTCATTTATTCCCTCACCTTAACTTCATGTAATTTTCATTATAATTGATTGAAAAACATAATATATGGCTGTGATGGTATTTGAATGGAATATGTATGAAAAAAATAACCATCATGGCCAAAATTATTATGGGTGGGTATGAAACCATCTAGAACTAGTGTAGGGCAAATGGCAGGATTTGGAACTTCATGTCAACTTGACCAACCATGCATGTATTCAAACTTGGAACCATGAAACTTGATCAAGAGGTGTGTCGGTGTAGGATGGTGGAATGGTGCATTGGCTTTGTCACTTGGCCCACCGCCTGCATGGATGCAACTTGGCCATTTGGGAAGCCGATGAAGGGTCAAGAGCTAGCTAGTTAGGTACGTTTGCCGGCCGTCAATTGGGCATTTAAAGCATATGGTGCATGATGCCCTTGTCCATTAGCCATTCAACTCAAATGGAGTAGAGAGCCATTCCTCAACTATTGAAAGTGCCACCAGATCGACTAAGATATTGAATCATTTGAAAGATGGAATCGATTCATTTTCGATTTTAACAAGATCCTGACATACCTATGGGAACCCTACATGCATGGGAAGGAGATAGATGCTGGCAAGCCTACAACCTCACGAGTGAAGAGTTCCTCCGCTTCTCCCTATGGCTAGTACAATTATCACTCCTCTTCTTAGTCACCCATACTTTTCCTTTTTTCTCTTTTTTCCTTTCTGTCATCTTCTTCTCCAGTTGCAACTTAGGTCCCTCCTAACCATGCATACATTCCACACCTCCTCCTCCCTTCCTCCTGACCCGCCGCCCATTGTGGCCTAGCCTATACTCCATGGATGATGTTTGGCTGATTTTTAAGCATTAGGAACTACATTGACGATTATGTCAAATATTGGAACTAGGTTGTAGGTTTGTATACTCCAAGGAAAAAAAAGTCTCATTTAGATGTAATATTTGTCATTATCACATCACATACCTTCTTTTCTTGGTGGGAAATCGCATGGGAAAGAGAAGATGAAGAGGTGTGTGATCGGTCCCAAAAGGGCACTTTTTTCTCGGGTCTCTTGATTGCCAATGTCAAGGTGAGGAGCATAAATATAGCCGATTGGACATCCACGTATGTATCTACATCAAGACAATAATGTCAGATGGATTGGGCAGGCAAGTTAATATCAAGTCTGTACACATAGGAGTTGATTTTTTTTTATATTTAAGCTTTAGAAATCCCCGTCCGTCCACATGGAAACTGTTCTCGAAAAGTCTCTTGGCCTTTAAACTAATTTATGGGATTGGTTTTTGGAAAAGTCGAACAATGTGTTATGGATAAAATTGCGATTTAAAGGCATGTCAACCGTACTAGTACTGATAAAGTAAGTGGTCCAAAAAAAAAAAGCATACCATAAAGTCATAGTCAGTCGTCACCGCCACCATCACCCTAATCTGATTATAAAAGTCGTCACCTTCGCCATCATCAGGGGCCGCCTCCACTCTCCCGCCTCCAGGCAAACCTGGTTTTCAAGCCCTTCTGAACAATGACTCAATGAATTTACCTGAGATAATTGACTAATCTTCCTTTTCTTTTAAAAATGTATTTATGCTTAAGACTTACAAATGGTCCAAACTCCTATGGCCATGGATGCCGGTTGCCTTGCTATGATTCTTCGAAAATAAAAAGTTCAGCATCACAGATTTGGGCTTATGTTAGAAATTCGGAATGGATAATTCTGTTGATCTCAAGGCATAAGCTCGAGATTAATCAATCAACAGATCTGGGTCTGCTAATACTGCTTTACATCAAGCTAGATGGATTATCCATCTGAAGAACATATAAGCGACCATGGTGGAAGATGTGAATCCAGGATGAACACTTGCCATGCCAGAGTATTTTTCATATATATCATGAGATCGTTGGTGCAAAAATATTAGAGGAAAGATGGAACAATTTCTGATCGTCATAAGAATTAAAATCAGAGAACTCAACCTTCATCGGAGTCCTCCGACTTCGGGTACTCGTTCAAGTCGGGCGTCTCCAGCCTCACTTGATGTCGACGGTCCTCCGATGTTGCCGGAGCTGCCTGCATCTCAAGGGCATCGATTCTAGCACCGACCTCGGCGGCCCTCTTCTGGATGGAACCAGCCGAGCGGTCCAGCAACTCGAACCCACCAAGCTCCTCCACCGTCACCTCCGGGAAGTTGAGTCTCGCCGTGGGACCCCGAAGGTAGAACGACGCGGTGTCGTAGGCCCTGGCTGCCGCGATAGGGGATCGGTAGGAGCCGAGCCAAATCCGGGACCGCTTGTTCGGTTCCCGAATCTCAGCCACCCACTTCCCCCACTTTCTCCGCCTTACTCCGATGTAGGGATTCCCGTTCAACTTAGCCTTGTTCTGGTGATCTTCCCCTGCCATGGCTGACTCTCTCGGTTTCCTAGGGATATAAAAATACTCATAGGGAGGAAAGGACGTGATATATATAATGGAAGGTGAGAGTGGAGGACAATAAGATTGCTTAGTTAGAGGAGGAGTTCAGTGTTATTCCTGCTCTCTGTATTAGAGGCTGAAGCTGGCATGTGGTCTGCGGAAGGCGGCCACGTTGATGCAATATTATCGAATATTAAGTGGAATTGAAGACCAACGGTGACTCGGCCGACATGGTACATTGCCTTTTTTGAGGGTTTTGTGGCAATTACGTGACTTTTGTTTTTTGAGGTGTAAAAGGAGGCCTTGTATGAACCTAACACTGTGAATATAAAAAGGGCATGTCGATAGCTCGGTTTCATATCTAAAAAGCTTTCACCACGAGCCCCACAAATGTCAAGCATTTCATCCGACTATGCTATGGTAAGTCCTAAGCCATCGGCCCCCAAAAAAACACAGAACACTTGTTATCATGGATTCATGGCATGCTCGGTGCTGCTTTGGCATGGTAGCCAGGTCTTCTTGCATAATCAAAAGATGGAATGACATCAAATGCATGATTGCTAAGATCTGCACATATATTGATATAACATAAGAGGACATACAAACCATCAAATGAGAAATTACATATAAAAGAACACGTTTATCACACTTTATTTTATCGACCTTGTTCTTTTGCCTGAAAAAGATGGATTGTCTTGCTGTATTCCTTAACAACTCAACCTATCCGATCTTGCAAATTGAGCATCATATCATCATCGTACCCATGTGGATAAAAGTTTGGTGCTTGAATAGGGGTGTCACCAAAGTTACTTTTTTCCCTCAATACCAAAAAAAAAATGTACAATGCCTTCTTTATCACTGAATTTGCCCCACACCACCCATACTAAAAACGCCGATAATCAACAAGGCACCAACAGCACGTTTCAGAAATATGCCAAGGACACGCCGCAATATTTAATTAATAATAATATCCAATACGGTAGCAACGATCCAACCACAGCCGCAAACCACATCTCATCCACTTTCTTATACGGATACATCCTTAATCCTTATCTACTGTCCATTGTATATAGTAAGTGCTTCAGAAATTAAATTGGCAACCGCATTTACATTATCACGTGTTCAAGTCAATGGGAATCTGAAAATTTGTGCATCCATCTACCATTACAACACAACTTAAACATTTTCATTAGAAGCATATATGCCTAATGTAGTAGTGTAGATAACTATTATAGTAGTTAGTGGGAGGGAGGGGTTAATCACATAGAAACAAAGAAAAATAACGATTGAATATTACATTAATTAAATATGAAGTTGACTACCACCACTAGCTCTGGCCTAACCCTTATTTCCAATTAAAAATTGAGGTGAGGTGAGACATCCTTGCAAGACCCACCATTATCACCACTAACCCATATTCTTTCAATAAATACTATATTTTCAAGGCAAAGGAACAAGAATTCTTCCCATTGAATTTAGACACAAGCAAAGATTGCTCTTCTTCAAGGCTATAAAGGCAAATTCTCCACTTTAAATTTAGTTTAAATTTGAATTTGCGGCCATGAGGAATAAATGGAAAAATGCAGCTTGTGGCAGATGATTCATCTTCCACCAAATCCTGCAATCTATTCCTCTTTCCTTTTGATTTTGCTTTTCAATCAACAGGGCCTTCCATGCCCTTCCATCATCATCAGCAACCAAAAACAAATAAAGGAATACTATTACTATTACGTACAGGGGAGCTATGGTTCCACTTCCACTACTATCCCAATGACCACTAATATTCTCGGAATGAGAGTTCTTGGGTATGTATGGTCATGTTGACCCTTTGTTCTTCCGGATCGATACCAAAGTTCTTGCAGGCAGTTTGGATTTGGATCCGGTTGACTACGAGGACTCGAGGACGAAGGCTGGCTTGGAACCCCCGGCGGCAGCCGCGGATATGGAGTGGATGTGCTCGCCCTCGTAGGTGACGATGAGCATGGACGGGTCATCCAAGGCTCGCTCCACGTGCTTCCTTGCTGGGCAGCCTCTCATGCTGCTGCACTTGTAATACCCCCTGAACATAATCAGATCAATTTAATATTCCCATCTGGATCCGATTGGATCTCAACTAATTCTCACCACATACATTTCATGGAAATGACAAGTTTCAATTTTTGGGTATAGTTAGCCTGCAGGCAGAGGCAGAGGCAGATTTGGACAGATTTAGACAGATTTGCACATGAAGAGTCCTTGATGATAGTTAAATTAGGTTAGACTATCTGACATTAGCTTATACATTGAATCGATTTCAAATTAACAAATTATATTATTCTTATGCTTGCAGATTGTAATCAGCATCAAGTAGTTGAACATGGTTTGATGTTTGAAGAAATCAATCTGTTTTATAAGTTGGGTGGTAAGTAAGCTAGTAAAATGGCATAAAGAAAGTGCGAACCTGGGATGAGGGGAGCCCTTGATCGGTTTCTGGCCGTACTTCCGCCAGGAGTAATCGTCCGGCGGAATGTCCGCCATCTTCGAGCTGATTGCCGGAACCCTTACCACTCTTTTCAATCTCGATTTCCTGAAAATTTAGCATTCAACCAACATATTCAGATAGAACCCAAAATTGTTACACCAAATTGTAAAACAAACCCGCAACAAAGAATTTTTTTTCCGGAAGTCGGACCTTTTCTTGGAACAGTGGCAACGACCACCGCACTTGAGGGCCCCTTCGTCCATGGAGCTGCACTTCCTCTTCATCGTGGAGTAGGAAGAGGACATGGACATGGGCTGCTTATGGTGGGTGATTTGAAAACCCGAGGAAGACAGGGACATCTGGACACTGTCGTTCTCTCCCGCCGTCAGCGACGAGAGGAACGAAGAGTTGGCAGCCGAATTCGATACATGCTGCGCCCGCCCGAAACTGATGGTTGTAGTCTCTAGCCCAGAAACAGTCTCTTTTTTCTCCGATACGAGCGGCTCGTTTCGCGGCGCTAAGAGTTTCTGGTTTTGGGGAAGAGGAGGCAGCCGTTGGATCGGAGCGGGACAGTAGACCTTGAAGGCAGAACCACCGGACCGTGCCGGCTCCTCGACCAAGGAAGGGCCCTGCTCCGTCTGTTTCACAGATGCGGGCGCCCTCCTGAACCGGGCGTGGCCGGTCGTGGACCTATCGAGCAGGGAAATAACCTTTCGAAACTTGTTGACGGCTGCGTCTGTGGCGGCTTCGATGTCGGGGCACTCCGGCCTGGGGGCAGAGGAAGAGGGAGACTCACCCTTCGAAGACTGAGCGAGTAGCTTGATTAGGTTCTCCACGCTCTTTATTCCGTCGGAGGCCGCTTCCCTCAGGGCGAATGCGTCGCTCCGGCAGTCCATCACCATCTCCACGGCCAAAACATGACACACACCTCTCCCCCTTTCTCCAAAACTCTGTGTGCTTCCCTATCAGTCGATCGACGGCATGGATCTCTCTTCTCTGCGACTAAAGAAGGGGCCGAAAGTCCAAAGGAAGAAAAAGCAAAAGAAGAGATGTGGAGAGAGGATGACAAGGGGAAAGATGGGGAAGATGATGAGAGGATCGGAGTCAAATTTACGAGAGGAATCCAAATCACTGACCTGTCATTTCTGGGACGCTTGTGGTCAAACAAAACCGCCTATGAAAAAGCGACACGTGGGATGTCCAGCCTGCCAATTGACTGATGCTGTAGACGCATAGGGAACCGTGAAAAGAGAAAAGGGTGGGTACAGGTCAAAGGTCAAAAGGGCGATGGAAGAATAACAGCCGTTGGATTGAGGAGTTAGAATAAAATAGTTTTGTTGTTTGACCTCCTTGCAAATGTTAGATATTTGAAGCAACGGACAGAAATGGGCTCTTCGTGGTCGCGGGTGAGTGCACTTTAGTGTCGTAGTGGTAGATAGATATTATTAAGTCATATTAATTAAAAAAATTATGTATATATATGTTTTTTATCGCACATTCATGCAGTGGTAGTGTTGAATATTTTGCTTTTTTTTTATCAGCTTTAATGGCAAAAGTCCAAACAGCAGTGTTTGGCTTTAACCGGACACAGGAAACTGCGTCAAAGCCTACAGGTCACATGCCATTGGCAATGCATTCATATCTTCTCGTCAAAATTACACGACAATTTCCAATCGTACTTTGATGTTTTTAAGTCATGGGGATTTGAATGGAGAGTGGAGAGACATTGGCCATTCATTGTTGGCTTGGGATCCCTTCTTCCACTATATTATTTTTATTGCAGCTTTGTATTGTCAAAATAAGGGGACCCGCTGGCATCCCGTCTGAGTCACGGCTCATCCGCCCATACCTATGTGGTCAAAATTGAGGTAAACTCTGATTTGAGTCATGTCAAAGTCTGAATAGAAAAATGTTGATCATGACCGTCACTCATTCTATTCTAGAGCTCAATTATAGTTGGCCAAATGAATTATCAAGTCACTAACTTGACTTAATGAAGTAATAAAATGGTGACTGGTACAAGGAATGGTAACCATATTGATTGAAATGTTGCATAGAGATCTTGAATTTGGGCGCCGATATTTGTCATATTAGTTAGTAAAAGAAAGTGTGAATGGGAGAAGGGAGAGGGGCAATCAATGATTTGGATTCAATGAACTGAAGCAACTTCCTAGGCATGTGTTTCCTTATTCACATTGGCATGTATGCTATAACGGTTAGAGCCGAGATGAGTACGCAAAGAGAATTTTGCTCGGTGACATGGTGGACGGGAAGATGAGCATCCCTTTTCTTTGCCGAGTCATTTCTTGGGCCAGAAATCTTATAAGTCATCTAGTGAGCAAAAAGAAAAGGAGGCTGAGGCATGTGATGGGACCAAGATCCAGTTTTTGCTGATGGGCCGGAAATCTTCAAGTCATTAGTGCCATCTTGAACCAACTCTACCTCTACCCCTAATGGCCGGCCAGAAGAGTCCAACACGCACCACTGGTAGGCCACTGCACTTTTCTCATCAACCACTCACTGTTGACTCACTCACATGAGCGTGAGCAGTCCACAGTCCTTGACCTCCGAGCGATAAGCATGGGACTGTGCAAGTCCGTCGCGCTACTTCTGATCTTCCTGTCCGTGTCGTCGGCCTTCGATCAGTCCATAATCAGCTACGACCGGTCCCACGACCTGCGGACCGACGCAGAGGCGTGGCCGATATACGATTCGTGGCTCGCGAGGCACGGGAAGGCCTACAACGCCCTCGGAGAGAAGGAGAGACGGTTCAATATATTCAAGGAAAACCTCAGGTTCATCGACGAGCACAATGCCCTGAATTTGACCTATCTCCTTGGGCTGAACCGGTTCGCCGACCTAACCAACGAGGAGTACCGATCCACGTACCTAGGCGCGAAGAGGAATGGTGCGAGGAGGATGCACGGGAAGCGAGTGAACGATCGGTACGCGTCTAAGATTGGGGATGAGCTGCCGGCGGCCGTTGACTGGAGGAAGGAGGGTGCCGTCGCTGAGGTCAAAGATCAGGGAAATTGTGGTACGTCTTCCCTCTTTCCCGAATTTGAAGGTTTTGGTTGTTTTCCGTAAATCTCGTAAATATTCCTAAAAATTATTTAATAGTAGCTGACTGACTCTTGAGAGCGTAATTCACGGAATCGGTGAAGCTTATGATATCGGTTGATTGCCATGAGATTCTGGCGCTGCAGATTAGGATAATTTTGGATTTTGAACACTGCGAAAATTTCAAATTTTTTGCCTGAACTACTAATTATGCAGTGCATAATTACGACAATCCTTCCAGGCAATAAACTGTATTAATTATGTGATCGCAATAAACTGTAGAACGTTCTCATTGAACTCTGCCGGCAAAGTTGGAAGTTTTTATATCACGGGAAAACTCTTTGGAAAACAAAATAGACTACCTCTAACAACAATGCTATTATATTAACTTTGGAATTGCAATGCATGAACTCATGAAATATGCTTGTTGATTCAATAGGTGCTTGCCCAATATACATTTTTCACCGTTGAAACAGTTTTGCTACTGAAATGTGCTTGAAAGTAACTTCCAATAACATTGTAGGCTCTTTTACCTTCATTCAATTTATCACCAAATGAATGTATTGCTGATAGAAAAATAATGATTATATTGAAGTCTACTTCAAGATAAGTTGAGGGTTGAGACCAGGCCATTTTAAAAATATGATGCATACATGTCTAATTAATAGTATTATGAATTTTTGAATGAAGGGAGCTGTTGGGCCTTCTCCACGATTGCTGCTGTTGAAGGTGTAAACAAGATCGTGACAGGAGATCTGATCTCACTATCTGAGCAAGAACTGGTTGACTGTGACACCTCCTACAATGAAGGGTGCAATGGGGGTCTCATGGACTATGCCTTTGAGTTCATCATCAATAATGGTGGTATTGATACAGAGGAGGATTATCCTTACAGGGCTGATAATGGCAGATGCGACCAGTATCGGGTTAGTTTATTGTCTGGGGTGATTTTTTTTTCTGTAGGTTACTTAGGAAAATGTAGAATCTGAAGAATGCATATTTTTTCTGGTCTATTGTATTCTTGCAGAAGAATGCAAAGGTTGTCACAATCGATGACTATGAAGATGTTCCAGCTAATGATGAGAAAGCCCTGCAGAAGGCAGTTGCTAATCAGCCCATCAGTGTTGCCATTGAAGCTGGTGGAAGGCAATTCCAACTATATCAGTCGGTAATATCCGTTTTCTTGTTTTGTTTTCTCTCTTTTGGTGCTCAACACTGTACAAAGGAATCTTATGAAGATTCCTTTTTGGTTTTTATAATATTGGCAGAAAAGTATGGCTATGACTTTATATTGTCTGCTGAAAAAGTTAAGAGCACTTTATCTTCCAAGAATCTGGCAGCTACCAATCCAGCTACTGATAATTTCATTACCGATGCTGGTGGAGTTTCTAACTTAGTACGTGTTATCATGTTCTATATGTGTTTCCCCTTGCTCATTTCTTATTCATTCTTCAGGGAATCTTCATGGGTACTTGTGGAACAGCATTGGACCATGGAGTTGCAGCTGTTGGGTATGGTACTGAGAATGGAGTCGACTATTGGATTGTGAAGAACTCGTGGGGCTCCAGCTGGGGAGAGAATGGTTACATTCGTATGCAGCGGAATATTGGAGGCACAGCAACTGGCAAGTGCGGGATTGCCATGGAGGCATCTTACCCGATCAAGAAGGGCCTAAACCCTCCAAAACCCGGGCCATCTCCTCCATCTCCAATCAAGCCGCCAACTGCGTGTGACAACTACTACTCATGCCCGGAGAGCAACACGTGCTGCTGTATATACGAGTATGCAAATTACTGCTTCGCATGGGGATGCTGCCCTCTTGAGTCTGCCACATGTTGCGCTGACCACTACAGCTGCTGCCCTCATGACTACCCGGTCTGCAATGTCAATGCAGGAACCTGCTCAATGGTAAGAATATCTCAACACTCCTCATGTTAGAGGAAGTTGGTTTCCTTTTGTACCAAGAGGGATTAATGATTATAGAAGCTCTGTTTTCTTCTTCCTGCAATGTCGAATATGGAGGACAGTAAGCTTTCTAGTGATGCTAGCAAATATTATTCTTGCAATTTTTACTCTTCTGCTGATAATTTTCTCATTGTTAACAGAGCAAGGATAACCCATTGGGAGTGAAGGCTCTAAAGAGGACACCTGGTAAGTTCCATTGGACATTTGGTAGCAATGGAAAGAAGAGCAGTGCGTGATTTGTGTAAGAGGGTGAAGGATCTGATGCACTCTCACTGAAGGTTTCTGACTAGGAGGTCTCACCATCTCTAGTAGACAGCCATGCTTATCACTTCCTTATTGGGGAGTGCCAGAAGTACTGCATAACATCAATTATATCCCTCAGACTCCAGGCTTCTTTTGTAAATAGTGTTTTAATTTATGAGTCACTCGTTTGACTCATGATGAACTGATTATTCTCAAACTTTTAGGGAATCTGCTATGGAACTGGAGTCATCACCAAGGAAAAGCTTATGCAATTGTTTTTCATGTTAAGCTTTGTTCTGGCTGCATCGTTGTGCCAACTGTGATATACTAGTGTCTTGACAGACACTTGCAGCACTCAGGCAAAACAATCCCAGGCAGACTGATTTACTAGAAAGATTAAAAGATCCATTTGACTGACAGCAGAATATATGAACAAGTTAAGTGGGTGAATTGATTGAATCACCAAAAGGAGAAGAGATGTATCTTTTTTCCACCTCTGAATAAAAAGGGAAAGTATTCAGAATATGAGATCAACAACTCCCAAATTTCCATGTTCAAACCTTTGACTTTTGAGGGTCTCTTATCACTTTTTTTCCTTCCTTTTTCATGAATAGAAGGCACTATTCTTTATTCGGGAGGTGACCTCATTCAGCACATAGACTTCTATGTCCTCCTTTTCCTACTATTGCCCCTTTGCTTGAATAGACATTGGGGGAGTTATTGAATCTATAAAACAACTAATAGAATCTATAAAACAACTAATAGTAATCTCTAAACACAGCAATATTTGCTTCTCCTTTTCTATCCTCCTAGTTTCCCATACATTTTGTCCATAAATTCTTTTGCACATTTTGCTACTTTTCCCTTGGTCATTGCTACACACATCTTGGTTTTGAAGAAAAGGACATGTGGCTTCCATCCTTGGCACAATCAAAATCTGAATGGTGGATTAGTAGGATATTTTTTCCTAGCTGGTGTGATCACTTAGAGGAAGGAATGAGTTGTAGTAGGATCTTTTTCTCATCAAGTTTGCCAAGTAATCAGAGGCAGCTACACAGTTCCTACATCTGGAACGCCATTGCAGTTGGGTCAGGTAGCTAAGTCCTTCATTCTTAGTGTACCATTATTGCATTTATACTTTTGATCATACATATACTATACATATCCTCTCTTATAATTTCAGGGTACGAGTCCAACAGATCTTTGTTGACATGTTAGGCGTAGATTGTAGATTGTTAGTTTCAGACATATGGAGACGAGACATAAGCAATGATTAGAAAAGTGGAACGCCCACTTTATTGACTAGTGCTCAACCTTTCCTTAGCAAGTTTGTGCTGTCAATTACTACCTTATAAAAAAACCCAACCTAGCGTGAAAGGAGAAAGTAATATCTTCTTCCCATATAATCATGATTATTTTGGCTTGAAAAGACCCATCGCATCTAAAGGGGACGAAAAACTTAACACCCACAAATGTGACAAGACCCATCAGCTCCAATCTCATTTACAAACATCCCAAGTTATTTACCTGCATTGCATTGATGATGGTGAAAACGGAGGTGTTTCGAAGGTGTAGTACAATTATTTCATATTATCTATGATTGAGGTTATTAGAGGTCGTGTCATCCTACGTGGGCCTACAGTAGTTGACCACTCCAACCAATAATGCACTCACTCGAAGGGGAACTCGTTGAGTATAAAGGAAGAGACAACCCCTGAGAATTAAGCATGCATCGATGTATTATAATAATGTCGGAGAGGGCAATTGATGAGTCCCCATCATTCAAAGTGCTTTGTTTCTTTTGTTCTTTCTCTGTTGTTCTTCTTCGAATGCCACCATAGTCCACAGCATTTCTTATAACTTTACGGATATAATCTCCCACGCAATATGAAAGAAGGACAATATTGAAAGAACACATGCATGCAACACTTTTACTGTAATCATGAAACAGCTGTAACTCACGTAGACCATCATGCATGATTGATCTCACACTTCATCATTCATGATACCCATAGATTCCATAGAGATCTCAAATAACTCTCTCATTACAAGAGATGTTGGTTCACCTTGAACAAAACAAACAGTTTAGAGGCAGAGGAAAGGATTTTGCAGTAGTTGCTACATAATGTCGAGATTAGAAGAGAGGAACCCGGAGCAAGAGACAACAAATGGCCAACATATGGTCGGTTTTTTTTAGTATAGTAGAGAATTTCAAGCACAAATACAATAATGGCCTCTCAACTATAATATCAAAGGTGATGGATGGACCCTCCCGACAACTGGCCAGGCGATCGCTTGAACCCCCGTGAGAAAGCATGGCCCCCAGATCGGTCGGATTATTCGATCCTGCCTTATAAGTTGTCCTGTCATTTCTCTGACACTGAGAAAACTGGACAGAAAGATAAAAATGTACCAATGTCCGACAAGAAACCAAAAGAAAAATTTAATGGAATGTGATGACAACTTCAACTCATATGTTCACATGCATGACAATCATAATACTCATAGGCTCATTTTCCTATTTATCAATATTTTTATTATATTTTTAAAGGCATATTCAATCTCAAAAAATATTTATAGAGACGTAAAAGAAGAAAAAAAGTTGTGAACTATGCAATACTTTATTTCGTGCATGCATCTCTTATCTTGTCTATAAATGCCAAGTGATAGACCCAACAAGGAAGGAAGGAAGGATGAAGATTGCACTATTCACGTGTCCAATTAATTTTTCAAAGCAAAATTTGATGTAAATAAGAAGTGGATGGACTGCACTCTTTCCTCACTCACGTGAAGGTAGGTATGCAATTCTTGATTGAATCCTAATGTCCCTCATATTTCTTGTACGTTCTACTTATCATGCATGGGCCCCATCACGTAGTCCAACAAGAAACCATTTTTAATATACATGATAGAAAATCAATGGAGTCTGGAAAATAAAAAAATAAAAATTTTGACTATAGATGCAATTCAAGTCATCCCCTACAATAAATATTAAGACCCATCTATCTCTACACTACACCTCTACGGATATATAGTAAAAGACACACCCTTTGGAGTTCTGCAACCATCCCACCCAATCTTCTTCAGAATCAGGAAGACTGAAGAGCTATAATAGCACGGTGGGTCGGTCTCTTTCTCTACCACTGCGACATTCCATAATATGAAGTGACGTAAACAAAGTAATATCCTCATACTTCTTCTGAGGGGAAGAGAAGAGACATGGCTCCTCACTGCGCCCAGGGTCATGAACCGAACCCACCTTCCGCATTCCTCTTCGATGCCCTTTGTTGCTCCGAACAGCAATGGGATCTTCATCTAGAGGAAGGCGGAGGGCTGGAAGAATGTCGTCACTCCGATGACGACTTCGATGAATCGCCGTTGACTGTGCTGGAGCAGGACCTCTTCTGGTACGACCAGGAGCTCGTCTTCCTAACCGAGAAGGAATCTGCAAACCCACTTCACGAGAGCCTCGGTGTTGACCCGACCCTGGGTGGCGCTCGAGTGGAAGCGGTGGAGTGGATCCTGGAGGCTCAGACCCACCATGGTTTTTCAGTCCTCACGGCGGTCCTCGCCGTCAACTGCCTTGATAGGGTTCTTTCCAGGTTTCGGTTGCTCGCGGACAAGCCATGGACGGGCCAGCTCGCCGCCCTGGCTTGCCTTTCCCTTGCTGCTAAGATGGAGGAGACCCGAGTGCCCCTCCTCTTAGATCTTCAAGTAAGATAAAGCTCTTCCTTCATACCAAAAAAACGAACTTTTCTTACAAAAAGTCGTATGTTTCATGTCAAGATTTGTAGGGCCGAGTTTTTTTTTCAGTTTTTTGGGGATAATGGGTCCTTTACTATGTCGGATGCAGGTGGAGGGGACGAGTTTCCTGTTCGAAGCAAAGACCGTACAGAGGATGGAGCTATTGGTTCTCTCTGCGCTCGAGTGGAAGATGAATCCAGTCACCCCAGTTTCATTCCTTAATTATTTTGCAAGGAGGCTCAGATTGAAGGCTAATCTACACTGGGAATTTCTCAGGAGATCTGAGCTGATTCTCCTTTCCATGATATCAGGCGAGTTGCTTGCTTCATCAACCTAAATTTAAAAATATATATATAATAATGTGTTTGCTTGGTGATCTCATGTTCTATTTGCCGGTCAGACGGTAGATCTGTGAGCTATCTTCCCTCTGTTATTGCCACTGCTATTATGCTGCACGTTGTCAACAGTGGAGATCCTTCTCTTGAATTAGACTATCAGCGTCTACTGCTGGATATGCTCCACATTCAAAAGGTTGGTTTACATTTTCTTTTCTTACTTCTATCCGCATATGCTTCACATTTACCAAAACTACACATGGATCCCATCGAGGTAATTCTGGAACATGAGTCAGATCCCATGTATATTGATCCCCTTATGTGGATTAGTGACCAAAGTGAAGTCTTTTCAACAGGACCAAATAGATGGATGCCGGAAGCTTATATCAGAACATGCCTCGCAAATCTGCCGATTGAGAAAGCGAAAGCTCCGGTCTGGATCTGTACCTGGGAGCCCGAAGGCAGTGCTGGAGATGTGCTTCAGCCCCCGGATCTCGAATGATTCACAGCTGCTGACCGATTCGGAGTCTAAGAACACGAGGGCTGAAGCTGAGTCTTAGAACCTGTTTCTTCGCTGAGCTTTCATGACAAAAGCATCTCCTCTCCTCGGCATGGCATTTTATATCGCGGTGCAATCAATTCAGAAAATTTTAGATGCCAGTCCGAATCGGTCAACGCTTGAAAAAACCTTAAACTTTACTCTTCTCAATTTATTCTCCGTCATGTGTTTGGAGTCAACCTTGCAAGCCAACTAAGGCATATATATATATATATATTTATAGCTGATTACTAAGCTAGTTTAATATGGTCAGTATAACTTTTACCATGTCCGTCATGGAACATCAATGTCAATCGGTCTTCTATTGCTCGGGTATGAAATTTGTAGCCATCCTGTGCCTGCCAACGAACAGGATAAATAGGAATATATTCCACTTCTTTTGGCATAACCAAGGGAGGGAACCCCTGGAATAGCATGTTTGGTTATTGGGTAACATTTACATGCATAGATAGTTGTGGGCTTACTAGAAAAAAGTTCAGAAAGCAACTTGGCTTCCATCCAAGATCAACAAGCAAAACCACACCAATGGTTTTTCTGCACATTGATGGTTTGGGCTGTTTGTGTGTTCAATATCAGCACTAGTTTAGATCCATCCTTCAAAGTGGCCAGCCTTTTGGGCTTCAGCTTGATGGGGGAACAAACAATGCCTCGTCTACAGATTGAAACCATCATTCATACACTTGCCTCCTCTTCTCGTAGCAGCATCTCCACAATTTCTCCCATGGTTGGCCTTGAATTCTTGTCTTCCATCACGCACCTAAGAGCAACCCCAATGAGAATCTCCATCTTCTTCACATCGTAGTCCCCTCTAAGCCTAGGGTCCACTATCTCATCCACCACCGACCTCGAAGGATCCAAGGCCGTTTCCTTCATCTTCTGCCGGACCCATGGGATTAGCCTCATATGCTTCTCTTCTCCTCCCGCAATGGAACGCACACCCTCAGCCGCGTTCATCCCAGTAACTAGCTCCAGCATCACAACACCATAGCTATAGACGTCCACCTTGGATGTGATCGACATGTTCGAGACCCACTCAGGAGCCATGTAGCCTCGTGTCCCTCTTATCCTCGAAAACTCTTGGTCTGTTGAGTCCGCTCGGTCCATCAGCTTAGACAGCCCGAAGTCTGCAACCTTGGGCGTGTACTCTGAGTCTAACAGTATATTCTGTGGCTTCACATCACAGTGTAAGACCCACTCCAAGCATTCCTCGTGCAAGTAAGCTAACCCTTTTGCCGTCCCTACCGCAATATCATACCTTCTTCTCCAGTCAAGCTCCGGGGATGAGAGGTTCTTCGCTAATGAACCGTGTTCCATGTATTCGTAAACTAATAACCTGTGGATCATCAATAACCATTCAGAAAGAGAGCCACCATGCACGAAATGTAAAATTTTAGCGCACTTACTTGGCATATGTATGGATTTAATTGAGTTTAGCTACCTGTGCTTTCCCTCAGCGCAGTAACCCCATAGCTCGATCAAGTTCATGTGGTTGATCCTCCCAATTGTATTCACTTCGGCTAAGAAGTCAGCCTCGCCGCCAGTAGTTGCTTCATTTAGTAACTTCACAGCAGCCACACGATTATCTGGCAGAACGGCAAGATAAACAATCCCACCTGCTCCCCTTCCGATCTCTTGGTCGAAGTTCTTGGTGGCCTTCTTGAGTTCGCCGTAGGTGAACCTCTGGAACCGAGTAGCTGCAAGAATGTACCTGTGTGATGGTGTGCTGATATCCTGCTGATTCCTGAAGAAGAAAAACCAAACCACAAACACCACGAACATCTCGATTCCCGCAACCCCAACGGCAAACCATAACAAGAGGCTAACGAATGTATTGCTTTTATTTAGGGTGTATGGTGCGCGGTTAAGCTGCACCGTCTGTCTCTCCGTGCAACTGCCTTGCGTCTGCTTCTCTTGCTCTATGGCTCGAGTGGCCGACTTATTAACCTTGATGAAGAATTGAGCGGTGAAGCTCGGGTTGATGTGCCCATTCGTGAGCTCGACCTTGAAGTAGCACCTGAAGGTTCCTTTCTCATACTCAAAGACATACATGAAGCCTTTGCAGCTACATGTATTAATACACATCGTCCGGCAATCCACAAGAGTCATGTTGGTTCTCTCGACCTGGTCCATATCGTATCCGTAGAAGTCTACATGGGTGATCTTCATGAAGCCGACATCCTTGCTGCACATGTTGGATAAAGGGACAATGGGCCTACAACCCAAAGACCAGTCGACGGGGTCAACCTTCTCGTGTCCGGGGATGCAAGAGCATCTCCGGCCCAAGAGTCGATCATAGCCGCATAAAGAGTTACTACCGCAGAGTCCATAGATGGAGCACGGGGTGGAGGAAGCCTGCCAGGTGACCAACCACGCCTTATTTGAACTGTTGAGGCTGTAGAGTCTCAGGTTGCCATCTGGATCGAGCGTTAGCCTTCGAGGGATGACTCTTCCATAGTCTGAAGAGGAGAAATGGAAGTCGTCTGAGGATGAGAAGTAGCCGAGCGGATCGAGGACCGCCCCACTGCTGTTGAAGACGAACATTCGCTCCCATGGAGAGGGCCAGTAGGCTCTGGAGAAGATGGGCCCTGAGAAGACGAGGCTGAAAACGTTTTGGTCATTGAAGTGGAGTCCATAGAAGCCCCTTGAGTAGTTAGACCTGCCGCAAAAAAAAAAATTCCGGATTCCATCTTAGAGAACTTGTGAAAGTTCAAGCAAGCAAGAACTCATGAAAGTTCAAACAGGTGGTGGCCATATTACTACAGTAGAGGGCTTACCTACTCCGGGAAGCGACAACACGGGTTTCCATCTTTATGATCTGCGTGGGAAGAATGGTGTCAGTGGGGAAATCAAAGCTCTGCCAGAGAGTAGTGTTGCCACTCTCGTCTGTAAGCACTAGATTCCCTGTGTCCTTGAGCTGCAGCTTTGCGGCCACGGAGGAGCTTGTCTCCGACGACCAAACTGGAGGGAGGAATCCTGCATCAACTAGGACAAGGTCCCCGTCGTCCCTAAGGGACAGCCTCGAGCGCTTTCCGTTGACGGGGACGTCCCGATTCGCCATCCAAACTGGAACGCAGCTATCGCCGGAGCAAACGGGGCCACCATGCCATATAGCAAAGGTGAAGGCGTTTTCACCGACGGGGAAGAATCCGGCGGAGAAGGAGCCAGTCGGGGAGACTAGGAAGTCGGACGAGTGCTCCACGAAGAGGGAGGAGCCCCTACGGAGGCTCGGCAGAGCTGAGTATGCCGGCAGAAGGTATGTCAGCAAAAAAATTAGGATAAGGGTTAAAACTGGCAGATCCATGAATGGCTTTGCAGCTATGAAGTCTTTGCCTATGCTTTTTTGTCTTTGTATTCACTTCTTCCCCCGAGATGGACAAGGCGCTTAGATAAGGAAATTTGGATTCCTAATGATGTGGAGGAGGAGATAGGTAGACTGTTCAATTGATTCACATTATGGTTTACCCAAAGGGAAGAAAAACGGATTGATCGACAATGTGTCATTAGAAATATTCAAGACCTTAGGGTCATGGAAGATATTTTCAGCCGTGTCATCATCAGTAGTGGGCGCTAGTTTCAATAATGTCTGTCTGCGGACCACCTACTTCTCGTAAAGAAGGGGCTTCAAAAGGAAGGATAGATGGCCATGAATGAATATTGGCCCCGCCTCACTAGAATGTGAAAACTCATGTTAGGTGAGAAAACTGTGATTGTGGTGCTAATATACTTCAACCCTTTTTGTTGTGTCCAACTTTCCTGCAATAATTGAATATTTGAAATTATCTTATGACCAATATATATATAGACAAAAATGATGACCTGGAAAAACAAGACATTGTGCCGGTGTTGTATAAGAATTTGACTAAGCCCAAGGAATTCTCACGAGGGAAATATGATTGCAGAATAAAGAAGATTTGACTAAAGATGAGCTACAGGAGAACTAGTCAGGAAGAGTCTTACATTTTGTTTGAAAAATATTGACAATAGCCATACGGTGTAATTTATAACATGATTGAGGCTTTTGGGGAAAAGTGTGGACCCAACACGGCACTGCTGATCTCACTACGTTGTGATGTTGAACAAGCAAAACCACGACAATGTTTTGTCTACACATCCATGGTCTGGTCTGGGCTGATTGGGTGTTCAATATCAACACTGGTTTAGATCCATCTTTCAAACTGACCGGTCTTTTGGGCTTCAACTCGATTGGGAACAAGATGATGTTTTGGTACAATAGGATTTTATGCGGTCTCATGTCTCGGACCCATGCCTTTCTGAGATAGGCAGACAAGACAGACAGACTGAAGATGTCCAATGCTAAAAAATAAGTAATCATGAATTGTATATTAATTATATTTATGCTTATTATAATTTATCCCACATGAATTATTTTAACAAAATATAATAAATGATTATATTATATAAAGTTTATGAATGCATTACCTTACTATCAATTTACCTTATTTGTGAAATTAATTAATTTATTGTCAATTTTAAGTGAATTGTCGTGCAATATTGGGTCCAATGGAATTGAAGAGTATCCCACCTCCGTGCAATTCATAACAATCCATCTCCAGGATTTATTCATACAACACAAAATTCTTTCAAATAATTGAACAGTCATACCTGGGGTCAGCCCAAAAGGAAGTTTTATCCAATTCAGGAACTATGAGAGTGACATTCATATATCTTGCAATGGCAACCGTGTAAATGGATTACAAAACAAACCAACTCTTAGGGGTGAGAAAAATCTTGTTTCGTACACATCCGATCACATCCCAACGGGATCCGGTCGGATCGGACCCGAATATAGTTACGGGTACAATAGAAGAGATAAGGTAACGGACTATGAGATCTCAGAAATGGAGGACACAGTCTGTAACTGCGCAGCCGGAAAAAGATCGCCTTTGGTCGTACTCCTGACTAATCTAAATTGACATAGGCTTTGACTATCCTTCTATGACAGATCGTCGTAACTTAGGAGCATCTCCACAACCTCCTTCATGGTCGGCCTCATCTCCCTGTCCACTTCCACGCACCGAAGGGCCACATGAATAAGCGCCTCCATCTTCCTCTTGTCATAGTTCCCCATTAGGGTTGGATCCACTATGCCCTCCACCCGAACCGAGCCCCACCCCGACTCCATCGGTCCCCTCATCTTCTGCTGGACCCATGAGACGAGCCTGACGTGCCTCACATCCCCTCCACCCTCGAGGGACCTTACAGTTGCAGTCGGGCTCATTCCGGTCACCAACTCCAGCATCACCACGCCGTAGCTGTACACGTCCACCTTCGACGTGATTGGCAGGTTCGACACCCACTCTGGAGCCATGTAGCCTCGCGTCCCTCTTATCCTCGAAAACTCGGGGCTGGTGGCCTTCTCTCGATCCATCAGCTTTGAGAGCCCGAAGTCCGCGACCTTGGGGTGATACTCCGAGTCTAGAAGTATATTCTGAGGCTTCACATCACAGTGCAGGACCCATTCCAAGCACTCCTCGTGCAGGTAAGCTAACCCCTTCGCCGTCCCTACCGCAATATCGAGCCTTCTCCTCCAGTCAAGCTCCGAGGATAAGAGATTCTCCGCTAGAGAACCATGCTCCACGTACTCGTAAACCAATAGCCTGCTCGTTGATAAAAAACCAGCCCGAGACAATATCTTAGCAAGTTTGTCTTTTTTTTAACCGAAGTAAACTGGCCAGTTACATTGAGTAAGTTACCTATGTTTCCCTTCTGCACAATATCCCCACATCTCGATCAAGTTCATATGGTTCAGTTTCCCAATTATACTCGCTTCAGCAAAGAAGTCGGCCTCGCCGGTGATCGCTTCGTTCAGTAACTTTACCGCAGCCACGCGGTTATCGGACAAAGTGGCCAAATACACAACCCCGCCAGAACCTCTCCCGATCTCTTTGCTGAAGCTCTTTGTAGCCTTCTTAAGCTCGGCATAGGTGAACCTTCGAAAGCCAGTAGATGCCAGAAAGTAACTATATGATGCTGCACTGATATCTTGCTGATTCCTGAAGAAGAAGAACCAAACCACGAACACGATAACGGTCTCGATTCCTGCAACTGCGACGGCAAGCCAGAGCATGAATCTGATGACCGCACTACTTCTCTCTTGCCGGTACTTCCTGTCAAGCTCTTCTGATTTATTTCCGCCGGTGCAATTGTATCGCGTCCGCTTCTGAAGCTGGTCCTTGGTGAAGTTGACCGACTTATTGACTTTGATGAAGAACTCGCCGGAGAAGCTTGGGAGATTGTTTCCATTGAATAGCTCGGTCTTGAGGTAACAATTGTAGATTCCGTTACCATTGTCGAAGGTGTACTGGAAGCCTCTGCAGCTGCATAGACCAGCGCACATGCTCTGGCAATTTTTAAAGGTGATATTGCTGGTGGAACTGTAGTCATTGCCATAAAAGTCCACATAAGGGACCTTCACGAACCCCACGTCTCTACTGCACTCATGTGAGAGCTGGAAGGTGGGCTTGCAGCCATAGGACCAATCAGAGGGATCAACCCTCTCATATCCAGGAACGCAAGAGCAGGTCCGACCGAAGGTACGATCGTAGCTGCATATGCTATTATTGCCGCAAACTCCGAATATGAAGCATGACATGCCGGAGAAGGCGTCCCAAGTGACCGACCATTTTCTCGTGGATGTGTTAAGGCTGTACAGTCTTAGGTTCCCATCAGGGTCGAGCGTGAGCCTTCGTGGGAGGATGGTTCCATAGTCGGAAGAGAAGAACTCGAACGTGTCCGTGGATAAGAAGTGGCCGAGAGAATCAAGAACGGCGGACCTGCTGCTCTTGGAGGTGAATCGGCCAGGAAGCCATGGAGGAGGCCAATAGCTGACGGGGAGGGTGGGTCCATTATAGATGAGGCGGAGAACCTCGTCGTCACTGAAGTGAAGACTGTAGGAGCCTTCAGAGTAATTGTACCTATAAGCCGCCACAATTTGGATTATGAAAATTGATATAAAAGGAGAATTTTGAATGATGAAGACTGATTATATAAAAGACTTCGTTATTGAGAAGCGTTGTAAAGTGGTCATTGTAATCAGAATGGACGTCAAATTAGCCATCACCTGCTTCGGGAAGAGATGACCCGAGTGCCCCTTTGTATGATCTGTGCAGGAAGAAGGGTATCAGTGGGAAAATCAAAGCTCTGCCAGAGAGTCTCGCCACCTTCATCGACGAGCACGAGATTCCCCGTGTCACTGAGCTGCAACTTAGCCGCCTTCGAGGAACCGTTGCTCAACGACCAGACTGGAAAAATGAACTTTCCGGCATCGGTCAGGATCAGGTTCCCTCTCTCCGTCAGGGATAGCCTTGATCTCTCCCCATTGACCGGACTGCCGCGGCTTACCATCCAGACGGGGACGCAGCTACCGCCGGAGCAGACGGGGACGCCATGCCATATAGCAAAGGTGAAGGCGTTTTCACCCACAGGGAAGAATCCGGCGGAGAAGGAGCCGGTTGGGGAGACTAGGACGTCGGATGGCCTCTCCACGGAGAGGAAAGAACCCCTTGTGAGGCTCACCAGGGCGGAAGATCCTAGCCGGAGATGCACCAGGGTGAAAAAGAGAAGGGCGAAAATTGGCGGAGACATAGATATAATCTGTAGATGAAGGAATGAAGATTTTAAGCTTGTAACCCGACTTAGGAGTCATGGCACGACAGAACCTTACTTTTTATCTTTTGTTTGGCAGGTTTATGAGAGTTATAACATATTATATTGATCGTGTGAGAATTCAAGGCCTGCTGCAAGTGCATCGTTCCATTCCATCCCCTTTTTTCCTTTCCTTGATCAATAAGAAAGTTCACTCTATCACATCCACCACATATTTGTTTCCACACTTTATAATTAATATACAACATGGGACCATTGTCACTGTGCTTGCCACGGCTATGCTATTGGTGGCCTTAGTTTCTAGATCAGTGGGCTGATTCGTTAGTATGTATGAACTTGTGGTCATTTACGGGAACATGGATCAATATTTTTCAATAGTTTTTTATTAAAGAAGAGTGTCGCATTTCCCTAGGTCGTTAGAATTGAATCAACCGGTTAGATAGAATTTAGATAGGTCATTACCAATTTCTATGAATGGTGGTATTTTTATTACCATTTAGGATAAGATAGTGAAGATATATGGAAGAAGTTTCCAGATCATCTCAATAGGATTTCCATGTAATTCTTAAGATGATAGTAGATGGACTCCATGCACTCCATTTAACTCTATAATGTTTTTATTTTGTACTCTCTTTATTCTGCCTTATCCATGACCAAACCAGAGAGTAGATGTCTTGCCCAAGTGTCATATTCTCATTAAAGACAACAAAAAAGGGAAGAAAAAAGTAGTGGGCGCCGTGGATGACCGTTAAGTTGGAGACATGCTGGATGGACACGTCACAAATCAAATCCAGAAGTAGATGGACAATACTAGCAAATAGCATTAGGAGATTGGACTATGTCAACATACACACCTCTTGACTCTGTGCTAATCTCTCTTGTTCTTGCTCGTATGAGAATGTGAGTCATTCCTCTCTCGGCCACAAACCTCCACAAAACCTTGGACGGGTTACATAGTTCCAAAAAAAAGGCTGATGTCTCATTCTGATCTCAGTGCCTACTGTTATTTCAAGTCATTAATTTTTCAATATGTAGCACATAAATAAAAGGCATGATGTCTAATACTGATCATAATGCATTGCTGTGTCTGTCTCACGATTTTATTGTGCAGTTTATCCATCTCATCTCATCAACTTCTTTTTTTTTGAACTTAGAATATGAACATCCCACATGGAAAATAGAACATCCTAATGACCAATCTATATACTGCTTAAGAAAATTGCCAGACTTAATACAAGTAAAAGGCACGATGTTTCTTTGATGAAAGGAATTGCCACGCGTACTGTTTCTTTAATGAAAGTGTGCATCACCAATGTGTCTGTTTGTCTGTCTCATCAGCCTCTTCTGATGCTTTGTCTTCCTTATCAACAGTTTCTGGGAAAAGTTGCACAATTAATCAAAGTCGAGTTCTTCACTGAGTAGCTATGTAGCATGCTAAGGGTGCGGATATAAAGGAAAGATGTACCCACAGTATTAGATACCACGCCATTTGGTTACTCCAGTGCTCGGTGCCATATAATGTAACTAAATGGAAGTACATTCAAAATTATAAAGGAAGAAACCATTGATATGCCTATCTAAAATCAGCAGAGTGCAGTCAGGAAGACTTTGATGATTTACAACGCCCTAAAATGCCATCAGAAGCTACTCTTGATGGCACAAAATTCTCCTCTCTGGAGTAATCGAGAAAAAAGACATAATTTCACCATGCTATCCCATGTTTAACTTCACCCGTCAGCTCAGCTCCAGGACTGCTCATCAGTCTGTAGACAGTTGCGCATTAACCCATTACATACCTAATGTTGCTGCCACCGCTGACACAAACGTCTTCAAAAAAGAAAGCGGGAATCTCTGGGGGAGAAGCGATGGTTGAAACGCATTTGAACTGTTCCAAGTGAAAAGTTTGCTCAAGTTAATGCAATTGATCTCAGTTATAGTGTCCACAAAAACTCAAAGGTACTAATATAACATGCATACCTTATGCTGGTTGTATTTTTCCCTCACAGCTTGCAACGATGCCCCTCTTCTTCTCATGTATAAGTCGTGCAGTATCTGGACACATTCTTTAAGATCCTTGGCAGTGTATCCCGAGTATTGTTGCAGGGCTAAATTCTACAAATTTGTAGTGCCAAATCTTAGCTTTGTAGGTGAAAACAGAAGACGAGAATAAGATCCTATGTAATGGGCTCTTACCCAAGGGCAAATATTTGGATTCAGAATAAACATTGTGAGATAAATCACTGAGGCAGCAACCAAAGAAGGCAGAAACTTGATGCAATTGTAGTCCAACAAGCTAAGCTCGGCAAGGTAATAACTGAGGAACTCCAGTTTCAGATCTGGTGTCTGCATAATAAAAGTATGAAGTTAGCCAGAAAAAAAAAAAGAACCATACAGCAGGAGTTGTTAACAACAACTGCAACAATTAAAAGCTTACATGACAGCCTTCTTGGCCTACTACCACATGGAACCTCCTGTAGATGAACCCATTTACATTATCCATCAGCATGTAGTCAATCTCAGCCACACATAACTTTGTAAAACAATGAAGAAATGTCAGGGTAATCTTTATTGGAATCTTGCCTTAAGAATATCTTCACTGTGGGGTTGCCCATTTCAAACTGGAGGGAATCGAGTATATCAGACTCCATTTTAAGCACCTTCATATCAGACAAGCTTCCATCTTAGAGCCTTACAAGAATCACATTTCATGAATAAGGAGCATAGACTCAGATCATGACTCACCTCTTCCTTAGTGTAGGTGTTGTCTGTTATATAACAGAAATCCTCTGCGTGAGGGGGAGTAATCTCCTCGTACTTTCTTCTCATCAAAAACCCAACAAGAATACATAAAACAAGTCATGATCCCTCCTCTGAAAGAACTTCAAACAAATGACAAACGGTGTGGAGGATATGGATGCTTACGAGGCAACGAGCATCGAGGCAACTCCGAGTAGTTGGAGCTTCCGCCTGTTGAGAACCTTAGTGGAAAGGAATCGGTCAATGTATGAGATTGAAAGGTAGAGGGTTTCGGGCAGAAGCTTGTATTCCTCAGCAACTTCCACAAGCCAATCAACCAATATTCCTCTCATGTTTGGGCTAATATCCTTTTGAATATTCTCCATATAATTGGGCAAAGGCCTCCGCTTTGGTTCTACCTGAAGCATTGAAAACTCATTTCAGATGAAAACAGGAAAAGAAAACAGACCAAGTAATCAAGTCAAGACAACATAATTTTGGGAGATCAATATTTACTATCATTGTTTGACTGAACTATAAATTATAATCCATCCATTGCATGCACAGTTGAGAAAGAACTCCATTTGTATGTAAAGTTATGAAGTGCATTTATCAGACAATTTGAATGAAATCATAAACCCAGCAGGCACAGTTGAATGTTTTCACCTCCATCTTCTTCAAGTATTCATATATATCGGCTACATAATCCCGGCACATCTGGGGATCGCCCTCCTCATCTCTGGCATCGGTGCATGCATCCTCATCCTCCTTCTTTAACCCAGACGGCTCCAACTTGCTCCTAGCAGGAGCTTTCTTGTCCTCCTTCTTCACCTTCCTCTTAGCCCTGATGTTGAGTTGCTTCCGTGGCTCACTGAGCTTCACACCCGTGACAATGTTCGAGTTGGACAGATTGGTGAGTTCACCAAGCACAACACGCTTCTTGGTCGCCGGAGTGTAGTCATCGACGATTTCGACGGTAGCAACCCTCTTCCTCGCTGCCCGTGTAACGCGAGAGCATCCCACCTGTTCGGCCATTTTTCCCTCTCCCTGCCTTACACGAAGCTGCCCTTAGCTAAATTCCCTCTTCAAGATATAGTGGTGTTGCTTGGATCAACAAGAGGGATGGAGGGATGGGAGGTGGCCAGAATATTTGTATGGGGAATAAAGAAAGGAGTAAGGAGGGAGGGCGAAGATAATTGAATTCATTCGCGGGGCAGCGCCATGTTTGAAACTTCAATTTCGCGGTAAGAAACTTTTTTTCGCGGACTTATTTTAATTTTGTACAATTCGTTCTCAAATTTTAAGTTCAAATGTTTTTTAAAATAACAAAATTTTAAATAATATATTTATTATACATTTATAATTTTTTAAATAAATATTCTATATCTATTTTTTTAAAAATATATTTATTATATTTATATAATTATAAAAAAATATTAAAAAAAATTAAACTTCAATTTGGCGGTATGAATTTTTTTTCGCGGACATATTTTAATTTTGTACGATTCGTTCTCAAAGTTTAAGTTTAAAAGTTTATAAAAATAATAAAATTTAAAAGAATATATTTATTATAAATTTATAATTTTTTAAATAAATATTATATATTTTTAAAAATATATTTATTATATTTTTATAATTATAAAAAAATTATTAAATAATTTAAACTTCAATTTGGGAACTTATTTTAATTTTGTACTATTTGTTCTTAAATTTTAAGTTCAAACGTTCATAAAAATAACAAAATTTTAAATAATATATTTATTATAATTTATAATTTTTTAAATAAATATTCTATACATATTTTTAAATATATATTTATTATATTTTTATAATTATAAAAAATATTTAAAAAATTATTATATTCCCCTATATTTTTTAACTTAATAAATAAATTGTTAATAAAAATACAATGTGTTAATAAAAATGATATTATTAAAGATGTGACTAGTTAGATTAATGTAATCTTTTTTTCAAACTTATTGTAATTTTTTTGAACATACATAACATATGTTATTTTATAAGTCAATATTAATGAAATTTAAATAGAACAAAGAGAAGGTTTCAGAAGGAATGCAAATTAAATACAATAACAATGGTTAAAAGGGATTTGAATAACTTAAAATTAAAATAGGAGATTGTTCATAATATAATTGAACAGAAAAAAAAAATCGCAATTAAATGTTGTACGATTTTATTGTTCAGTTTATCCATATCATCAGCTTTTTTTTTTAATTTAGAAATGAATATCCCACATCGAAAATAGGACATCCCAATGGCCAATATATATACTAATTAAAGAAAATTGTGAGACTTCATACAAGTACAGCAAATGAGTAGATAACACAATCACTTAGGGTTACGGAATTTCATATAGGGGACATCTTGGAAAAGTTGTACGATTAGTTAGTAGAAGTTAGATATGGTATGATAATGTGATTATAATGTTATTATTTTAATTATATGGTAAAAGTAGGTTGAATTCTATTTATAATAATATTTAAATTATAAGGTTATTATTTTAACATAATTAAATTTATTTTAGTATAATATAAGATAAAATCATTATTTTATCTTTGAAGAGATGTGTCTAACCATTTTTTGTGCCATTATTTTCTCTTTGGAGAACATTATCTTTGTGTTGTTGCACATGATCAAAGATAGCTTATTGTTGCACCTTTCTATTTTTATCTACTTGTCAAACACATGATGGACATGAATAACGAATATACCTAACATTCAAAATATAGCAAGTTCATATACTGCCCAATACTTCCTCTTGAGACAAACCGTTGGTCCACTCTCTAGATCATAACGAAATAACTTCAACAGTTCCGCTTCCCATCATCACTCCATCCATCTACTGGTCTACTCTCATCTTTTCCATTATTCTCTCCAACTACAGTCCAGCTTAGACCAGTAGCTCACTCTTCCTCTCCCTCGCCTCACATGCTCCCATCTCTCCATTTCTCCATCCCTGTTTGATTCTTACAATTTCCTGCATCAAGCCGTCCGGAGAGGAGGAAAGGGCAGAAGGAGAAGAAGAGGAAAGAATAAGGGCTGTCCCAAAGGTCCATGTATAGAACCGCATTGACGCTCCATAGCCCAACTCTGCACCACTCGCATAGATGGCGAGATATCTGGGCCCGCCTCCTTATCCCTCTGGCTCTTTGGCTATGTGGCATGTAAATTTTACTTTTGTTTCCTCGCCGTGTCCCTTGTGGTAGTCTGATTTACTAACTCGGGCATTTCCCTCCCCCTGTCGTTTTCCATGCAGTTTCGATGAGCTTACGATATGGGTATTACGGTGATTCCCGGGTCGTCCTGGGTCCAAACACCTCGAGGCTGTTCAAGGCGAGCTCGATGTTCGTGGATCGGGTCGAGGTAACAGAGGATGGCGGCAGGGAGGCTGTTCTCCATAGCTTTTCCCATAAGCCGGAGCTCAGCTTGGAGATGAACTGGACCATTTCGAATTACTTGATTGTGGGATCATACAGTCGCAAGGTATTTCACCTGCTCAAAACAAATTTGTATTTGGTTCCCATGTAGTGTCTGGTCAAGAGAGTCTGCTGGATTGCAGGGGTTCACTTTGTGGCTGAATAAGGGTTCGAGGATCCGAATGCGATGGGAGGCACACCCGAGCCATTTGGACCGATTGGAAATAGTCATGATCAAAGGTTCGTGCGAGTCAATCAACCTGCAGGGGTTGTCAACTGTCGTCACTCATGTAAATTTATGATCAAGTAATGTTTTTCTGCAGGTGAGAAACGATACGAGACGTTAATGCCGAATTTTACTGGTTCCAACGATTCACTGACCATCAAGGAACAAACTAATGGTAATCAATCGACTACTCAAAATTGATTAACATGCATTTCTTTATGGATATATCTGGCTATACCTGGCAGCAAGTTAGGCCTTTTTTTGTGTTGCCTTGCTGTTGGGGAATCTGCCTGCATTTTTCGATTGGTGTAACATCTTTCAGGTCAAAGTCAGGGATCCAAATTATCACGAACTGACAAGGAACCGCGATTATGCTGTTTCTTGGCGTATTGATTGAATTTCTTGCTTAAGATGATTCATCAACAAACATGTCATTTTCAGGTAAAGAAGCTGAATACACCATCGAAGAAGGTGATAGATATTACGTTAGCGTCGAGAACACGAATCCAAGGAGTATAATTATGATGATGAAGGTCAATGTTTCGTCGAGGATTTACGATCTGACAGAAGCCAAGAGCACATGCTCAACATCGAATGGTTCTTGCCGCCTCAAGCTGCTCTTCCCAAACACACACTACATAGTACTAACCACACCCAACGATGTGAGTCTTCATTAGTTCAGCTCCTGCAATTTCTTGCCGATTGGAATGTATAATCTATAGGTCCATCATTCTGACTCTCGTTAACCAATTGCACAGCAGAGTGCCCCCGGTGACTGGTACATAGACCTCTCCTTCGTGGCTCGTATCGTCACTTACATAGCTATTCTTGGTAATTCCCCAATTCGGTTAAATTTTTGCTCAAGTCATAGGAACTGCGAATACAAGTACATGCCAACAGCACTGAGGTGAAAAAATGACAGCAGGTAGATTCTCTTGGATTGCAGGTTTCTCTATAGTGTTCATATTTCTCATAATGAAGTACCTGGGAGTTTGCAATACGGAGACCGAGACATATGCGGTAGAGGACCCGCCAACACCTCCGCCTCCTGTTCGTGAGGTAACGGAGACAGCTCCTATGATTCAGCAGAAACAATCTAGACTCACGTATGGAACCAACGAGGAGGACGATGAAGAGGGTGGGTCCAGCAGCTCGTCGGAGGACTTATACGACGCAAAGCTATGCGTGATCTGCTATGATGAACAGAGGAATTGCTTCATTGTCCCTTGTGGTCACTGCGCCACTTGCTATGATTGTGCTCAGAGGTGCAAACATGTTGACGACGATCACAGAGTATTTCAAGAACTGAAATTTCTGATATGAAAATGCTAATAAGATCTACCTGTCTTGACAGGATCATGGAAGGAGAAAGCAAGGTGTGCCCGATATGCCGGAGGCCTATCCATAAAATACGGAGATTGTTTCGACCGTAGTAGCATCTGGGGAAGGGGGGATTTGTGCATCCATGTCGTTACGTCTCTAGCAGTAGAAGTTTTGTGCGGTGCCAGTATTCTGGTGAACCCCACTTCCTCTGTCAATCCTTCTGATGCTAAATTTGCATTGGGATGTCAATTTATTCACACTGACTTCGCTGGAAATTTTTGTTCCTTGAGAAGTTCGGCCCATCGTTTCCAGAGAACAACTTCTGATACTCTGTTTTACGGGAAAGGGCCATTGAAACTGTGGGATGGTTGTGATGAAGGTGTGTGTAGTATATTGGTTTCTGAGGAGAACAAGATCAAATCTTTCAGCTCTATGCTACTCTCCGAATGGTAATTCCACTCGTGAGATCAGCTCACAGCACTAATGCCAAAGTAGTACAATAGAAATTTTCTGACATGACAGGCAATTTGATTCCACGTTCAATCTAGGCATGTCAATGGGTCCCTGGACCCGAGACTCGGGTCCCTACCCGACTCGAGCGGGCCCGAGGAGCCTCTGATTTGCTCGGGTCCAATTGAGTCCAAGTGATTTTTGAACACTGCATCTATAAAAAAAAATCTAAACAAAATATTGTTAAGCTTGATAAAATGACGATAATACCCCGACCCAGAGTTGTTTATCTAGGAAAATCTCAAAGAAGTTGCTCGTATCTATTTTCGTCCTTTTACCCCCGCCCCAGGCGCCAGCCCTACCAATCTTCTCTACTGGTACTAGTACCACTCTCCCTACAACTGCAAGTTAGTTTCTACCGAAAATTTTTATTTAGATAGGATCTCGCGGTTGGATTAAGGATCTACTCTTTGCTTCTTCGCAGGCTTTTCCTCATCTTGATATACTTTAATTTTCTTAGAATTCTTATCGGGTTTCCCCCACTCCCCTCTGATCAGAGCCGAGGATGAGCTGGTGGTGGGCCGGTGCTATTGGCGCTGCAAAGGTATGGAAATCATCCTTTTTTTTTTCCACAATAATCCAGAGATGTTCTGTGTGAGCCCTAGAGCTCGGTTCTTGGTCGCTCGGATTGGATCCAATTTTTGGGTCTGTAGTGGGATCTATTGGGGCTTCGATTTGCTTTCCCGGTCAGAAATTAATTGGTGAATCCGTGGATTTGGCGGAGAGATCTCCAAGGGGGGGGGTACTGAATGGGATTGTATTCTGATGTTCAATTTTTGATGGATCCTCCTGCAGAAGAAGTTCGAGGAAGATGACGCTCCCAGGAGTTTCCAGAGCGTGGGTCTGGTGATCGGCGTGACGGGGATCGTCGGCAACAGCCTCGCCGAGATCCTCCCTCTGTCGGACACCCCCGGCGGCCCTTGGAAAGTCTATGGCGTGGCGCGACGGCCCAGGCCCAGCTGGAACGCCGACCACCCCATCGAGTACATCCAGTGCGACATCTCCGACCCCCAAGAGACCCAATCGAAGCTTTCCGTCCTCGCCGACGTCACCCACATCTTCTACGTCACTTGGGCAAACAGGCATACCGAGGCTGAGAACTGCGAGGTCAACGGCTCGATGCTGAGAAATGTGCTGGCCGCTGTGGTCCCTAATGCCCCGAACCTGCGCCATGTATGCCTCCAGACGGGTCAGAAGCACTACATCGGCCCCTTCGAGGCCATGATTAGTGGGACGGTGCGTCCCTGCGAGTCTCCCTACACGGAGGATCTCCCCAGGCTTGACGGCCCGAACTTCTACTACACCCTCGAAGATATTCTCTTAGAGGAGATTGAGAAGAAGGATGAGGTCTCGTGGTCGGTCCACCGCCCACCTGTGATCCTTGGGTTTTCACCTTACAGTCAAATGAACATGGTGGGGTCATTGTGTGTCTACGCCACGATATGCAAGCAAGAGGGGATGCCACTGAGATTCCCGGGGACTAAGGAGGTGTGGGAATGTTACTCTCATGCCGGTGATGCTGACCTCATTGCCGAGCAGCAGATATGGGCGGCTGTGGACCCGTATGCTCGGAACGAGGCCTTCAACATCAGCAATGGCGATGTATTTAGGTGGAAACACCTGTGGAAGGTGTTGGCGGAGCAGTTTGGGATAGAGGAGTACGGGTTTGATGAAAAGGGAGGTGCGTTTAGCCTCGTGGAGGCGATGAAGGGGAAGGAAAGGGTATGGGAGGAGATAGTGAGGGAGAACCAGCTGCAGCCCACCAGGCTCGATGAAGTGGGTCTGTGGTGGTTCGTTGATCTAGTGTTGAGCGGTCCAGCCGGGTTGGACAGCATGAACAAGAGCAAGGAGCATGGTTTCTTAGGCTTCAGGAACTCGAAGAACTCTTTCGTTTACTGGATTGACAAGGTGAAGGGATACAAGATTGTGCCTGGAGCTTGATCTCCTGCTTCTCGTGAGTAAGAAGGCCCTGAGATTTCAGATTTGACGGTGATTCAATTCCTTAAGCTGCTATGCAGGTGCTCTATTAATAAAGTGCAATACCCCTCCATCAATCAATCATGTTACCTTGAATGGACTAGATGTCGTTTGTGTTTGTGTTTTTTTTCTCTTGTCTTCTGTATCATCAAATTAATGGGGTTCCCTTGATTGAGTATGATCTCTTGCTATGCTGATGCCCAAGCTCTGCTAGTGGCATTTGAATTTTGACCATACCTGGAATCCGAAGAACTCATCCCAAATACTTCCAGGTTTGTAAAGAATGTCAGGTCTGACCATGACTATGCAGGTGCCACCTGTAAGTCCTAAGAAGTGCCTTCTCACCACTTGGTAAAGGAACTGCTATGCAGGAACTTATGCCATAGAGGCTTCCATTAGACTGGCCGACTTGAAATGCAGCTCGAATAAGGTTTCGCTCTCTGCTTCACCGATATTATTATATATATGGCTCAGCCTCAGCCGTGGCATTCTCGAGGAAAGCTTAATTTTAGGGCCGAAAATGGGCTGGGCCTAAATGTATCGGTCGATACGGAACATGGCCCAATAAAAGGCCCTCTTGCTTTACATGCGCCAGCAGTTCGTCTGCTCCTCGTGGGATCTTGTCTTCGCATTTGGTGGCGTTCAGAGAAAAGCCGTGCTGGTGTTGGTTAAGCTCCCGAAGTGCAAGAATGGTGTTCACGAACTTCAATGGAGCTGGCATCGGATTCGGTAATCTTCCCTTCAGGTTTTGGAGTTGGCTGCGGGTTCGGCGTCGGATGAGGTTTCGGAGGTTATCCTTCCTCTGTTTCTTCGTTTTTTTTTGTCGATAATTTCGGATGAAATTATTTCCTAGCGCAAGTGCAATTTGGTGATAGGGACGGGATACTGAAATTTTGCAAACGAAGAAGCCTGGAATGATGTTGGATGCAAAATGCTTTGGATTATGAATTCTTTTCACGCTAAGGAATCGAGATAAAATATAGGTTGTCTGTGGAACTTGAGGAAATACACTAACGTGACGAGATTATGGAATTAGGTTGTGCGAAAATGGAGAGTTTCGGTTCACAAGTTTGATGAAGTTAGGACTATATTTGACACGATTTCGATATGAGTTGATAGACTCAAATCTTATTCCAGAGGGATGATGCGTCGTTTAATCAATGAAGATATTACTTGATTGTGGGATCATACAGTCGCAAGGTATTTCACCTGCTCAAAACAAATTTATAATTGGTTCCCATGTAGTGTCTGGTTGAGAGAAACTGTTGGATTTCAGGGGTTCACTTTGTGGCTGAATAAGGGTTCGAGGATCCAAATGCGATGGGAGGCTCACCCGATCCATTTGGACCGACTGGAAATCGTCATGATCAAAGGTTCGTGCGAGTCAATCAACCTGCAGGGGTTGTCAACTGTCGTCACTAATGTAAATTTATGATCAAGTAATGTTTTTCTGCAGGTGAGAAAAGATACGAGACGTTAATGCCGAATTTTACTGGTTCCAACGATTCACTGACCATCAAGGAACAAACTAATGGTAATCACTCCACTACTACTCAAAATTGATTAACATGCATTTCTTTATGGATCTGGCTATAACTAGCAGCAAGTTAGGCCTTTTTTTGTGTTGCCTTGCTGTTGGGGAATCTGCCTGCATTTTTCGATTGGTGTAACATCTTTCAGGTCAAAGTCAGGGATCTAAATTATCACGAACTGACAAGGAACCGCGATTATGCTGTTTCTTGGCGTATTGATTGAATTTCTTGATTAAGACGATTCATTAACAAACATGACATTTTCAGGTAAAGAAGCTGAATACACCATCGAGGAACGTGATAGATATTATGTTAGCTTCGAGAACACGAATCCAAGGAGTATAATTATGATGATGAAGGTCAATGTTTCCTCGAGTATTTACGATCTGACAGAAGCCAAGAGCACATGCTCAACATCGAAAGGTTCTTACCACCTCAAGCTCCTCTTCCCAAACACACAATACATAGTACTAACCACACCCAACGATGTGAGTCTTCATCAGTTCAGCTCCTGCAATTTCTTTCCGATTGTAATGTATAATCTAGAGATCCATCATTCTGACTCTCATTAATCAATTGCACAGCAGAGTGCCCCCGGTGACTGGTACATAGACATCTCCTCTGAGGCTCGTATCGTCACTTACATAGCTATTCTTGGTAATTCCCCAATTCTGTTAAATTTTTGCACAAGTCATAGGAACTGCGAATACAAGTGCATGCAAACATCACTGAGGTGAAAGCATGACAGCAGGTAGATTCTCTTGGATTGCAGGTTTCTCTATAGTGTTCATATTTCGCATAATGAATTGGTAACGGAGACAGCTCCTATGATCCAGCAGAAACAATCTAGACTCACGTATGGAACCAACGGGGAGGACGATGAAGAGGGTGGATCCAGCAGCTCGTCAGAGGACTTATACGACGCAAAGCTATGCGTGATCTGCTATGATGAACAGAGGAATTGCTTCATTGTCCCTTGTGGTCACTGCGCCACTTGCTACGATTGTTCTCAGAGGTGCAAACATGTTGACGATCACGGAGTATTTCAAGAACTGAAATTTCTGATATGAAAATGCTTACAAGATCTACCTGTTTTGACAGGATCATGGAAGGAGAAAGCAAGGTGTGCCCGATATGCCGGAGGCCTATCCGTAAAATACGGAGATTGTTTCGACCGTAGTAGCATCTGGGGAAGGGGGGATTTGTGCATCCATGTCGTTAAGTCTCTAGCAGTAGAAGTTTTGTGCGGTGCCAGTATTCTGGTGAACCCCACTTCCTCTGTCAATCCTTCTGATGCTAAATTTGCATTGGGATGTCAATTTATTCACACTGACTTCGCTGGAAATTTTTGTTCCTTGAGAAGTTCGGCCCATCGTTTCCAGAAAACAACTTCTGATACTCTGTTTTACGGGAAAGGGCCATTGAAACTGTGGGATGGTCGTGATGAAGGTGTGTGTAGTATATTGTTTTCTGAGGACAACAAGATCAAATCTTTCAGCTCTATGCTACTCTCCGAATGGTAATTCCACTCGTGAGATCAACTCAGAGCACTAATGCCAAAGTAGTAGAATAGAAATTTTCTGACATGACAGGCAATTTGATTCCACGATCAATATAGGCATGTCAATGGGACTCCGGACCTGAGACCTAGGTCCCTACCCGACTCGAGCGGGCCCGAAGAGCCTCGGATCTGCTCGGGTCCTATTGAGTCCAAGTGATTTTTGAACACTGCATCTATAAAAAAAATATTTTATGGTTGATAAAATGACGATAATACCCCGACCCAGAGCTGTTTATGTTGGGAAATCTCAAAGAAGTTGCTCTTATCTATTTTCGTCATTTTACCGCCGCCCCCAGCCACCAGCCCTTTTATTTCAAAATGCCAATCTTCTCTACCGGTAGTAGTACCATTCCCTGCTTCGCAGACTTTTCCTCATCTTGATATACTTTCATTTTCTTGGAATTCTTATCGGGTTTCCTCCACTCCCGTTTAATCAGAGCCGAGGATGAGCTGGTGGTGGGCCGGTGCTATTGGCGCTGCAAAGGTATGGAAATCATCCCTTTTTTTCCACAAGAATCCAGAGATGTTCTGTGTGAATGGGATTGTATTTTGATGTTCAATTTTTGATGGATCCTCCTGCAGAAGAAGTTCGAGGAAGATGACGCTCCCAAGAGTTTCCAGAGCGTGGGTCTGGTGATCGGCGTGACGGGGATCGTCGGCAACAGCCTCGCCGAAATCCTCCCTCTGTCGGATACCCCCGGCGGCCCTTGGAAAGTCTATGGCGTGGCGCGACGGCCCAGGCCCAGCTGGAACGCCGACCACCCCGTCGAGTACATCCAGTGCGACATCTCCGACCCCGAAGAGACCCAATCGAAGCTTTCCGTCCTCGCCGACGTCACCCACATCTTCTACGTCACTTGGGCAAACAGGCATACCGAGGCTGAGAACTGCGAGGTCAACGGCTCGATGCTGAGAAATGTGCTGACCGCTGTGGTCCCTAATGCCCCGAACCTGCGCCATGTATGCCTCCAGACGGGTCAGAAGCACTACATCGGCCACTTCGAGGCCATGATTAGTGGGACGGTGCGTCCCTGCGAGTCTCCCTACACGGAGGATCTCCCCAGGCTTGACGGCCCGAACTTCTACTACACCCTCGAAGATATTCTCTTAGAGGAGGTTGAGAAGAAGGATGAGGTTTCGTGGTCGGTCCACCGCCCACCTGTGATCCTCGGGTTTTCACCTTACAGTCAAATGAACATGGTGGGGTCATTGTGTGTCTACGCCACGATATGCAAGCACGAGGGGGTGCTACTGAGATTCCCGGGGACTAAGGAGGTGTGGGAATGTTACTCTCATGCCGGTGATGCTGACCTCATTGCCGAGCAACAGATATGGGCGGCTGTGGACCCGTATGCTCGGAACGAGGCCTTCAACATCAACAATGGCGATGTGTTTAGGTGGAAACACCTGTGGAAGGTGTTGGCGGAGCAGTTTGGGATAGAGGAGTACGGGTTTGATGAAAAGGGAGGTGCGTTTAGCCTCGTGGAGGCGATGAAGGGGAAGGAAAGGGTATGGGAGGAGATAGTGAGGGAGAACCAGCTGCAGCCCACCAGGCTCGATGAAGTGGGTCTGTGGTGGTTCGTTGATCTAATGTTGAGCGGTCCAGCCGGGTTGTACAGCATGAACAAGAGCAAGGAACATGGTTTCTTAGGCTTCAGGAACTCGAAGAACTCTTTCGTTTACTGGATTGACAAGGTGAAGGGATACAAGATCGTGCCTGGAGCTTGATCTCCTGCTTCTCGCGAGGAAGAAGGCCATGATATTTCAGATTTGACGGTGATTCAATTCCTTAAGCTGCTATGCTGGTGCATTAGTAATAAAGTGCAATACCCTCCATCAATCAATCCTGATACCTTGAATGGACTAGCTGTTCGTTTGTGTTTGTGTTTTTTCCTGTCTACTGTATCATAAATTAATGGGGTTCCCTTGATTGAGTATGATCTCTTGCTGTGCTGAATTGTGACCATACCTGGCATTGGTAAAGGAACTGCCATGCAGGAACTTATGCCATAGAGGCTTCCATTATTAGACTGGCCGATATTGAAATGCAGGCAGCTCGAATAAGGTTTCACTCTCTGCTTCACCGATATTATTATATATATGGCTCAGCCTCAGCCGTGGCATTCTCGAGGAAAGCTTAATTTTAGGGCCGAAAATGGGCTGGGCCTAAATGTATCGGTCGATACGGAACATGGCCCAATAAAAGGCCCTCTTGCTTTACATGCGCCAGCAGTTCGTCTGCTCCTCGTGGGATCTTGTCTTCGCATTTGGTGGCGTTCAGAGAAAAGCCGTCTGGTGTCGGTTAAGCTCCCGAAGTGCTAGAATGGTGTTCACGAACTTCAATGGAGCTGGCATCGGCTTCGGTAATCTTTCAGTTTGGAAGCCGATGGCTAGTTTCTGTCTTCCGCCCTGCAATTGAGTTGTTGCTTGTTTTTTTTTATCTTCCCTTCAGGTTTTGGAGTTGGCTGCGGGTTCGGCGTCGGATGGGGTTTCGGAGGTTATCCTTCCTCTGTCTCTTCCTTTTTTTTTGTCGATAATTTCGGATGAAATTATTTCCTAGCGCAAGTGCAATTTGGTGATAGGGACGGGATACTGAAATTGTGCAAACGAAGAAGCCTGGAATGATGTTGGATGCAAAATCCTCTGGATTATGAGTTCTTTTCACGCTAAAGAATCGAGATAAAATATAGGTTGTCTGTGGCGCTTAAGGAAATACACTAACGTGACGACATTGTGGAATTAGGTTGTGCGAAAATGGGGAGTTTCGGTTCACAAGTTTGATGAAGTTAGGACTATATTTGACATGATTTCGATATGAGTTGATAGACTCAATCTTATTCCAGAGGGATGATGCGTCGTTTAATCATTGAAGATATTTTATTCTTCTTGTGAAGATGATCTGTACCACCCATGTTCCTGTCTCTTTTCCCTTCCATTCATTCAAGCTGTTTTAGCTTACAATTATGTCGAAGTATTATATTGATGTTTTCATGCTTGGCCATGTGATTAATTTTCCATATAATTGTAATCTTTAATGTGTGCAGGTATGCCTTTGAACTTTTTGGGTCTTGGTGCAGGTAAGATCTACCTTTAGAACTTCATTTTAATCTTAAAATGTGCATCTATGATGAGGGTGAAAATGGAGAAAACCACAAATTACTCTGGATTTCCCCCTGAAGGCGGAGGATGCGGTGTTGGGCTGGGTCTTGGATGGGGATTTGGAACTGCTATTGGGAGTAAATATCGGTCATCTGAGGTCACATTCCAGGGCATTGAGTTCACGAGCAAGGAGCAAGCTGAAGTCAAGGAGCCCAAGGACTTGCCAAAAAGCAATTTGGGAATCAAAGCTTCACAATAGCTTCATATCTTGTTAACATATGCCAGCACCTTGAAGTACAATAGCACTTTGCTTGCCTAGATTGCGGTACAACAAATTATGTCTGGTCTCCAAGGATGTCACTGGCAAACTGGGAAACATGTGTGTTACATACAAGTTTGGATGGCCGGGCATCTTGTGGTTTGCCATGATTTACCATAGTAACAGGCAATATGCTATACATATATATATTTTATCGAAATAACTATGAAAGGTATGGTAATCGTGGCTTTATGAATTTATCTTTGATGTATGTAGTTCATGGATCAACAAATTTCTTGGGCTGTTTAATTTTTGAGTATTTGGGGTAAATGAATTTCATGTCAGGTCAGGTTAGGTTTAAGATTGAATAAGTTACTAACACTTGACAGCAATACCGTTTAGGATATTTCTGTACAATTACAATCATGCTTTCTTTTCCCATTTATCCATTGTCCTGCTTGCCTTGATAAATGGACATGAGCCAGAGCAATTTTTCAAGTTGGGTTCAATATTATACCACTTCCCTTGGAGTGTGTTCATGTCCAGGTGAAAGCAATGGGGCTCTTGACCTTATGCTTCCCATCTGACCATTCGAGCCGGGCAAAGCTAGTCGTGCCTGAAGGCATGGACCTGGCAACAAATGTGACCGTGTAGCTCTTCTTCTCGTTCACTGCGCTGAAGCTCAGAACCCCTGGCTCAACTGAGATTTTCACTGCCCGGCTCTCTGAAGATATCGAAACCACGTAGGTGCCCGGGTTGCCGACATTGGTCACGGTCCTCGTGTACTTGACAATGTTTGTGGACCGACCTGCACCCTCTGATGCAGTGTCAAATGGGACTGCAAAGGACGGGTAGTTGAGATCCTCCACCCGATGGCTCTTGTCTGATCCGCAAGCGAAATCCATGTTAGTGGTCCGCTTGATTTGATCCTGGCTATAGTTCAGGGCACAGAGGAAACCGAGGTAGTCATGGACGGTGGTGTTGTATACTAGGCCTGGATCACTGGCGGCCATCGGATCCACATGACCTGCCCCGTAATCGAATGGTGTAGATGGGCTTCCGGTGCTCATATCCTCCATGGTGCTCCCATTCTTATAGGTAGTGTAGGACGTGGTCATGAGAGCTGACCTGATCGCACCGGGGCTCCATGAGGGGTGGGCCCCCTTGAGGAGTACCGCTAGACCACTTACGTGCGGGCAGGACATGGACGTGCCGGAGATGATGTTGAAGCCGACCCTCCTCTTGTCGCTGCTCAGGCCCGTGGGGCCCACCGCTCCAGTCCATCCGGCGAGAATGTTCACCCCAGGGGCGATGATGTCAGGCTTGAGGACCCGCGGGTCTAAAGGGTTCGGACCCCTTGAGCTGAAAGCTGCCACCACCGGCGATGGTTGGATCCCCAGCTGGGTACCACCGGAGGCAATTGCCGCCGTAGGGTTCCTCACTGAGGAAGCGTACTTCTTCACCTCATCGCCAGCCTTCTGCCCGAGGGCTGCGGATGGCAGGACATGGGGGTCGGCCACCAGCTCCTCCCCGTAGTACTCGGTGTTGGCCAGTATCATCCCGAGACCTCCGGCATCCCTCACCACCACACCCTTTTGGGCTCGAGAGTTCCCTCCCCGATCACAAATCACAATCTTCCCTGCAGCCTTGCTTGGATCTAGACTTCCCGTCATGCACAGGTCCCCGCCCAATGAACTGCTTGCCTTTCCGGCATAAATTAGCGGTAACGAGCCGGAAATTGGCTTCCCGCTGTAAAGAGACATCCCTATGTACTTCTTGCCATTTCCAAGTGTAACATATGCCGGGAAACTGCGGTCCAAGGTGCCGGCTCCTACGGCAGTCGTCCACGGGGCCACGTTTGCCACGCTCCCGGAGCTTGGACCGCCATTACCTGCCGAGCATGAGACGAAGATCCCCTGGGACATCGCACTGAAGGCCCCGATGGAGATGACATGTCTATAATAGTCCTCAATGCCTCCTCCTATGGACAGTGAAATCACATCTACACCATCATTAATGGCTCTGTCTATTGCTGCCAAAACATCCGAACTAAAGCACCCTCCTAGCCAGCACACCTTATAGGCCGCAACCCGGGCATGTGGGGCCATCCCACGGGCCGTCCCTGAGGCGAACCCGAAGAGACTCGCCCCCGAGATGGTGGACCCTGCAGCCGTTGTGGAGGTGTGGGTTCCATGGCCATCATCGTCTCTCGGTGATTTCGATTCAATGGACTCATCGATCGGCCCCATGGCGGCTTCATACCCTTTGGAGAAGTACCTTGCGCCGATGAGCTTCCGGTTGCAGTTCTTGGAAGTGAAGGTCTTTCCTTCCTCGCATTCGCCCTTCCATCTGGCGGGGGCTGGGCCTAGGCCGGAGTCGTTGAAGCTCATCGACTCTGGCCAAACTCCAGTGTCCAGGACCCCGATGATCACCTCGCTTCCCGAGTCCAATGAAGGAGGAAAGGTGTCAGTTGTAGATGGAGGGACTCCCTCTAGCCCGAGAAACTCCGGTGATCGTGTTGTGTGGAGCTCGTACTGGACCTCCGGGAGCACGGAAAGGATTCCTGGGAGTTGCCCGAGTCCCCGGGACTCCTCAATGGTCAGCCTGGTTGAAAAGCCGTGGATCACCGAGTCATACGAGTACAGCATGTCAGCCAGACCGGACACCGATCGGAGGGAAGCTCCGTACCACTCCATGTGGTTGGCGTAGGCTGCTGGCATCTTGGACTTGTCCATGTGGATTATGTAAGTCTGCTTCTGACTTGGATGATGATGGTTCTTTATCTTTGCTGCTCCTACTAGGAGAAAGGAAGACAGAATTATAACCAGTTTCAGGGTGAGTCTGTTCATCGGCAAGACCTCCATGGCTCTGCAAATGCTGAGCTTCTTGGGGCTGGGCAGAATGGTGCTTCTGGTGATGGAAAGATGGAAGAGAAGCAACAGGAGGGTCCTTTAATCGTGAAAAAAGGAAGAAGGCGGCTGAATATTTATCCCTGGGGAATGAATAATGAATGGCTAAGTAGGGCCCATCTGCTAGGGCTGATTGAATGAGGGGTCAGGACATGTAACTGGCACTAATGGAGCTATCTCTGATTGCGTGTCTAATGCTGTATGTTACAGTCCCAAGTTGGCGTCTCCCATCAAGGGAAGTAAGCTTGTTTTCTGCTCAAGTCCATGCATCATGATCCTGCCAATTTCATTTGGGTATTCAATCCTCTTGCAGATTTGAACCTTAGATTGGAACGGCGGGTAGGTGGAGAGGGTGAAAAAGATGACACCAAAAGTACTTTAAACAATGCGCCCATTTGCTAGTCCTGCTTGATACGTCATCTGGGCAGCATGGGCCGTCCCTTTCACCTATGAGAGTTGAATTAGCATATCTGAATCTTTCCTTTCCATATCATGTTCCATGATCAAATTGACTAGTACTATTAATTCATTTATTTTGGCTTAAAATAACAAACAATATGGTGTGTGCGCAATAATAGCACCCACTATCTAAATTCGATAGGCTATTGATTGAATAATCACAGCAGACAGGAATGAATGGATGAAGGTAAGAAGTGGATATTTGATCTGTAAAGCAAGCGTACTAAAACTTTGTCCACATATATCAATCAGATGTCATATGTATATGTATATCTGCACCAAGTAACATTGTATGCCAATTCTATGTACGGTTGGAAAACAAATCATAGATAGGTAACATATTAAGCCAGGGAATTGAATTAAAGAAGGCAACTGAAGGTTCAGCCAGTATCAGATCATACAAGTTTTGTTATGACGTCTCGCTTTACCTTTTAAGTTGCACAGATCATAACATGAACCGCATCAGAATTTGATTCACCGCTGAGGACGGAGTAATCGCTGCAACATCTCTATACTGTGTTTTTACTGTGTTCGCATCCAACTGTTCTCTGCGGATCTCACTTGGAAGAAGTAAGGATGAGTCTGAAAAGGATTTTTAAGACAAGTTCAATCATGAAACTGGCAAGTCCAATATATAGAGTATATTGTATGTCAGTGTTGTATTACATAATGATTTGTTTTTTTATGCAAGAGAAGAGACGGCCAGGAAGTGTTTTCTTGAGACAAATCTCACTTGAATTATCCCATTGAACAAATTAGGAGATTACATACCATTGCTTCCCTTGCAGTAATTCTATCATGGTGATCATAGCGAAGGAGCTTATCAAGAAAATCAATGGCCTGCAGTCAAAAGGATTAACAAGTTGGTTGCTGGACCCGCAAACAATATAATATTCAAATGAAAGAAAGAGCCTCGGACATTTACCTCAGGGGACACTAGATGCTGATTATCTGCATTGATGAATCTTGACCACGGCTTCCTGCTATGCCTGTGTCAAATTTGCATCAGAATACAGAAGATTTGACTAGTTGAACTTATTTGTTCTGATATCTGAAACCCAATAACATCAGAAAGATTGTCTAAGACTACTTGCGTTCTGCTGGCAACCCTTATTTTCCAAGTTTGTTAGCACCAGGGCTTCTGATAATTTATATGCACACATAAATGCTTGGATTTTGATGCAATAAAAAAACAACTTAAGAGGATAGATTCTGAAATGAAGAGTCAGGTGTGCAACAGTCTCATAATTATATAAAGTTCCAGGCTTGCTATTTTGTGCAATCACATTCCCATGGTCCAAAAATTGATCTCAGCTACATACCAAGAGATTGATTATTAATGTCGCTTAGCCTAGACATGTAAAAGCAAATCACATTTCCAGATAAAGAAAAATGACTGTGGATAACCTTCCAACAAGAGCTTCAAGCTGTGGATCCAGCTCCAAATGATACTTGTTCAGATATGCACTCAACTCATCTGTCCCTAGCACCTGATGAATATACCGACAATTTTATGGGACTTAAGGTGATAATTATTCATACATATTCATAATAAATAATTCTGGTTAACTCAAGAGTCCTTGGAGGGCAAAATAAACAAATCCAATGTAATGAACTTATGATTAGAATGAGATTCAGATGTGACTGGTAAGTCAGCATATGAATGGTCAATCAATAGTGTTCTCTTGAGCATACCTTGGCTATTTTGACAAGCTGGTCATGATTGTCATTTCCATAAAAGAAAGGTTCCTTGCGAAATATCTGCAAAAAGAATGTAATCACCCTCAAAAAGCTACTTCATATAAGGATGCTATTTTGAATAAAGCCACCCTCATAAATGCAATAGTGCAATAGCTCACCATTCCAGCAAACATGCAGCCTAAACTCCACAAATCTAAAGAGTAATCATAATTCTTAAGGTTAACAAGCAGCTCTGGCCCCTTAAAATATCTGGTAAAAGCACAAACAGATCAAGGGACAGAAATGTATTCAGCAACTTCTGGACATTAAAAATGCCACTCTAAGCTATTAAGCACTATGAAAAACAAGGTAGATATATCAAATAACTAGTGGCAAACAAAAAAGAAAGACTTTTTAACGAGCACAGAGGGCGGGCATTAGAACCAGGAAATCAAGAGGAGAGTCAAGAAATATTATTGGCCCATAAGAAAATAAGTTCTGATGGTGCCTACATTGATAGATGTAACAAAAAGTCTTACACTCTTGACAAAGTTCATCAATCAGTCTGAAAAAATGTTCTAATTCTGGTGGCACAATCATTTAGAGCTGATGCTCTCATTAGTTATGGCACGTTAAGATAAATTTTCGAAATCCTGGCCATGCTTGCAAAGTTTAATTTCATTATGGTTAATTGCTCCTCATTCTCCAAGTCCCCTTATAACCAATGATATGTCAAAGTGCCTCTTTCAGCATATAAGTTAACTATTTCCACCCAGACTATTCAGGTTTCTAGATAACTGGTTGATTGACAAGAAAACACTGAAGAGATTATTAACGGATGTTGGTTGAGTTCGTAAAGCAGTCTCCTTTAGTTCAATCAGACACAAATAGCTGGCTCCAATTAGTAAAACTCTTTTTGTTAGTCAAAAATCAACAAACAATACATGGACGAATGGTTACCTGGAAGCAACCCGAACATTGTATTCTTTACCAGGATGGTAGAATTCTGCCAGACCCCAGTCAATTAAGCGCAGCTTCCTGAGCTCATGGTCAATCATAACATTATGAGGCTTGACATCTCTGTGCATTATACCTTGGGAATGACAGTAATCTAGTGCCTGGAGGCAATATATGCATGAACATCTTGAGTCACAAAAATTTCAGAAGAACCTGAAAAATTATGTTGGAAGAATCCAACAACATGAAAATGAAAACTGGATAAACTGAAAGAATACCATTAGTGAAGAAGTATAATATAAGGATATGTAGAATCACCAAGATCAACATGAAACATACCTTAAGAAGTTCATAAATGTAGTAGCGTATGTCATAGTCTGTCAAGGTAGGGTATAAGATTTTGAAATCCGTACTATTCACATATTCAAAAATCAAGCTAGGTGTTTTTGAGTGTTGATCTCTAACAATGTCAAGAAGCTTCACTATATTTGGGCCACCACACAGATTCTGCAGAACTTTAATCTCTCTCTTTATCTGCAAATGAAAGGCCGAACTTTTTAGAAGGTTATGCTACCAGTAAATACTGGATTTTTTGTCAGATAATAAGTAAAATTCTTTGGAAAGACCAAACCGTTGCCAAAACTATCATTTTAATGGGAATGTTTGGGCTAATACAACCATGTAACAGGTCCTCTAGTAAATCAGCCATATTTTCAGAGGGAACTATACTGAATGCATCTGTTCTAACAATATCATAAGGGTATAAGATATATATTAAAGAAACTGACTAATACAATCTAAATTATTATAAAGAGCAGATAACACAAACATACAGGATGTGTAAATATAGAAACGGGAAAGTGTGAACATGAGCAGATTCAAGAGGTCATGGAGGGATAAGATTAGAGAATTTACTTTCTTTTTCTTGACAGGCTTGAGGATCTTGATAATGCACTTCTCATTGTTAGTGACATTAATACCTTCAAACACTTCACTGTATTTTCCTCTCCCAACTTTTCGAACAACCTCATAGTCATCTTGATCGCTGAGTTATCAGAATATAATTGAAAAGGAAAAATAAAGGTCAATATCTGGCTCCGGGGAACTAAACTTAGTCAATGGAAATTCAGAGACGACACATTTAGCATTTCTATTACAATCACAAAGAAGCAGTCCTAATCTTAGAAACTAATTTCAAAACTATATAGAATTAATCAATATTGATACGGTTCACATTGCCAAACAAAAAATCACAGCGAGAGCCACTAACCTACTCCAATCTTGGTCCTGAAAATCAAATCAGCCCAATACCCTAACTTCCTGCAACACTCGCTATTCGAGTCATCGAACAAAACCAATATCATACTAAATCATGCCATCAACAAATATCCTCATGAAACAGATAGTTTAGCTGCAAAAACAGATTACAAACAAGAGCGTTGAGCATATTTGCCAACAAGCACGCTTTGTTCTCCACAAGGCCGGTTTTACCCCCAATGGACGGTGAGGGATTCATAATCCCAGTAATCCCGGGGTCGATGAACGTTGACGTCGGGGTAAACGCAAGCTCTGGACATTGACGCAGGGCGAGATGTTGTGGAGAGAGGAAACCCTTCCTTCCTCGCTGTCCTGTCCACCGGGTGATGCCTAGCGGATGAAGAGGATAGGGAGATCCTCGCAGCTTTTCACATAATCATCCCCACCGGCCCGGCTGAAGCGAACACGGATTCAGATATCTCCGGTTTCGGATATGGATTTTGTTCTTTTGGATTAAAGGGCGTCGAGTGGGAAATAGGCGAAAAGCTTTTAAATATTTAAAAATGTGGAGGTGCGGGGAATCGAACCCCGTGCCTCTCGCATGCGAAGCGAGCGCTCTACCATATGAGCTACACCCCCATGGACATTTCTTTTGCGATATATATTTAAATCAATCTTCCGCTACCGCTCAAGAAACCTAATTTGAGTAATATAACTTCCAAGTGCAAATATTTACTTGACTTCCATGTTCAGGTTTGGATCTTGTATTATTTTATAATGGCTCTACACTAGCAGGAAGAGGACTATGGCCGAGGGGTCGACCAGAGAACTGACTGTGGTGTGTTCGTAGACGAGGAAGATTATAGCCAAATTGACCCAAACTGAGATCCGAAGGCAACCATAAGGGCGGGGCCCATCGGGCATGGGGCACCGGTTATACCATTCTTACCAAATCCTGCAACTCCTAATCCTCCCAAGCAAGGTGGGTGAATTCAGGATGAAAGATTCAATAGAATCAATCCATCCGTATCTATATAACTCGAAATGTAATGCATGTGATGGGCAGAGGGCATTGTGTGATGCACACCATGCCAGTCCTTGTCGGTCTCATCTATGCTATGCATCCGTTTGTCATGCTTTCTTTTTTCTTTGGCCAGCACTGCAGTCATTGTGGCATTTAATAGTTGATAGATCCTCCATGCGGGCTGTCGATGACATGGCTTGTTCATCTTTGCCTTAAAAACTGCTCCATTTCCTCAAAGCTACACCTGAAGCTATATCATTATACAACTATAATTATTGTCTATGACTACTTCCAGGCTGGACAGGTGGGCTCTAGGTACAACTCCACATATTGCCAATTAGAACTATAATTATTGCTAAACCTCCATTGATTAACCTTAAAGTTGACATTTTGGAATACATCTGCATTAGATGAAGATATATATAGTTCTTTGATACACGACTTATTTTCTCATCCCACTCCATGGCTCCAATTACATTAATCTATTGGCTTCCATTCCAAAACTCCACCATCTAAGAAATGAGCCAATAAGGGAAGCCGTAGCATAACCCCACCACTATCCCCTATAAGCGTTGTTTCCAATCTAAGCATATGGATACAACTACTGTTTGTTTATTGTTTATGTATCCCATTCTGCAAGGCAAAGCAAAAAGGGGATCATTTCGACATTAAGCTTTACCAATTAGAATTTCTAGTTTCTGTTTCAAGGAAAGGAAGGAATTTTGATTGCAAAGTTGCCATTATTTTACATTCTTTGAATCGAGGAATTGTCCGTGGGATTATGGGATCTGTCTTGTTTTGGGTGGGATTGTGAGCTCAGTTGACGTGTTTTGGGCGGCTGCTCAGTTGGTCCAGCGCTTTTATTAGGCTTCAATTTGATTCAATTGACCGATACCTCCTATAAAATGGGAAAGATACCTTGTTGCTGTTTCACTGACCGATTCTTGAACCGTCGGAAGGGCACTAAGAGTGAGGTCTCTCTCTCCCTCCCTCTCTCTCTCTCTGTATCCTGTGGAGTCCTCAATTAAGATCCCAGTTCTTGATTTGTGATTGATACTTGTATTTCGAAGGGTCCCCCAAGACTTAACATGGAAAACCCACAAAAGACCAAAGCTGTGGAGAAATCGGAGGTAATGTGGTCCTGTCTGATCTGTGTCTGCATCAATGCACGAAATACTTATTTATGATTTTTTTTTTCTTCTGGTGGTGTGTGCTTGTTTCTGAATAATATTTGGGTAGAGAACAGATTGGTGGAGGCAGCCCATACTATGAAGAAAATCGTAGGTCAAAATCTACTTTCAGTAGTTAACAGAAACCCGCTATATTTAGCTAGCTCTGTTGGTGCCCGAGATTTACTAGTTTGCCTGTGGCAGATGCAAAACAAAAGAGGTAAAAGATGAACAATGAACACAGAAGCCAGATGTGTTTGTAGTATAAATATGCCATTACTGAAGTTGTAACCATTTGAGTTGTAGAAATAAAGAAGCTGATTCTTGGTTCTTTTTATAACTCTTATTATTGCTTAGAAGAGTGATTTCAATAGCAGAATTTTCTGTGTTGGCTATATGTGAGTTTGATAGCTCATCTGTTCTTATGGCCAATTTATAGCTGATAGAATGATAAATAGTATTTCTAATGACAAAATTCTTTCCCAACAGAATTTCCCTGGCACTGTGAAGAATTCAAGTGCTAACCATCTTAATAACATCATAAAGAACCATGATTTCTCTCAAGGTCTGCACTCCTGGCACCCCAATTGCTGTGAAAGCTTTGTGGTCTCTGCAGAGAGAGACTCGAATGAGTCGGGCAGCTGTTATGCAGTGGTCAAGAATAGGAGAGAATGCTGGCAGGGCTTAGAGCAGGACATTACAGATAGAGTATCTCTAGATTCAACTTACTCGGTCTCTGCATGCGTTGGAGTTTCAGGGTCCATTGATGGTTCCACTGATATCATTGCAACCCTGAAACTAGAATACGCAGACTCAGCTACTTCCTATATGTTCATCGGAAAGTAAAGAGCTTAATTTATATTTATTCTGTTTCTCTGTAAGTGGTTATCAACGCTCATACTCATTGGAATTTTGACACGGTATGCAGAACTTGTGTGTCAAAAGAGAGATGGGAAATTCTGGAGGGCAAATTCTCACTGTCTACTATGCCGAAACGTGTTGTGTTTTATCTTGAAGGTCCTTGTCCTGGTGTAGAGTTGCTGATAAAATCAGTGGTGATAAGCTGCCCAAGTAATCTCAATGGTCACGAGGTATGAAATTTAGAAAACCCTTGACTTCATGGTTTGTAACAATGCTTCTCATGTTTCTGAAATATCCATGGTAGTTATTTCCATTCCAAAAGATCCTGCAAACTGGATGGTTGATATTAGGCTACACAGAAGGCTATAGTTACACTGAAAATAGGGCAATTCTTTCTTTATTTTGTGAAGAAAATTGAGGGTGGTGTTAAAGAGCAAGCATGAAAGGTCCTTTCTCTTACCCTTCAATTTCATGTATACTATGATAGGGATCTGGCACACGTTGTGTATCTGCTGGAGATGAGAACATCATTCTAAACCCGACATTTGATGATGGACTAAACAACTGGGAGGGGAGAGGATGCAAGATTATTCTGCATGATGCTATGGCTGATGGAAAGATTGTACCTATGTCTGGGAAGTACTTTGCTTGTGCAACGGAAAGATCACAGACCTGGAGTGGGATTCAGCAACAGATAACTGGGAGGGTTCAGAGAAAGCTTGCTTATGAAGTTTCGGCTGTGGTTCGGATATTTGGAAACAATGTCAGTAAGAGCGACCTTCGAATAACACTGTGGACCCAGACATCCGACTCCCGTGAACAATACATAGGCGTGGCGTAGTATGTATTTCTTACTACTTAATTTTTCCAAATAAGAGAATGTTGATGAGTGGTTGCATGATGAATGTATCTCGAAAATCTGCCCTGAAGTGTGCAGGCCACTGATCAAGACTGGACGCAGCTGCAGGGGAAGTTTTTGCTGAATAATTCACCCTCAAAAGTTGTAATTTACATTGAAGGTCCACCTGCCGGAACTGATATTCTTTTGAACAGTTTGACAGTGAAGCACGCAGAAAAGACTCCTCCTTCGCCTGCTCCTGTTATCGATGTAAGTTATGAACTCCCTTTTCTTTCTGTTGTTCTATATTTATGCATGTATTTTCTAATAATTTGTATTAGAATGATCTGCTTTTCCTTTTCTCTTTTCAATGAATTCTAGTGGATTACAAAAGTGTGCTGCCTTTTGTTTCCATTCTGCAGAATCTTGCATTTGGAGTAAACATAATTGAGAATAGCAGCCTTAGCAATGGGACTGATGGGTGGTTCTCCCTTGGAAGCTGCACATTAAGTGTCAAAGATGGTTCTCCTCATATCCATCCCCCCATAGCAAGAGACTCTCTAGGGCCCCAAGCGCCTCTAAGTGGCAGATATATTCTTGCATCGAATCGTACACAGACGTGGATGGGCCCTGCCCAGATGATCACTGACAAGATTAAGCTCTTCTTGACTTACCAAGTGTCTGCTTGGGTTCGGATAGGCTCCACTGGAAGTGGACCGCAAAACATCAATGTGGCACTTGGCGTGGACAGCCAGTGGGTGAACGGGGGACAGGTTGAGACCAGTGATGACAGGTGGCATGAGATCAGCGGGTCGTTTAGAATCGAAAAGCAGCCCTCCAAGGTTATGGTTTACATACAAGGTCCTGCTCCGGGTGTTGACTTGATGATCGGCGGGCTGCAGATCTTCGCCGTAGATAGAAAGTCGAGATTTATACAACTGAAGAGGCAGACTGATAAGGTAATTTCTCCTCAGCAATTTCTTTCTGTTGGAAGTTCTTACTAATTATCAATGCAGTGTTTAATCGTCAAAAATGTAGCTTCTAGTCTGATGGTTTGCCTGTGTATATATAGATCCGGAAGCGTGATGTTGTGCTCAAGTTCCCCGCATCAGGGTCAGGTGCAAGCAGCTTATCTGGAAGTACCGTGATAATTAAACAGACACTGAATACCTTCCCCGTTGGATCGTGCATGAGCAGATCAAACCTTGACAATGAAGATTATGTTGATTTCTTCATCAAGAACTTCAACTGGGCGGTCTTTGGGAATGAGCTCAAGTGGTACTGGACCGAGCCACAGCAGGGGAACCTCAACTACCGAGATGCTGATGAGATGCTGGATATGTGCAGGGCCCACAACATTGAGGCTCGAGGCCACTGCATCTTCTGGGAGGTTGGGAGCACAGTCCAGCAGTGGGTCAGCTCTCTGAGCAGCGGTGACCTATTGGCAGCAGTTCAGAACCGATTGTCGGACCTCCTGTCACGCTACAACGGGAAGTTTCGGCACTACGATGTGAACAATGAGATGCTGCACGGTTCATTCTACCAAGACCGGCTGGGCAAAGATATTCGTGCAAATATGTTCAAGACAGCTAGCAACTTGGATCCATCAGCAGCCCTCTTTGTCAACGACTACCACGTCGAGGATGGACGTGATCCAAAGTCCTCCCCAGAGAAATACGTTGAGCAGATCCTTGATCTACAGGAACAAGGTGCATCAGTGGGAGGAATAGGCATCCAGGGCCACATCGACAGTCCGGTGGGGCCCATTGTCTGCTCCGCCTTGGACAAACTGGGCATCCTCGGCCTCCCTATCTGGTTCACCGAGCTTGACGTGTCCTCGGTGAATGAGCACGTGAGGGCGGACGACTTGGAAGTGATGCTCCGGGAAGCGTATGCACATGCTGCAGTAGAAGGGGTGATGCTGTGGGGATTCTGGGAGCTGTTCATGAGCCGCGAGAATTCTCATTTGGTGGATGCTGAAGGCGACGTGAACGAGGCCGGGAAGAGGTTGCTGGACCTCAAGAAGGAGTGGCTGACTCACGGGCATGGACACGTCGATGAGCAGGGTGAGTTCAAGTTCAGAGGCTACCATGGGTCCTACGATGTGGTCATAGTTACTGCATCACAGAAGATCACAAAGAGGATTGTTGTGGATAAGGGTGACTCGGACTCCCCGCTCATCATCCCCATCGACCCGTAAACATGTCTGTCTATTCAGAGGGTGCTGCTGTGTTTCTCTCATGATTCATGTTTCATTTCTTCATCGTTCATGTGAAATAAAATGATGGAAAGCCCAATATCTTTCGTGATAGTATTCATTTCTTCATCGTTCGTGATAGTATTCATTTCTTCATCGTTCATTTCTCTCATGCCTGTTTGTTGTTTCAATATCTGCCATTAAAGCCCAATATGTTACAAGTTGAAGCTCTTCACTCCCCTCGAACTGAAGCAAATCCCTTGGAAGGCCTCTTTACCTTCGCCCATGCTTGACTCACCATAAGCAAATCTAATGACCTGCACAAGGTCGAGACAAACTCGAAGGCCAGCTAATATGGTGTCAGATCAAGCATATGCAATCACTTAAGAGAAGGGTTTATACAGTAATAATAATAATATCATTTTGTGTACGACTGCATCCAACCACTAGTTGAATGAAGGATGCCATGAATGCCTCGAAGACCCCATTCCCACCGAGTCAACCTCAGGAATGAGTAGACTTGGGAATCGGACCCAGTTTTGGCTTCAAGGACCTGCAAAGGGAATTTTACAGGGAAATCTCAATTGCTACTTCTTTCTTTATTATATGCTTGATCAATGATCAGAACCGAATACAAAAAGATAATGCAGCGAGCGCAATGACTCGGGAATGGTTCAGCAAGTGACATAGGCTTGTGCTTTGGTTTTCATGAAGGAGTGAAAGCTAACCCTTCAGTTAGCAGATGCAGGAACACGTTTGCTTAGAACTGGTTGCCATCCTGGCCCATTGAGTCACATCGGAGGAGGGGTCATGGCCATGGAGTGGTTCCCCACACCACCATCCCTAACTAGTGATGCGACGGCCGATGGACCCCCATCAGCAGAGTGTCCCATTCTTGTCTTCAATTTTGCATGGTCTGGTGGACCCCATCCATCACATGGTTCAACAGTGTTTACATCGCTGGTGCCTACTTGGCTCAATTTACTCCACACTCGCCCACTGTATCTATCCATATATTTCACATCAAATCATAGTCATTCTGACGCAATTAAATATATTCATGTTACCTCAGGGCCTGACCGTACGGCAGACTAACACTTATTGAGAAACAGCGCATTACGATAGACTCTAGCAAATAGGCAAATGACTTACCGTGCAACAAGTATACCTAATATGCTTGAGAGCTGCTAATGTCTGTTCTTTTACATTTTACCGCTCTGGTTTGTCGCTGTCTCACACGAGTTGAAGATTGAAGAGACGGGGAGAGATATAGAGAGAGCACAGAAAACAGAAAAAGAGAGTTGTCAAGTCTGAGAGTGACGTAATGACATTAGTATATATATAAAAGCTATAGGGTTTTGCAGCTTTTGCTTCGGGAAACAGCTCCCGCGCTGTTTACGCGAGTCCTCTTCTCCATTCCAGTCAGACTCAGACTCAGACAGCACTTCCGCTCAGACTGACCCTCAGAAATATGAAATGAAATGAGACTCACGCGATCATATCCATTCAGATTCATCTCTGTCTGTTGCTTTGTCATTTTGTGGTCTTCTTCGTCCTCTTCAGTTGATAGAAAACAACCTGCCTGCCAGTTGATGAATGAAGTGAAGAAGGAACGTACCCATGATCTAATATCATGTTAGGGTTCTTTTTTTTACCACTACTTGAAGCCTTCTAAATTGCTTCAAAACATGACACTCCAAAATATTTGTCAGTAGTACGACCATTCCTTTTCAACATTGAATTAATTTCGTAATGCAAGGGAAGGAAGAACATTCCCTAATGTTTTGATAAATTACGGACAGGGAGATTGAATTCTAGATAGATTAGGTGGCAATGGTATGACCAAACATGATGTTCCAAGCATTAAGTTAGACATGATTTGCACTTCTTAATTACGCCAAGAATAATTGCCTCCCCCGATTCCCAGTTGTGCATGATTAATCAACTTTAATCCTATATACACATCTACCTGGATTAATATCAAAATAAATTGGCCAATAAATGGTATGAAAATGCACAATCAAGTCCATAAGAAGAGTACTTGAATGTGCCATTTTGACGTCATCTTGTGTAATTTCCAAAACCCTAAATTAATTGAAAGTCGTGAGATTTAATATACTTTCATATCAGGCTGTCCATCCATGTTTTCTAAAGATCAAACACCTTAGCTTTAAAAACTAGGGAAAATTTGAGGATCCCTTGTGCTGACATGACCCCAACAGCTCATTCCCAGTTTGAATAATGAAGGCAATGATGATGTGATTGGCCCAAAGATAGATCTCCAGTATGGCCAGTGGACATTCCATATTGGTTAGCTTATGAATGGGACCATGTATATGTTACCCAGTTAAATCTTAGTGTTTACATAAACACTTTTAAATTCATATTTTAGCATAAAATATCTTAAATATAATATTTCCAAAAGTGATAGTCTATTATATAAATGGTTAAGTCCATACTAATATTGTTAATTGATGTTGATTGATGATACTAAAACTATCAATATTGTACTATCATTTTCTATTAACAGTGTTATTAAATATTTAATCTATGCAAAAGTTTTCATGAATTAAATAATAGTACTAGAAAAAGAAGATGTGAAGGGTCTCCTCCCGTGTCGGTGTGTATGAAGATAGAGGAATTGGGAGGGGTGTACAAAATTAATATTTACTATTTTCCATCCCGATGTTGCGGTTGTAGATGGATGACAGTGATTGAGGGACGGGTTCGTGAGATGGTGACAGTGTAATGGTAGAGGGGATGGTGGTGATGGACGTGAATGAAGAATCTAGAACTAGAAGAGACAAGGAAGAAGAGCAATGACAATGTCCTGCTCCTGCATGAAGGCTACTCATATCCTAGGCCAACCCTCATGCTAAGCTATGTAATTGTAAGCACTAGTTGGAAGATAAACTTGGGATTAATAAAAGTCCAGTCCGAATTTCTGCTCAGCCTCATTCTTACTGTTTAACGTTGAAGTTTGGATGCAACACCGGTCAAGGTCAAAAGTCGTGTGTATATGGTTCAACAACTCTTGAAGCCTTATAATGGCAGAATACATTAATCAAACTGTCTATGAGCTCGAAAATCTTCCCCTGTTTTGGATTCATTGCTTTCAGCTTACTATAACTTGATAGAGGTGCGACCCTACCACTACCACTACCCTACTAATAAATACTGACAATTAGGAGTGGACTTGTGTATTATATATTTGATATTGAATGTCAATACTATAGGAGATTCTCAGTGTCTTAAATGGGTTACTACCAAATGCATCCTATAAAAATAATAAAAGCAAGAGGGAGTGCAGAAAAAAATCAACAGATTAAACAATAACAAAAGGAAGAGCCAATCACTGAATAGAATTTTTATGTTACTCTCCAGGAATCAAATGATGCCCTATGACTAATCTAATGCCTTGTTATTCATTTTTTTTCTTGTATTCACTCACAAAATGGGCACTTGATGTTTATTATAATCTCCCTAGATTTTCTCAAGCGTATAAAGAATTAATTAAGTCCTTAGTTAACCCTTTGTTGCTGTCTCATGGTGTCTTTTATGGATCCAAGAAACCCTCTTCTAATTCAAGCAAAAAAGGTACGTTGAAAAGAATAACAAGCAAAATGAGGTGCCTGGGCTGTGCCATCGTCTTATCTTATCTCCTCCCCCTTTCCCTTTTTCCTTTTGACAACCATTTTTCAAGCAAAATATAATATATTTTCCCCTCTTTCTTAGAGACAAAGTCGGTCAGGTCATCTTGTTGCCCCCAAACTGACGCCGGCTCCGACCACTCTCACCTTCTTTACCTCCCACTCACTCCCAAAAACCTTCAGCCTTTTGCCTTTCTCCCCCTCCTCCATCTTTAACCATGTCCAAGTCCAAGTCCAAGAAGCCCTTGTCCAGCTTCTCCTCCGGTCCTCCTTGATAACTTTCAACTTCCCATGTCACGTGTCCCTACCAGCTGGAAAGCCCATCCAAGTTACAACAGCCTTCTTCGTAGCTGTTTTCCTTGGAGAAACTGTCTAGGGTTTCTCTTTTCCTCTGTGTGTGATAGTCAGTTCTTGATCTAGTGAAATCCGGTATTAGCTTTTTCATGGATGATGAGTACGGTCAAATGAACGGGGGAGGGAGGCAGAGAGGGGATTTTCTCTACACTTGTTCTAATCAGACAACCATGTCCTTCCACCTTCAATCTTCAGCTGATCATCAGCAGTGCCTCCAATCGCCAGCCCATGTTAAAACGGAAGAGATAACCAAAAGTAGTTGTACCAATCATCATCTCGGTCAACAGCGGAAGCTCCGGTGCCCTCTTCAAGGGATGGGCAATGAGAGCTCATCGAGCAACCAAGTCGAGTCCATCAAGGCAAAGATCGTGGCTCACCCTCGGTACTCAGACCTATTGGAAGCGTACATGGACTGTCAAAAGGTAACGACCATGAGCCGATCGGCTTAGCCCTATTAACGTTATTCCCTGAAGATTTCATGGCAACGGCTTCACAATAAGATAACCAACCAGAGCCTCGCCAGGCCAATACTTGTGAGTAGCGCATGTATAACTTGCGGCAAGTTTGGTTGATGCAGATTGGAGCTCCGCCGGATGTGGCGACCAAGCTGGAAGCGGCACGGCAGGAGTTGGAGAAAAGACAGATGCATCTACAGGTGGCCTCCCCGGATGCTGCCAAGGACCCAGAACTTGACCAATTCATGGTATCTCTCACCTTGTCCCCCACTCACCCTATAATTTACACACGAGAGATCGCATAATGGCACAATCTCGAGTATATTCAAGTTCTATTCTTACCTGGGTACTTGTATGTCTCGCGTGTAACAACGCAGGAAGCGTACTGCGATATGCTGGTGAAGTACCGAGAGGAGCTCACTCGGCCGTTGCAGGAAGCCATGGATTTCATGCGAAGGATTGAAGCTCAGCTAAACATACTAAGCAATGGCCCAGTTCGGATCTTCAATTCGGGTACATACCTATACATGAAAACTCTATAGGTACATACATACATACATACATACATTATGTATGCAGTCTTCTGGTCTTTCAATTAGTTCCTTGATGGGAAATTTCATCTCTTGGGAGGTTCTCCCGCTTTTTACGGGTTGAAATGATGGGTCATGTCTGCTGGTTATAAATGCAAACATGATACAGTGAAATCATCAATCAATACCACAGGCTTGTCTCTTGCTGCATCTTCATTACATTCCACTTTCATGAAAGATCACATATGGTAGGTCTTGTTCTTTTCCTTTTTTAAGTCCCCAAAGGACTGTAAAACTGCTGTTGGTTGGTTTGTTTAATCAGCAGTAAGCAATGTGTTTCTGTCCGTTTCCCTTGCCTTGTTCATCAAATTTTTGGGGACAATCTCATTATACATATTCCATTGAATCTACAAATTTCTTCTCAGAAATGATAAAAACTGGCAGCTTCTTTCTATATATTAGAGAATGTCAACACTAAGAACACACACACACATACATGACTAGAAGTAGAAGTGCACCCTAACCTAATCTAGTGGCAGGATTTCATGTTCATGTACTTTTTTTCCTATTTTTTTAATATATATATCTTCTTTCTATTTTCTCTGTTAATATAAAGTCTAAAATTTGAATGAGAATTAAGAACTATTAACAAGCAATCTGCGTTTTATTTGAGATCTCTTCGACGTAAAAACAGCCCGAGAATCAGCGCATACTGGCTTTCAACCGTGCCCAGAAAAATGGTTGACCAATTCAACTGAACAAATCATGCATCCTCTTACACTATAAAACTGGTAGTAGGCAGGTTAATATGAGTTCATAAGCGAGCCTTTTGAGGAACCCTCTTGTGCTGTTTCTCCGCCACTTCCCAAGAAATTTAGCTCTTTTAATGCAATTTCCCAAGACATGAAGAAAATACAGCATAGTCATCCACCTAGCATGGAGTGCCCTCCGTCAGAAGTCTTTTGAATGTATTGTTTCCCGTTTTCCAAGGTGGAGAGTTTCCCCTCAGTATTTCCAATTTGTCCAAATAAAGGGTATGCATTTCGTCTTTCATTTCATACCCTGTGGTTTGAGCTGCAGTGATGTTTATTTTCTGGATGATAAATTGAGTGCACTTGATGATCTAATCTAAAATGCAGTAGCTTGACATTATATTGTACGCACAGATGATAAGGATGTGGGAGCAGGTTCTTCGGATGATGATCAGGAGAACAGCGCAGGAGAAACCGAGCTGCCTGAGATCGATCCACGGGCTGAGGACCGGGAACTCAAGAACCACCTGCTGAAGAAGTACAGCGGATATTTGGGTAGCCTCAAGCAAGAACTCTCCAAGAAGAGGAAGAAAGGGAAGCTTCCAAAGGAGGCGAGGCAGAAGCTTCTTACCTGGTGGGAGATGCATTACAAATGGCCATATCCTTCGGTACACATTTCCAACTCACCAGCTATCCTATATCTCTTATAGATAGATCTATATGATGGCCAATTATGTAGTGACCTGATGAATACAATTGATCGTCAAGTGCAGGAGTCGGAGAAGTTGGCATTGGCGGAATCGACAGGCTTGGACCAGAAACAGATCAACAATTGGTTCATAAACCAGAGGAAACGCCATTGGAAACCCTCGGAGGACATGCAATTTATGGTGATGGAAGGACCGCATTCCCAGAATGCAGCAGGTTTATACTTCGACGGCCACTACATTAACGAAGGCCCTTATCGTTTAGGTCCATGAGGGACCGAAGCGAACCATAGACGGTCTAGTTACCTAGCCACCTATGGTGTAAAAAATGGAGTTTTATCCTTCCTCAAAGCTCCTGCATGTTTTCTTTTATATATATATATATATATTGTAGCTTGAACTTCTAGATCCCAGAAGTTTTAGCATAAAGTGGTCTCACGTATGTATTGTATAGGCGCATATATAGAAGCTATTTCCTCTGCCATGAATTGAATTTGAGTGCGCCCTCTTATTCTTCACTTTTTTTGGTGTTACACAAATTATTAGTTTGCCATAACTCACTCATATATTATGAAATCTTCTTCAAAGTGAACATTTCTATTGACCATGACAATGTCTTCAAATTTCAATACATACAACTCATACTCATGACAATGAACTAACTAATAGATTATGGCATCTACTAGCTAGGAAAAGAGAAATCCAATGTGGGTTTCTCTTTTTTCTGAACACATATAATATAAACCTATGTCAAAGACAACACCCACGAACTCCCACTTGCAATTTTTTACCTTTGCTTATCATTTAAATTAATGGGTCGTTTGGGTTGATGTTCAAATCCCACCCTCAACAGATAGGTTTGCCTGCAAAAGTGACCCTCTAAGTGTTTTTTTTGTTTCTCTCTCTCTCTCTCTGTATATATATATATATCTTTCTTTAATGCTATCCTCTGTACCAGGTCCATGTTCAACCTTCTTGAAAAGTGCGACAAGATCCCCAGAGAAAACTGCGAAGAGGCTTAGAGAGAGATACGAGATTCCTGCAGCAGGCAGCTGTCGATCGAAGAGAGATCAGGACCGGACCAGAAGAAGATGTGCTACGAGGTGGATTGCTCTAAGTGCGGGAAGACCACCTGGGGCGGCTGCGGCCGGCACGTCTCGTCCGTTCACAAGCAGATTCCCGAGGGACAGCACTGCCTCTGCCGCCCTTGGCCCGGCGTGAAGGCGGCGGACGGCTCCTCCACCTCCGCCTCCGCAGCCGAGGAGACTTTTTCTTCTTACCTTTGCGTTATTCTCTAGAATATACGCTGCGTCATTTTCCTTGCTTGTGCAACTTTTCCTTTATTCCATCCCTGGCCGTCGTTGTCCTCGCTTTGCTAAGCATCTCATTGTGAAATTCTGGCAAGTGTTATCTTTTTTCTTGTAACCTTCTTCTAAGTGTCGAACAATTATTATTTACAATTGATAATGCATAAATACGAAGCATGTCATACTACCAAATATACGCATCCAATAAATTAATTTTATAGTCAATAACACAATTGTAATTATTATATAAATAATAATCTCAATTTGATTAATAAATATAGACTTATAAGGATATAAAATAACAAATTTATTAGCTTAATATTTACTAATAATAATCCCAAATTAATTACTAAATATAACGTGTATAGACTTATAAGAATATAAAATAACATATTTATTAGCTTAATATTTAAAGTGAATATTAGAGAATAATTTTATATTACATATTTAACATTGTTATGGAAATGCAGCTTTAAGAAATTATAGGGTAACCATAAAATAAGGGAATAGGACATGGAGAAGAAAGGTGAAGCTTCTAAAATTACTCTCTTTTTCTGGATTTTCATGGACAATGTCAAAACTTCATAGAAAGGGAGATGTTATTAATGGGGGTGCTTGGATCATTGTAATTCACGTCAAGGGGACCAATCGTGAGTTGTAAGAGATCACTTTACATCCATTCATGCACTTGGACGAAGGCCTGCATTGCATTGCATTGCCTCTGTTTCAGGCACTACCATTTTGTGGGTCAGTTCAATCCATCACTTACTCGGGCTGGCGCTGGCTAATCATTGTCCTACTAGAAAGAAAGAACAAGCCTCGGTCAGATCGACGTGGCAGTAGAGACTTGAAAGAGACGGAAACTATCGTCCATTATTGCGCTAAGCACCATGCTGATTCCTCCGTCATAAAACCACTGAGAAATTCCGATACTTTATTTATTTCCTCTCAAACCCATAAAAGGTTCAACGCCATTGGTGGATCCTCCAGCTAGCAAGAAAGAATTTCAAGGGAGGGTAGTCCTGACCCTTCTCATCAAGCCCTGGGTCTTTTCTTGTAAGTTATAGAATGTCAGGTGCTTGATGGCAATTTGTCTGTCTTCTTTCTACTTTTGTTTCTACTTGTTAATGAACTGGTGCAGAATACACCAAGCTTCTTTAGGATTGCTATATTCCTTCTCATGTTGTGCTTCATGAATTTAAAAGTAAGACTTGTATATTATTTTCATAATAAAAATATATATACCCTCGGACTTTACATCTTGTCACAACGTTTGATTATCCAATATATTGTTTGGTTTAAACACCTTATCTACACATTCCACACATATATATACATATATCTAGAATATGGGTGTAAAAAATCCATTGGCGTCGTGTTCTGCTACGCCTGGGTTGGGTCCAAAATCACCAACTCGAACCCGAATCGAACCGTGGCACACCCGATTAGATTCATTTTTCCAATTTTAACTGAAACCCTATCTTTTTAAACTGAATTACAAAGGGAAGGGAAATGTTGTTTAGTTTTTTATAGAATGTTGGGCGGCCATCCGTTTTTGTCCCATGAAGCCATACTAGGGGTTTGTGGATATTTTCCAATGTTGTAGATAAGATGGTATACCTTGCACTTGTAGAGTCAATTATGGCAAAAAAAATACTTTAATGATTTCATAATTTCTCTTCGAGAAGTAATGTCTACGCCATTAATCCACCGATAATCTATACAGCCGTTTGAACGTAAAGTAGTACGTAAATGAATTATGAAGGTTCAAAGTATCAATACAAATTCATCACAAGGAGATATATTTTGTGAGGGAGGCAGTCCTAAGTATAGTTGTTTTTGTGGATGGATAACTACGAACCCCAACTTGCATCCTTTTGCCTTTAAATTCTGTTCTACCTCTTCCAAGGTTTACAAAGAACTGTGCAGATAAGAGTAAATTCTAAGATTTCTGCAACCTTCCTCCTATGGACGTTCCATCTGAAGAGACAAGACCAGGAAGATGTGCCGTGCACGACGTGAACTGCTCCGAGTGTGGGAAGACTACCGGGAGCGGCTGCCGGGGCCACGTCCTGTCCTACCACAATCGGAATAAGGAGGGACATTGCTGCCTCTGCCACTCTACACCATGGGTGGTGAAGAAGGCGGACGGCTCATCCTCCACAGTCACTGCCGATGGGGTCGAAGAGACTATGAACCAAGACAGTTGCGTTATCGTCTAGAATGTTGAAAATGTACGTATGTGTTTTTTTTGTTTATAATAAGTATGCATGTATGTGCTGTTGGAGACTATGATTAATTGTGAACCGATGCCATAATATGTATGTATAATATGTGTGTATGTGTGTTTTTGCATAATCAACATGTATTTGTGTATGTGTGTTTTTGCATAATCAACATGTATTTGTGTATGTGTGTTTTTGCATAATCAACATGTATTTGTGTATGTGTGTTTTTGCATAATCAACATGTATTTGTGTATGTGTGTATGCTGTTCAATAACTCCAGACTGCTTTCTTGTTTGTGATTAATTTTTTTACTATGTTTGTGATGTTTGAGCACATAAAGTGTTAGTACCTAGGGCACATCTTTGTCTCATCATCACGGGCCCACTGCCCCAATTTGAGGTAAAAGAAGGGACGCAACTTTGAGACCACCAACCAACGGTGGAAGCAGCTCATATCACTTTCTTCGTGGCCACACCACTTGCTCGGAATGATCAATGCTACCAAATAGCTGGTTGCTGTTGATGGACAATTGGACAGACACCAAGTATCTGCTTCTATAAGAGATGACATGAGCATACGAGAGTGAAACATGTGACTTGGGCATGGCATCCATCATAATAACAAAATACAAATAATTTTCTGGGGGATGAATTGACCACAAGAAGAGAACATATGTTCTTATGGCTGTAGCAATCGATGATATAATAGAGATGGTTGAGAGCATGAAGCCAAGCCACCAATTGTCCTCTACGCCTAGAAATTAGTTTAACTTGCCCAATTCACAGCAAAGGATGATGATAAATGTCCTGGAAAGTCAAAATTTAAACGTTGAATGGATCTGTGATCGTGGGAGAACCAACCCCGATGAGTTTGGATACTCCTGACGTGGAAACTCAACCCCTTTTTCATCATCCAATTTCTTCGAACCAACCATTGGCTTCTTAGCCATTAAAAGATGGGGACTCAGATTACACCTAATTTTCTTGAATTTGGTAAAGGGGGATATTGGAACTTGAAGGTTCGTTCCAGTAGCAAGATATCTTAACTAAATAATTGTATCACATTTTATTTGGTCATTCAAATTGTATTGAGAGAAGACAGGTGTATAACTTAAAAGTGGTGTGGGCGTAAATTCATCCTCATCCTTAATTGCTCCTGACGTGTAAACTCAACCCGCATTTTTTTCTTCTGTCTCCTCTCCATTGTCGACGACGTTATCCTCCACCCCCACCCCACCCCCACCTCACCCTTTATTTATTTATTCAGCTTTCACAAATCCTCTGATCCATAGATTGTTGTGATTCACGAGGAGTTTAAATCCTGACTAGGTGATGAATTCGTTCAGCCTCAGTATGCAAGCGACTACTTCCTGCCTACAAAGTATCTTGTCATATTTGGTGGTTTCTTATGGTATATTTGAAATTTGTCCGTTAGAAAGCTTCTAAAAGAGTTCAATCGACGCGTGAGCTTGCATGCTCCGTTAGAAAGCCTGTCTGTCTCTGCATTCATCTCCTTTGCCCGGCCTTCCTCTGTCTGCCTCTCTAGTTCCTTCTCGACCCACACCAGTTGGCCATAACCATGATTTCGAGGATTCCCTGCCTTCGCGGCAGCACGGCTCGGTCCCTCAAGAACAGCCCTTTCCTGTCCAAGGTCTGTGCTTTGATGAAGATATCGATACCCTTCTATTTTGTTTTCTTGGTTCCATGATTGTTTCAGTCATCTGCCTCCTCTGTAAAAGGAATGAATTATGGGATATGATATGATTGATCATTGAATTGAATGCTCAGAGATATTATTTATTGTAATCACATTAAGGTATATATGGAAAGATGTATTTTTGAATGGTCCACTTGCTTTGTCTTCATAGTTGGGAGGTTTCTATTGCCACACATCTCAGGCTACTTCCGTGCAACAGCAAGCATGCGATTCTTTCCCGCACATGTGAGATCATTTTAAAAATTCTGTTTTGAATATTGTTAAGGCATTTTCCACAGATACACGATCTTCTTCTGGTTTTCTGCAGGGAAGATGAGTATGCTGATGTGGACTGGGACAACCTTGGATTTGGTCTCATACGGACAGATTACATGTATGTCATGAAAAGTCTGGAAGATGGTACGTATAAAGAAGGGAAAATCAGCCGGTACGGGAATGTCGAGCTCAGCCCTTCTGCCGGAGTGTTGAATTATGGCCAGGTTTTCGGCTGATTCATTCTGTACGGCGCTTGCCTGATCGTTGTCTCCTTGATTTCTTCTATTAACTCAGGTTTGTGCAGGGACTTTTCGAAGGACTGAAGGCGCACAGGAACGAGACCGGAGGCCTTTTTCTGTTCCGACCCGACCAGAATGCTATCAGGATGAGGGTTGGAGCTGAGAGGATGTGCATGCCGGCTCCCTCGGTCGATCAATTTGTCGATGCAGTGACGCAAATTGCCATAGCTAACAAGCGCTGGGTACCCAAATTAGTTCATCGTAGTTAACTTTGCCGAACACGAACGGGAATCGTCGCCATTTTGAATTCTGCATCTCAAATATCCATCGCATGTCATATTCAGGTCCCCCCTCCGGGAAAAGGGTCCCTCTACATCAGGCCTCTGCTGATCGGAAGCGGCGCGATATTGGGTCTTGCTCCGGCTCCTGAATACACCTTCCTGATATACGCTTCACCTGTTAGTAATTACTTCAAGGTATGGCCATATTTCCCTTACTGCTTACTTCAAGGTATGGCCATCTTTAAATTCTCAGAGAAACTTACTCCTGCTTGCAGGAAGGTTCCAAGCCCTTGAACTTATATGTTGAGCACGAGTATGATCGAGCCTCCCGAGGCGGTACCGGTGGCGTGAAGACTATTTCGAATTATGCACCTGTGAGCAATTCATACTGGTCAAGTGACAACTGAGTCGCTTCTTTCTGGAAGCAGGTCTGATGTTAATAACAATGTTGCAGGTTTTGAAAGCAGTCACGAGGGCAAAAAGCAGGGGATTCTCGGACGTCCTGTACCTCGATTCAGTGGATAAGAAGTACATCGAGGAGGTTGCTTCGTGCAATATTTTCGTAGTGAAGGTTGCCAATCCATCCATAAAAGTTTTCAGATTCATTGAGATCTTACAGTCTAGATCAGATATTCATGAGTGGATTAACCCAACGCCTAAACCTAATGTCATCTGTCAACAGGATAGAGTAATATCGACCCCCACCGCTATGGGGACGATACTTTCAGGGATAACCCGGAAGAGCGTCATAGAGATTGCCTGTGATCTCGGGTATCAGGTCCAGGAAAGAGCTATTCCGGTGGAAGAGCTGATGCAGGCGGACGAAGTCTTCTGCACAGGAACTGCTGTAGTGGTAGCATCCGTGGGCAGCGCAACCTACAAGGGCAACAGGTAATTGAGCCTATAACTACGTACCACACTTCCATGGGAGTCTTATCTTCAAGATAAAAAAGCTCCGGTTTTCTCGACGGTTGCAGGGTCGAGTTCCGGACGGACACAGGTTCTGTGTGCAGGAAGCTGTGCACAACCCTTGTGGGGATTCAGACGGGTCTTATCGAGGACAAGTTCGGCTGGGTCGTCGAGATTTAGGGTGTCTGTCGATTCTAAAAAGAAGGGCCATGAA